>JAHHUM010002684.1:0-348475 GCA_036173005.1 Crenichthys baileyi
ACTATCTCTGTAGTTTTGCTGCTAAGGGCTTAGGCTGCTGGAGGACAAAAGACCACTTTCACCCTCTTCGCTACTTTTTTCCACTACTCTTCATTTTGCATTATTTGCTGTTATTTCAGCTTTTAACTTTGTTCTCTCTCTTCTCTCTTCCTAGAAGCTACACCTGGCCTGACTCTGTGTCTACCTGTGACAACTGTCTGGAGAGGGGCATCGTCCGAGCTTCTGCCGGCAACAACTTGGTGCTCACCCTCTACCGATGATCCACATGGCCCTGTCTTTCAGTGTTTAACCCTTTCTCTCTCCTAGACATAGCTACTGATGGAGCTTTTTTACTGTAACTAACTCTATGTGCTCTCTTCAGACTCTAACATTGAAAACTGGCTCAGAGTTTATCTGTTCTTTCTTTCTAGGTGAAACGACTAAAGGAGCTACATCCATTAACATTTACCTTTTCCTTCCCATAGAAAGGACTCCTGGATCAGTGCTTCTTGTTCTCTTTGTGTCTCTGCTCTGTTCTCTCTAACCCCCAGTCGGTCGTGGCAGATGGCCGCTCACACTGAGCCTGGTTCTGCTGGAGGTTTCTTCCTGTTAAAAGGGAGTTTTTTTCCTCTCCACTGTCGCTACATGCATGCTCAGTATGAGGGATTGCTGCAAAGTCAACGCCAGTGACTGTCCACTGTCTCTACATGCTCATCCAGGAGGAGTGAATGCTGCAAGTCACTGACTGGATGCAATCTGCTGGGTTTCCTTAGATAGACAAACTTTTTTATCCAATTTGAATAAATAACAGAATCTGACTGCACTGTTCAATGATTTGGATTAATTGTAATGCATGTACCTGACTTTTGTGAAGTGCCTTGAGGCGACATGTGTTGTGAATTGGTGCTATATAAATAAACTGAATTGAATTGAATTGAATTAAATTGTTTTCTGAAATGTGAATTTGTCTCACGCTTTTTAAAAGTGTTGCAGATTTTGTAATGTTTTTTTGCACCTCCTGGCCACCGTACCTGATAGAGTACATAAACGTTTCTGTAGTATGTCTTTTGATATCATTTAAAGTTATGCTGGACTTTGATGCTTAGCAGAGCTGCGGAGATCCACAGCTAAGGTTGGAGAATATCACAACAGCATTGCTAAAGTATTAAATGTGCACTCCACAAGTTGGGCAATTATGGAAGACTGTCAAAAATTAGTTTAATGTGCAAACAAAACCAAACTGCAGTGTGACAGAAGCCATGGAAAGAAAGTGCTCTGGTCAGAAGGTTCAACTTACAGCAGAATTGGAACACTAAAAATACAGGCAAAACCATAGAATGGTTTAGATAATACTAGATTCCGTTTTTTAGAAAGAACAAGTCAAGGTTAAGACCTAAATCCAACTTGAAAGTTGCTGTTCACAGATGCTTTTTGTCCAATCTGACTGACCTTGAGCTATTTTGCAAAGTAAAATGGAAAAACAAAACACCTTTTAGATGGCAAACAAAAAAGCTATGTCATCTCAGGTGGGCTAAATCCAAATGCACACAACAGTTTTTATATATTATTCAGTAAAAAACTAGATTAAAAGCATTCTTTCCATCCAACAATTTTATACTAGTAAGTGTTGGTCTGTTCCATGATATCACGATAAAATTAAATATAGCTTGTGGATGTTGTGTGACAAAATGTAAAGAAATCTATGAGTTATTAAATTGTTAGCAAAACATTGTTGCTGCATATGCTGCGTATGATGAAGTTCTAAGTATGTTGAACTAAAACTGATGTATTTCTTTTTCTCTTTAATTTTAGGTGTGCTAAACTTAAGTAAGCTAGCTGTGTGTGCCACAGTTAACTGTCCAGCTTTCTTTAAATGTTAATTACAAGTATTCAACTATCTTAATAGATAAAAGTAATATTTCCCTGATCCAACATACCTATTTCAGATAAATGGTTCAATAGCACACTCCTGCAGAACTGAAATACGTGTTCAGGAGGTAATTCAACCATTTGAACCAGCTGCGTTGTAGCAGGGGCATATCTAAAATATATAGGACACTGGCACCTGAGAATTGGAGTTGGGTGCCCCCTATATAAACGTAGAAGCTGATAGAAATGTATTAGCAAATATGGCATTTCACGGGCACAAAATGTCATTACAGAGTTACGAGGCTGTAAGATAATAATTATGGCAACATTTTTGCAGTAGTGGAGCTGGAGGTACAGTATTTTTGGTGGAGCAACCCTTATCAAAGGTGCATTCAGTCAACTGATCAACTTGAAAGTGATCAATCATATGAGAGGCAGTGAATTCGTTAATATCTACCTTGACACTTAAAAAGTTTCACACAAGCAAAATTCAACTAGAAGAGCAAAGTTATCTGTGAATCCTAAAGCTGATGTAGTGCTTAAAGATTTGAGCCTGTGTGCCTGCTAAGTTCTATTCACATGAGCTGTCGAATTGGCGGACAAGATATTTAATTGTACAAGTGGTAATGAAGATCTGTGCCTGTAAACTGTAATTGTTTGCTCATTGTTATGCATTATATTAAATTGGATATGGGACTAGAATCCTTCCAAAAACTCTATCTCATGTTACTGATTTTGTTGTGTGCAATTTTTAAAAATGTGTCAAAATATTTCTTCAATGGCTGCCTATTTGTTCCTAGACATATTTTAATCATAAAGTTTTCAGAAGGGCTGTCAGTCATGCTGCAATTTACAATACAGATGCACAGCTCTATACAGAAGCTGCTCTCTTCCTGACATCCTCAAGCAAAACAGAAAAAGACCTTGACAAAGACTTCTTTAGTCACTCTGCCCAATTATCGCTGCAGTATAGAACAGCTGTCTAGCAGCAATACCAGCAAAAATCACTCATTAATCACCCATTTGCCTTAAAATACAACAGCAGCAGGGAGGTGGCCAAAAAGGTGCCAACAATTTTATGCTTTCATTAGCAGCTTACAGTAATAATTACCTGAGGGCTGCTCGAAGGTGAGCCTTGTGTTTTTTTTTTATACAATTCAGACAAAATGCTGTGCGGAAGTTACAGCTTTTAAAAAAAAAAAAGATCAAGATGTTGACATCCTCCGCATTGTCCTTATATAACACATTAATTTCGTAGGTCTAAGACTTCTCACTTGTCCCCAGAGGTGGCTGTTTTCTCACCAACTTAAGGTAGAGGACATTGTCAGGACACGGCAGCTTATACATGTTAATGCTCCCTTTTTCCTATTCTGCTCCTGTTAGATTGATGGCTCGGCAGTGGTTCTCATTGATCAATCAGACACAGTCTGCGTCTCAAATGAACCCCGGCTGGGGGAGTTGTGCATTCTTCCGAGGGAGCAGCGTCCCGAGGGGTATGACAGTGAGATACACCGGATCGATAGTTTTTAACTTATTTGTGTAAATACTTTTTTTAACCTTGCTGATTTATCATCCGCGTTTCTTTTGCCACACAGGGAGAGAGTGAAAACTACAATGGATGTCACACGTCTGCTCAACTTGTACTTTTTATCTTTGTGGTCAAGGCAGGAAAGAGGAATATAAGAAAGATGGCAATTAATTATGCATTTCATCAGTTTGATGGATACCTCACGCTTAACTCCAAACTATATTTCCCTGGAGAACGCGAAGCATTCAACTCATTCCTAGAGTGAATCCTTTGAGAAATATTGTCAGTTCAGAAGATGAAACTTTGCTGACATTAAATAAAAAAACAGCATTTTACCTCTAGCTCTACTGGGACTTTTTTTTTCCAAGACTTTTTCTTTTTCAAGTAAATCACTCTGTGGACAAAAATAAAACATGCCACCTTTAAATCAGAACTAGACCAGTTATGATAATGTGTTTTCTTAAAACATTTTCAGCAGTTGAGTTCAAAATGCTTCCTTTTCACTCATTAAATCTTTATAATTAGATGACTTTGGTCCTTCTAAATATGTCATTCTGATTTACAAAGACAGTTTGCAGGAATTTAATCAGTGCCATAAGAAGAAGTTGAAAGTGTCTATCCAAACAGACCAACTTTATTTATGTCAGCTCTATTTTGAGTAAATGTTGTTGTTTCTGTTACTTGGATTTGGCAGACAGAAGGATACAGTAAAAATAGAGTTTTACTGATCAAACTATTTAAATGTCCATTTTTCATAGAGGCGAATGTCTCTTTACCAATTTTCAAAATGGGAAAGACAAACAAAAACAAACAGTTAAAACCAGATATTTACCTACAATGTTTGGCACTAAATCAGACAAAAATCATTTCTGTTTTTAGACTGTTAAGATTATCAAAATTATTTATATTTCCTAAATCCCAGAATTATAAAAGAAAGATTTTTTGTTTTTAACTTTCAAGTTAGGAAGTTTATTTCCTTAGTATTTTGTATAATTGCTTGTAAGACATTGGGTCATCTTTCCACAAGCTTCTTAAAACAGTTTTTTAGAATTTTTTACAAACCTTTATGGCTTCACCCAGAAATCTTGTATGGAATTGAGATAATTTTATCCAGTGCATTTGCTTGGTTTGTTGAGCAGTACAGCTTCAGCATAAGTTGTTTTGCTGTAAATCATTAAGTACTTTGCTATGTGTTTCTTTTTTTTTTGCCAAAATATGTCTGAAAGATTGTTTTGTTCCACTACAACTTTCAAAATTCCAGTAGGAATTAAATGTGGGCTTTGCCCATTTCTCCTGTTTGAGCAGCTCTGCACTGTTCACTGGGCTTGTTAACACACTGCAGATCATCATCCAGTCAAAAAGCACACCTACAGAACAGAGCATCACAGAACTCTGTCTTTAGTCTTTGATGCAATGCAAAATTTACTTTATAGCAAGGCTGCAGCGTTCCTAAAAGAAGCTACTCCCAACCATAACATCCCCTCCATAAAATTCCTTTCATAAGCAATATGAGAATCTCCTCATAAAAATACGTCTTTCACCTTCTCATAAGATGTCTAATGTTTCAAGCAGCTGTCTGAGCTAAGTCGTCTGTCTGCAAATTATTCTAAAAAGCCTTTCTAATTAATATCTAGCTGCAGTTTTATTCCAACATTATTGTTGCAGGAAAAGTTTCTTTTTTCCATGCGCTTAGATTTTTTTGCTAATTTTGTGTTTTCATAAAATATTACAGTCTTATACTGCCTGTATCTTAAACAGAGATTCCAGAGGTCCTTCAAACTCAGGCAAAAAGCAAAACAACTCCAGTCTAAAATGTCTTAACGGTTCATGTGAAGACTGTTTAGATACCTTTACAAAGCAGTCACGGTAAATTCAAGGGTAAGTCTATGGCCATTTATATTTGAAATAGTGGTGGCCTTCTACATAAAGGTGACCTCCATTTATACAACAGCTCATGTGTGTTTTTGCTGGTCATTTTTGATCCCAATCTAGCCTCTAGGTAATTAGGGTTAAACATTGTTTGAAATTGAAAAATTCCTCTTCCAATCCCTTGTTTCAATTTTGTTTTTATGAACTGAAGCCTCTGAATATGGGTAACGCATTTTAACCCTGCATCACTGGCACTCCCTATTTTTGTGGACTTCACTATGTATTTCTCAACCAGTATATAAATATCAGTCATATGAGCTTGAATATAAATGTTATGAATTTTCTTTTCACATGGGTACACTTTTACAAGAGAGCCTTTTTCTGAAAACCACATGAAAACACATTTACATATGTTGGGCCATTGTCCATTTTGATAGGAAACAAACTGCCACTACCCAGCATGCATTGCAGCTCTTGCATCACTGACAGAGCTGAGTGAAGTTGCCCCCCCCTCCCCCGTTCTTCAAATCAATAAAAAAAGTCAAAGTGTCAAAGGTTTGTGCTACGTTTGTGCAGCAAAATATTTTGTTTGTTTGCTGCCGCTTTTATTTTAAAGTTAATAAAGTTATCAGGGGTCACTAAAGGTCATTAAAAATGCCTGTATGTGTGTGTGAAAAGGCAGCAAAGTTCAACTTATTGCCTAGATGCGGGCCTTTCATTTGTTCAACATGATTCCGCCACTGGCATCACTTTCTACAGTACTTAATGATATTAACTGTAAGCTCGTGCCCTGATTTGATGAACAGGTTTAACAGAGGTTGCTGCTGTTAAAGGTTTTGTTTGTTCTGTTTCGATTGTCTGTATGATTAGCCATGGTTTTGCTGACAGGTGTTTGGACCTTTTCCAGGACGAAATAATTATTTGGGATGGTTAATTTAAATTTTACTATGGTGTGTAGGCTTGGAGCTAAAAGATTTATATTTTATTATTCACTGTATGCACAGTTACCCAGCTAATCGCCAGTTAAGCAGATAACTGCTGAAAAGACTTTTCAAAAATTCTGTTTTTTGGGCTGATCTACATTCAACATTCAAGTAAAAATTTTTGTTTCATCCAAAAAAATCAATTTAGACTATTATGTGTGCAAGAACAAAAGTAACAAATAGTAATATTTTTTTGTCAATCATGGTTTTGAAGAGATGTGTTTCTGACCAAATTAGGATGAAAGTTATTTGGGTTTACAGAGAAAACAGGTTGTTAAAATCTCTCTGAGCTTGACTGTTGTGATGATGTACCCTGTAAAATACTATTGATCATGATACATTTTGACCAAACCAACTATGGATGTACCTTTGAAGTATCATAACTTGCAGCATGTTATAGCTTTGAGACTGACAACACTTTTGTTTGATTTGGAGAAGGTGGGGCAGCAAACTTTACTCAGCTCACTGACAGAGGTGATAAATAGACACTGAGCTAACACTAAGTGCCATTTCCAGGAGGCAATCTCTGGAGAAATAGTGTGGAGATGGGTTTAGTCGTCTGCATGTCAATGTGCCAATTGAAATACCACAAACATACATTTACTTTATATACATTAAGAAAACAGGGATATATGAAACGGTCTGCCATAGTGAATTTTTATTTTAGCAACAATAACACACCACACTAAAACACCACTATGTCTTCTCACTATAACATTGAGTGTTGTAATAGCAAATACGATCTGATGATGTGTCTTTACCAAATCATATGAGCCAAGGTCATGAAGTACCTTCTGGTACAAATGGCTATATGTATTTTATCGTCTTTTATGGCCTGGTGTCATTTTAACAGCTGTTATGGTGTAAGCAGTTTTTACTGCTTCTTTAGAATCACAAACTAACCAACGAACCATCTCACTGGATGCATTTCTTACTAACAGACTCTGACGGTGGTGAAAAATGTGTCACCTTTTGTTCGGTGGAATGAATTTCACAAAATTACCAGTAGCTTTTTGAGTCATTTTCACCTTTTTGACTTTCACCACAACTGACTATCATCTGCTAACTCTAATTGTCATAATGTTTAACTGACTCTGGAAGTTGCACAAATACGAAGAAAGAAGAGTGGGTTTAATAGTTTATTTGTAATAAAAACAAAATGAGACTGAGCCTGGACTGCAAATGTGGGAGGGATCTGGACTGGCACTGAGAGGAGAGGTGAGAGATTATTGTTCCTTAGGTTGAGTTATGGAGAAGAGTGCAGAGAAGGATTCAGGTCTGCTTACTGTAGGAGGTGGATGATGGCTTGTTGGAAGAGGTAAGTCTTGCCCACAGAGACTAAGTTTGGCAGGAGGAGTGGCACGCAGATTTACAGGGTTGGTGTTTTTTCTGAGTAATCCTGGGGCAGCTGTGCTTCAGCTAATCACATGGTGTAGGAAGGTGGACAGACGGGTGAGCAATGGTAAGATGTTCCCACGAGGTGATCTCAGAACTGTGGGGCTGGAGGTAAGAGTGGAAGGCAGCTGTTTCCAATGCTTGCCAGAGCATGACATGGAGGACAAGAGCTAGGAATCCAGGGAACAGTTGCAAAGAGACCATATCTGCAAAGCAGGATAAGAACCTTGATTAGAGTAAGTTTGGAGAAATGCAGAGAACTGCAGACCACGGTTAGGTTATCACGCTGGCAGAGACAACAAGCTGACGCCCCCCTCCAGGTTCCAGCTCCTTATGAAGCCCTGGTGATTAGGCTCACATGAGAAACACCTGTGCGGCTGCACCTGTCAGTCACACCCTGCAGGAGAGAGAAAAAACACAGCACAAACACCAAACCTGCACACAGCCACTGTGGCTATGACACTAATGTATAATTCACCAGTCTAATTTTAATCCAGTGACATAATCCCCAGACTTGATTGACATAGGTTGACATAGGAAACACAATGTTACCTTCCATCCATCCATCCATTTTCTATACCTACTTCATGTTCTTGGACTTTGGGAGAAAGCTCGGGTACCTGGAGAGAACTCATGCATGCACAGGGAGAGCATGCAAACTACATGCAGAAAGACCCCAGGCCGGAAGTCGAACCCAGGACCTTCTTGCAGCAAGGCATCAGTGCTACCGACTGCTCCACCGTGCAGTCCCAAAGTGAAAATGTGATTAAAAAGGTGAAAACATGTCTACATAAAGAGATTTGTTTATGTCTTAAACTCATTCAAGATGGGCTAGGACCAAAGCTGGCCTGCACGCAGTTGTGTGCTTTTTTGATCAGAGAATTTGAAGAAGCAGTAGCAACACTGACCTCAGTGGTTCAATTCAATTTGATGCTCTTGAGAAACCAGTTTCTATGTGCATAGCATCCATCCACTGATGTGGCTGAAAACAAAAGCGATTGAAAATAGCGATCTATGCTTTCTCTGCCTGTAAACACAGTGCCATATTAAGGCCCTTTGCACATATCAATATACACTGGGCTCCCTGCTAGAATGAGGCACACACACCTCCAAATAGTACAAAGGCTTGTTGCTGAGAGACAGAAAAGTTATGAGTATTTAAATCATTGCTCAGGATGGCATGCTCTGTACAATAACCCCCTTATCTGCATTCTTTCATTAAACTGATAAAAGCACCGACAGTGTATCCTGTTCCACAACGAGGCTAAAGCAGACCAAGTTGTGACCAAGTTGAGGTAATCATCAGTGAAGACAGAGCATCTGCATAGTGCAGCATGAGATTAAGTAAGGTTATCAGGCCATTGGTAAAATACTTACATACCATTAACCCTGCGTACTCTAAGGTTTAATAGCAGTGGCACCTATGTATTGTAAATCTGGCATCTCGAAATTGCAGCTCCCGTGCCACATAATGTTTCAATATGTCCCAAACGTCTATAGTGGCCTGGCTTGGCTTAAAATAATGCATGTTACAATATCAAATGCATAGAAAGGCGGTGCAGAAGTGTTATTTACTTAATACTGCATATTTAGGCAATGCAATACTGTTGTGGTGTAGGATGCCTGGGAAAGCAACATGGAAAATCATATTTGATGAGTATTAACAGCACAGTAGTGCCTTGATGGCCTTCACACTGAAATGGAGGTTTTCCATTCCATTTTCCTTCATTATTTTCTTCAGTGTTAACTGTAATCACCATACAATTTAACATGCAAAGCTGATTTGATATGCCTGTCCCTAGTTGGACCAATTGGCCACAATCCAGTTGTGTTTGACTGATGTTGGAAATCTTACAAAAACCATGTGGCATATAAAAACAAAAAGCAAACCCAAGAGATCAGTAATAAAACAAATCTAATTTCAGAAGAAAAATTAAACTGAAAATGAATACAACTGAAAATTTCAAAATATGCACCATAACAAACAAACACCATCAAAAACCCTCTGCAGATGCAAGAATTAGTTCAGCTTTGTAAAGAATTTGACACTGTATGACTTGAATTGTGCTTTGATCTATTTTCTGACAGAGTTATATTCATTAAGTCCATGAAACTTTTTTTTCTACCCTGCTTTATTCTCATAAATCAGGCCCAGCAGTTGACAAGAGCTCCTCTTATGTGGAGGAGGCAGGCAGTGAAAAAAGATGCTGATGTTTCCCCTCGAATACAGAGATTCTCCTCGGGCGGCGTCAGCTCCGTCCTTATTTGTCATAAGTGTCCAAGACAAAGGCCAAAGAACGTACGAGGAACATACATTTTTAATGTGACATCCTCATCAAATTCACCACAGTGGACTGAGCAGAATGCCAATTACACTTTATTCTTCTTCCAATTACACAGAGACAACCTAACAATATGTACACAAGCTGTGAAGGGCATAACTGCCTTCAGCATGACAAAGTTGAACAGTTCAGAGTTCCATCTCCTCTGAACTTTTTATGTCGGAACCATGTTTGATGTGGGAATAACATGTTTGGGAATAAATCTCAGAGCTGGATTATCTATTTTTTGTGGCTCCTGCTTCAAGAAAGATGCCTCCACTGATAGTGAGTTATACAAGAAATAAGAAAGCACCACATCACCATTATAGCTCACATTATTTATACAGTATGACATCCTGGCGAAGGCTTATTTGACCAGACTTACCTTTATCTTCTTTCGAATATGCCGACCGTTAGTCTGCACCCATTATTTGACAGCGCTGAAAATGTCACCGGAGACTAAAAGATAGCCGTATCCACCGTCTTGTTCTGCGAAAGAGAATGTAAATAATTCTAAACCGCAGCTTTCATTTCTGATGTTCTATTGCAATGCTCTGCCCACACTCCATCATTATAATGAAGGAGGCTCAATTAGACAGGGACTACAATGGAGGTTTTAAATGTCACAGTGCAGGTCCTGACATTTCTCTGTTTGATATGGAATCAGAATAGGAGTGGAGTTCACACAGAGAACTAATCTCAACCTCCGAAATAACAAATTCCATCCTGTCAGGGAGCTCTAAAGTGAGGCTGCTGTGGTCACTTAGGGGACATTTGCACCAGCGATGCTGGTTTGGCCCTCTTAGAGTTTTCTAATGATGGAATCCATTAGCATTGTTAAGGGGTGTAATTAGCCCTCTGAGGTTAGCATACTTACGAGGAGAACATAACGAGGGATCTTGTGGTATTTTATACAAAAGGTAATTGGGTTGTCAAGTCAAAAAAAGACTTAAGAATGACAAACTTTTAACTTTTGGTAATTGGATTTACTATAATTAGTGTGCGGGGCTGAACTAGGAAGTATAAAAAAACACATTTACCATATCTCAGACAACAAGAGAAGCCGCATAGTCTTGAAAAGTTTGAAAAATATATCATTTCAGTGCTTTCAATGGCTGGATTAATATGGACAAAGTATGAAAAAAATGTCTTTGCAGACTAAATTCCCTGTTCCATCAAGATCGAGTATGAAACTTTCTTAAAATAATGTTTTTCTTTATGCCAAATTAAATATGCTCATAGAAGTCTTACAACCATCCATCAGTCCATCTATCCATCCATGGGAATATTTGAGATTCATTATGAACTACATCTACACTGGCTCAAATATTGCCTGAAAACTCTGATATTTTCACTTAGAAACAGTGCTGGAACCCAGAACAATTGAACTCATGATGAGGCTTTACAAAAGTTTTATTGTTTGGAAAAATAGGATTTTCAACTTCAATTCCACATTCACTGGGGGTCCTCTGTATGGGTTCGTAGAATGGCAGAGACTAATTTGCAATTACAGACACAGTGATGAACTGTATGTTTGTACTGACAATGGTTTAGAATCATGTCTGTGTTTCTTGCAGTGCTGTCTGAGGGTGTAAAGATCATAGCTAGCCAGTATTTGTTTCAGACATGTCCATGGGGCACATAACTTTATGCATACATTCATAATCCTTTTAATTATACAGAGTTTGGAGAAATAACTGAACTCTTTAGAGATCTAACGTGTGAGATGCTGGACTCCTTGTCTATTATATTGTTTTAATTTGCATTTTACCAGCCTAACATCCCTTTAAAAAATGTGAAATTTATGTGATTGTGCCCATGCCCAAACAACATTAAAGATATAACTGCTAGGTGTTAAATTGTTAATACCTACATAATTTCACTGAGTTTACAACAGAGAAATCCAGCATTTTGTTTTCTGCTACAGTGGATCACTTTGCATAATGTTTGATCTGGCAGAGATAGGTAGCTCTTGTAGTTGTTATAAAAGTTTCAGAACCACTTGATGAAACAAATCCAACATTAAAAAAGTTTTACAGTATACAAATTAATAAACTTTAATCATTTAACACTTGTTCCGATCATATAAAATAGAAGGACAAACAATCTCTGGATTAATTTTGAAACCGTCGGTCATTGGGGGTTACTATTCAAAAAGCACCAGAACAGAAAGAAACATGGAGGAACAGCATGCTCCCTCCGCTTGAATGTCAAAAAACAGATTGTTGGTGCCGTATCACTAGCAAAAACGGTGACCTTACAGTGGGTGAAATACCATCTGCTCCATCCTCCAGCTCAACTCTAATAAGTACAGGATTGTTCACATAGACAGGACAGAAAAAAACCAAGGAAAAAAACAGATAAAAAACCATTTGTAAGTCTGGGCTGTGGCTATCTGAATGTCAATGAAAGCCCCGAGTGTTCTGCAGTGTTCATATTGGAATCTCAAACAATAGAGCCTGTGTTTGTTCTTCCCCCGAAAGTTTAAGGAGGATAGAAAAGGGGAGAAGAAGAAGACGGAGAAAAAGCTAGGTTGTCTGTTAAAGGGATTAAGCATAGTAAAAACCATGATCATTTGTCTCTGTTTGTATGTTGAGTGAATTGCTTTTTATGTACCAGGATATTTTGTTAAGCTGATTGTTTTTCCTTAAACCCAACGGTGATCTCTGTTGAAAGCAGCCTGGACCAGTGACTTGGTGGACAGAAGAATCACACAAACAGGTGGGTGTGGTGATGTACTCAAATTTAGTTTCAGATATTTTATTAGTACAACAACATAAAGCCAGGAATACACATTCAATAAGTCAACATTTTAAAATTGTCCTTTATGTTCTCTTTAAAATTGACATTAAATTTAGCTTTTCTGTTCTTTGAACTTGGTTGGGTTTTGTTTTTTAAATTGACTGAAAAATGTAAAACATCACTTTTCTTTCCCCAAAGGTTTGAAAATGTCTTATTGAATAAGCAACTCAGACTTTCAGTGAAAGAAACAAATGCTTTTCATCTTTCTGCTCTCTGCTTCAACTTCAAACTATGCTGGGTCACAAAATTAAACTAAAAATGCCTTTAACTTTGCTATTATTATATTATATATTATTCAATAAGAGAAAAATAATTAATCACTAATAGAAGTAATACTCAAACGTATCCCCTTTTGGCTTTTTGTACATAAGCAACAACAATTTTGTAAAATATTAAAGAAAGCTTAACAAAACTTCTTTAAATTCTTGAATTTGGCTGGATTTACATCCATACACCTGGCTGGTACTTATACGTTTTTGGCTAACTTACAAAGGCTCTCAAAAAGGTGAAACATTTCAGAACTTAGCCCACAATTAAATATATCACATACAATTCAGCTACAAATAAAACAACTACATTGTAAGAGGAACAAAACATAAAAGGAAAAAGAAAAACTTCAATACACAGGTGGTTACATCTGTGAACATTTTTTTAAATTATACTTTGTTAAAACAGCTTTTCACTTAATTTCATTATTCAGTCTTCTTAAGTTGACTCCTAACATCCATTACAGCAAATTTGAGTCAAACCTGAACTTTGACCCATCATTCCAAAAAGTGTGCTTGACATAAAAAAAATAACTTAAGAGAACATTACCAAAAGAACACCAGCATCATAATCTGGATTTACCTTTTTTTTAAAAGAAGGATTTAGGGCTTTTGTTGAGGTGGACGAAATATGACAAGCTCCTAATCTGGTTCAGTTTTTAGCCAAAACCATCAGATATGTGCTAGTAAACTTAAAACAAATAGAGATGTTATCTTTCACCCTAAAAGTGAGTTCAAGCAGATGTCCAAATCAACAAGAGAATTTTTTCATAAAAGGAACATAAAAGTTTTCAGAACAAAATTTGATGGAATTCAGAAAAATAATGAAAAGGTAATTTAAGAAAGTATTATCTTAAGGGTGTGCACACCTATGCAAGCTCATTAATTATTTTTTACTTTTCGGTCTAACACATTTGTTTGTTTTTCTGGTAAATTGTACAGGAAAGATATCACATTATATGTGGAAAAGTAAAAAAAAAGGTAGTATTTTAAAATGGGTATTTCCATTTTTGAGAAACCATGTAAACTAACCTGGTTCAAACAAACACGTGACCTGCAAAGAGTTTGTGCCTTAGGAGACTAGTATTTAGTAACTTTTATTTTTTCAAAAATATAAAAGCAGGGAAAAGTAAGCACTTTAGGATTAGAAATAAAATTTTCTGAGTGGTATTCTGTGACTGGCCTGCTATGTGAATGATTGTGAAAATAATGAAATCATCTCCAGATATCCTGCAGAAAAGAGCTCAGGAGCAAATTCACATGTTTTGTCTCTTAAAGTCACCCAAGTATGTAAATTGTAAAGAATCCAGAATCCAAAATCTGCCAAAATTACAGATAAATCTGGAATTTGACTCAGAAAACAAAAGCTGGTGGAGAGGGAAGTTTTCCACTGTGTTGCCACCCTATTCATTTTAATTTCTCTATAATTTTGAAATCATTGTTGAAGAGAGAAAATTAATTGTTGCAGGGGGAATCTATGTTTATAGTTTGGTAAATACAAGACGTGTAGTAAACAGCCGTAGTGGTCTAAATAAAATGCAGATTGCACACAGTCCACGTGTCCATTATTTATATATTTTCAGACCAAAAACAAGTTTAATATTTTGTCTATATTGCTAAAGGTTTTGGGTAACCACCACCAAATCAATACATTTTGGTGTGTCCTGACCTCAAACTTCTTGAACACCTTTGGGATGAATCAGAGCAGAGGCTGCAATTCCGGTTTTCTATTCTATTCTATTTTCTATCTATGAACACACTTCTAAAGCTTGTGGAAGATATTTACAGAATTTATGCTGCTATTGCTGGCAACGGTGGGTCTATCAACAAAGTGCACCTATTAGATTAAGAATAGGATGTCATCAAAGTTCATGTACATGGAAAAGTATACAGCCAAATACTTGTTGTGATTATGAATATATTATTTAATATTAATACTTTATATAATATTTTATTAAATAATATTTCGGTCTGTTAATGGTTGTCCTGTGAATACCAGCCCAATAAGGCGGTGGTATTAGGACAAAATTGAAAGGGATGAGCCAAGCTCTGGCATTATTGAACAGCAAAACTCTGCACACACACGGAATGAATTCACACAATTTCTTAAAATACAAGAATTTATTAACAAAATAAGTCAACTCAAAGTCGAACATATTTCAATCAACAAACTCTTTGCCATGCTAAAATAACACAACTAAACCTCCAAGCAGAATGAAAGAATAAGGAAGACTAATGGGCTGTGGACAATATAACCAAGTTGATCAAAGATGGTTGAAAACCATGACCGAAAGAGTGATGCAATATTACCATGCAACATTTATGTTTGAGAACCAATGAACCAATCTTGAAGAATCTGGAATTGAAGTCAAGTTAGTCTTGGAACTAACTTAAGCAATAATTGGTATACCTTTAGACAACCATTCACAATGCAAGATCAGATAAAACATTATTTTAATAAAATAATATTTTAAATAATGATTTACTAAATAAAACCAACCTTCTGGATGACGAATTCTCAACGGTGTTTAATTAGCTGCCTTTATTTGTTAAAGTAATATTTAAACAAATATTAATAGGAAATAGTAAAATATTCAAGGAAATATTTTAAATAAGAACCAAATCTTTGAGAAATGGGGCTTAATGGTGTTCAGTTAGCTGCCTTTATTTATTAAAATTATATTTAAAGAAATATTATTAAGAAAATAGTAAAATTTTTAAGGAAACATTTTAAATAAGAACCAAATCTTTCTGGAGAAATTGGGCTTAACGGTGTTTACTTATTTATCAAGTTTAGTAAAATAATATTTAGGGAAATATTATTTTCTAGATTGAAAACTAACAAGCTTTATGGGTAAATGATCTTTAGTAGGCAAGCACGTGTTCTTAGCTGTTAGCAGTTGAAGCTAACAAAAGAAACTTGTAGCTTTTAATCAGAATCAAACACATACCTTTAAAATACCACTAATAAAAGGGTTAAAATGCATAAGCACGGACAGCGCGTTATGGACAATCTTCTGTGTTTAAAATCACCCTTTAAATAAAGTTTGTCTTAACTTAAAAAAAAAACACAAACACAGAACACATAAACTGAGCACATGTGCTGAACAGATAATCTGCTAGCACTAAGATGGCTGAGTTTTCAACACAAACAAAACCAAACGTCGTAAAACAAAAAAGGTTTAGATAATTTCATTCTAAACTACTTCTCTCTGCCCAAAACACAACCTCTTACTTGAACCGTGCTGAGGAAAATTTGTCCGGAGCGACGAAGTTGAGGAAAGCATCCACAGTGAACAAAGGGTTAACTTGCAGCTAACCTCCGTAGCTGTGGGGTGGGGCGGCTCATGCTGCCGGGCCGGCCAAACTGTATGTTACTGCTGTAGCCACGGTGATGTGGTCCCGTTGTCCTTCCTTCAGACAGGGAAAACTGCTCCACTCTGCGTTGTAGAGACAGGGTCTATGCTGGGAACTCTCTGGAAAGCAGAGAAAAGTTAAGCAACGCTTGTACGTTAATTACCCCCATTCATGAATGAATACCGGATACACAAACAGCAATTCATTCCTACTTAACTCAGTGCATATGATCGCGTGATCGTATGACATTCTTGGATTCAGTTTGAAAAGTTATGTTTGTTTGCCAGCAAAAAGACATTAGCGCGCTGTGTCCTTCCGTCCAGTTCCGCTGGGGACCTGCTTGGAAGAGGTCATTTTGTCGCAAAAGCGGGATTTTTATTCAGACAGTGACGTCACGGGAAGTCCGCTCTTACCCCCGTTTCTGGCTGTGCTGGAAGTAGGTTCATGCGATTTATTTTGAAAGTTCCAGAAAAGTTCTAACTGGCCTTTAATGTTGTAACCCATGGCTGTGGTCCCAACATACTTTTGGCAATATAGTGTTATGAAAGGTCCCTTAAGTATAAAGTTTGTTTGAGTTTTCCCATTCCATGAAAACATGCTTTTAAGGCAATGGTGGTGGCTCTAAAATTCTCTTAGCTCTTATTTCATTTGTATGCACATCAGAGCAACAGTGCTAGTCAGAACTGGAGCAGAAATTGCAACATCTAAGTAAATGCTGCCACAATTTTATTGTTATGAATGACAGCTTTTTGTCACAAGTGGTCTTTCTTCGCTGCAGTGAAGCAAAGGCAGGCTGTGCTCAGCACATAACACATTTAAATCTGTCCTCAGGGTGTCAAATCAATAGAGCTGTGTGCAAGTCGGCTAGTCACTCCCATGCTTGGAGTGACTAGCACGTGTGGCCCCACAGCTGCAGCTCTTCAAGACTAATCAGAAGGAGCTTATAGAGGAGCAGATCCCATGAGGCAGATGCCAGATTGTTATCTCCCTCAACGTAGTAATCATTTCTATATCCTTTGCATTTTTCGTACTCCCCTTGTTCCAGTTAGGGCTGAGATTGTTCTCCCTCCTCCCAGGATCCAGTCCATACTTGTGCTCATCAAACAATAAAACATCCTGGTTCAGAACCTCTTATCTCCCATAAAACGTACTGCTTTGAATGGGAACTCCTTAGAAACACCCAACAAACTCAGCCGCTTCACTTAGTTTGTTTCAGTAATCACCATGAACAGATCACTTTTCTTCTCTTTCCTACCAGATAATCTCCGGTTAATTTGGGTTCTCCTTGGCTTAAGGCACAATCCCCACAATAATTGGACAGAGTCCTGCATTGAATCCTGATAAGCACATTGTCTCTCCTCATGCCTCCTGTCTGCTGTCCACCGACTCTTTCTCCTCCAGACTTCACTGTTCCTCCAGCTGAAGACACTAATTTCAGACAGTTTTCAGTCAAGATCTCTCTCTCTCTCTCTCGCTCTCCCCCTCCTCATTTTTCTATACGATTGCGCCATTGACCTTCTTCCGGACACTCCTCTTCATTTTGTGTGTCTCTACAACCTTTCATGCCGAACATGTGGCCATGAAAAAATACATTAACAAGTTAGTTAAGGCTGGTATCATCCACCCATCATCCTCTCCTGTTGGGGCTGGATTTTTCTCCGTAGAGAATAAGGATAAAACATTAAGACCCTGCACTGACTAGGCTTGAATCAGATAACTGTCAAGAACAGGTATTCACTTCCCTTCATATCTTCCACTTTTGAACCTGTGCAAGGAGCCTCCATCTTTATTAAATTAGATGTTCATATTTGTGAGAGTTATAAATGAAAGACAGACTTTAAGCAACATATCAGACATTTTGAGTTTCTGGTAATGCCTTCTGGCCTCACCTATGCCCCCGCTGTGTTTCAGGTCCTTTTTAATGACGTGCTAACAGTTCATTAACATTTTCGTTTGTGTATCTTGACAACGTTTGGATCTTTTCCAGAGATTTGAGGAAACATTAACAACATGTTACACAGGTTCAGCAAAGGTTAATAGAAAACCGTCTCTTTTTCTAAGCTGAGAAGTCTAAGTTTCATGTGGAATCAATAACCTTCCTGGGTTTTGATTTTGAGAGTGGGCAGGTGAAACTGGATTCTGTATAGATAAAGGCAGTCCAGGAATGGCCCACTCTCACTACAAGGAAACAACTCCAGTGCTTCTTAGGCCTTGGTAATTTCTATAGACGTTTTACTCAGGATTTTAGTCTAGTAGCCTTACCTCTCACTACACTACTTCAACTAAGAAACCTTTTGTCTGGTCTGCTGAAACAGAAAGAGCCTTCTCAAAACTCAAAGAAAGAATCTTCATAGCTCTCATCCGGGTCCATCCGTATCCAGCTGCTTAGTTCATCTTTGAGGTGGAAACTTCTGACACAGGACTTGTAGCTGTGCTTTTCCAGAGGTCTCCTTCTGATGATAAGCTCCATCCTTGTGCTTTCTTTGTAAAATGTTTCTCTCAAGAAATTATATCGGACATCAGGAACTCCTTGTCATTAAGTTGGCACTAGAAGAATAGAGACACTGGCTAGAGGGCACGGAGCAGCCTATCATCATCTAAACAGGCCATAATAACTTTGCCTACCTCCAATCAGCTAAGCGATTAAACAGTGGTCATGAATTCCAATTCCTCATCGACTTGGAGGGCTTTGGTCCAGAAGACCGTACCTGGGTTCCCCCGCCCTTTTCATCCTGGATCCATCTCTCATCATTGACTTTCAGAACTCTGCTTCTTCCATCTTGTGGCATCTGTCAGTGTGGCGTCCGTTGAAGGGGAGGTGATGTTATACCACAGAGCTGTGTGAGGGTTGGTGTGTGTCTCTCTCACCTCTCCTATGGAGGGTGTGACTAGCAGGTGTGGCCCAGCAGCTGCAGCTAGTCAAGACTAATACGGAGGAGCTTATAGAGGAGCAGATCCCATGAGGCAGATACCAGATTATCTCACTCAGCGTGGTAATCAGGCCTACCTTGCGTTCTTACTTTTCTTGTTCTAGCCCTAACCTAAGTCTGTCTTCCCTCCTCCCGGGATTCAGTTCATGATCCTGTTCGAGTTCCTCCATTCCAGTGCTAAGCTTCCTCACTCCTTGGATTCCAGAAGATATCCTCCTCAGCCCACCACTGGTTATCTCCTCATTGCTCCTCAGACCTTCCTCCTGAAAACAGTTGCTTCCTCTGCTCAGCCACTTACCTCACGCTCACCTGCCAGTCCTCCCTCTGACACATCAGCTCCTTCTCCTGAAAATAAGGAAACAAAAACTCTGCATTTCCAAGCTACCACCACCTACCAATCTCCGAAGCTGTGGGTTTGCTCACCAAAGACGTTCTTCTAACTAACATGACAGCTGGTTTGTCTCAAAGCTCTTGCTCAAATAGTATGAGTAATGAGTTCCTCCACCACACTGGATGATTTGACATATCAATACTTTATGTAAAAGATTCAAGCTTGAGAGTTTACTATTGCTGCTTTCCCTTGGCTGACCCTTGTGTTTTTCACTGATGCCAGAGTTCAGCAGTGCAAATATGGTGTCATCACTCTTCATCACCTTAAGCTTTGTTCTTTACTTGCCTTGTGCACACTTTCATTATTTCATACTTTTTTACATCTGTCTTGATTTTAGCCAGTGAAATTAGTTATTGTAAGATACAAGCCTGAATACATTTACAAGGAAACATCTTAAATATGATGATATATACATGTAATAGAAATCTAGGATATTGGAGAGGAGGGGAACCTTCGGCTATAAAGTCAAGTCCTTTCACCAAAAGATAATATTTGTCATCATAGAAAATAGAAAATGTCATGTTGTGTTAAGGTAGGACCCAAATGCGGAGCGTAGTGTAGTAGATGCAAAGGATTTAATGATAAACAAACTTACAATTTGACCAGGGACAGGAACACCGGCAGGTGAGTGACATGAGCAGGATGATAACAGGAGCGTAGGAACAGAGGACATGGAATCTAAGGAAGATAATCAGGGAGAGAATCAGGTGCAGCTGGTGGAAGGGAGACTGAGGAATACTGAGGGATATTGACTAATTAACACTGATTAGCAGCGGTGCAGGGAGGTAATAGGAAACATCTAAATGAACTGAAATAAATACATAATGAGAACATAAACAGGGACGAACTAGATCTATAAGGAAATATAAACTAAGATATTAACACCGGAATCCAGGGAAGTAACAAAACTAAACAGAAAGAATCTAATAAACCTGAATGAACAAAAATAAAACAAGAGAAGAACATGGCAGTGCAAAGAAGGTAAACAGAACTCAAACCCAAAACCTAACACAGGCAGATTCTGACAAAAAAAAAAGACAAATCAAGCCCTAAGAAATTAAACATGATTTCCCCTGTGCCACACAGTAAATTACAAAACATTGCTTAGTGAAAGAATTAATTTAAAAAGTTAAACAATGTGGTTTCATCTTAAATCATTCAATAACTCATCTTTGTACTTGAGTGTAGCAACAAAATAATATAGTGAGCTAAATATAGTGCACACCATTGCATTATTTTGTTTTATCTAATTACAAAATCACACCCTGTTTAAGACAGCATGGGTTTTACTTTTTATTACTCTAAGAATTCAACAAAAAACTGACTTTAATTTATACCCCTCCAGCCATGCCTTTAGTCACAGCATTCAAGGACTTACTTAATTGTTTTTTCTCAGAAAACCAAAGGAGGATATGGTGCTAATGCTTATTAATGTCAGTGAAAATTCATGGTGTTTTGCAAAGCAGAAACGATTTCCTCTTGTGTTCCTAATAAAATCAAACAAATAACTACACAAACACGGTGGCTTGACATTCTCCTGTTGTTCTGGCTCATTCTTGAGACTTATTTGAGGTCCCGAATTAGTAAACAAAAACTACATGTCAGAGTGTCAGAGTTGTTGTTTTACGAAGCTGAACACTAAACTGCAACTCCCCTAGCTGACTCCCAAATGACCAATTAAGGACATTTTGTCTGAGAAGTTTGAGTTTTAAGAAGTGACAATTAGTAGATGTACGTTTTTAACACTTTAATTAGAAGTAAATAAATGACACCCCTGAATTTTTATAGTGCCCTGTATAGTGCCCTGTAATCATACCTCTTAAACTTTGTTTTTCGTGCCTTCTTTTTTGTATAACTCCAGCTGTTCTGTGAAGGACTCAGAGGTTTGTTAGAGAACAATATTGAACAAACTCGCGTGAAGACCATGAAGGCCATGGATTGGACAGTTAAACCATGGATAAGATATGTTAAACTACGTCAATTAATGTAGATAGGATGATTTCCTTTCTTCAACAGAACAAATGTCATCACATATTTAAAGAATCAGGGAGATTATGTAAAGTACAGTTCTCAAATTTCTTTGCCATCAATATAAAGATTTTAGGAAAACCAAATGGTAACTGGGAATTAATGTAATCAAAAATGTATTACATCAGTAATCACACTGAGGTCTATCTATCTATCTGTCTGTCAGTCTGTCTGCCTGTCTGTCTGTCTGTCTGTCTGCCTGCCTGCCTGCACTGGATTTTTTGAGGCATCAGAGAAAAGGTTAAAGAATAGATTGAAGTTTGTTGTTCGTAATGTGATAAAATTGAAAAAAGTCCAATTGATTGATTCTTTGAAAGCAACATGATTGATTTATTTTATTGATATAGCATTAATGCATTTTTTGAATCAGCTGCAGAAATTGATATTGATGTGTCACCTACAATGTCAAAAGACAGACTCTTTTCCATTATTGTCATGCTTCAATGTACAACATCTAAATGTGTTGACACATTAAGATGGCTTTTAATAGCATCCTGGAACCATTCTCACAAAAGAGCTGCATTTTATGAGCTAGAAGACGCATAAAGAAATGATGGGACAGTCTCAGCGCATCTAGTGCCTAACATGGTGAGACTGCAACTCATTGTCATTCTGTCATGTGGCAGAGCAGAGCCCAGGCGCTGCTCGGTACATATGGGCTGCACGAGGCTGGCTGGAAATGGGAGGAAGGCCTATTAGATTTAATGAATGGCTGTCAAGCACAGGCCACTCTGCATGTATTGTGTGTCATGTAAGGATTTCTTTAAAAAAGGGAAAATATAGCATTCAGCCCAATGAGTCCTTCTAGTTTTAGGTCCTCAGGGTTTTTTCAGAGCACTTTAACATATGTGAGTGTTGGCTGATATGCTTGTATTACAAAAACCTCTATCTATGAAATGTGGAAACCACACTTTGGTTTACCGGCTCTTGTTATCAAGTATAATAAGCATTGCAGCCACACACACACACACACACACACACACACAGAAAATATGGTTTCCTTGTTGCCATACAGCACATTCTCCGTTTTCAGACCCTGACCTAAATGTTTCTTGCTTTATATATCCGCAATTTCATCACTTACTCTAGAAAGGCCCTATCTAGTTTGACTGACAACCAAACATCTGCTGACCTGTGCACTATTTCAGCCCACAGAAGCATTTTGAAACAGATTCCTTGGTTTGTTGGCAGTTGCTTGGTGTAACATCATTGAGGGGCTGTTGTCTAGTTGTTGCCTCGAGACGTTCGGTCCAGGCACATGCCTGGCAGTCCCTGTGAAAGACAACAACGCCTCACGATTCACTGGCCACTAATTGGAGTGTCACTCTACAATGCTCAGAGATATGAATACAGCCTGTACAGACATATGAAGGCAGAAACAGATGCCCTCATCCAGTGTTTTGCTGTGAAATTTAATTTAAGAGTATGTCCTGTGTAAGGAATTGATTTTAACAGCTTGTTACAAATGGATCTTGACAGCTAATTTACATTTACAGGATTAAACGTTGGAATTGTGATGTGTCAGAGTATTAATACTGCTGCTATTTTGGCTGGGAAGAATACTGACCATCATATACTTTAGTCATTTTCCACCATCTGTTGTTGTGAGCTGTCAGTCAGCTGTTGACAATGACCAAAGGAAGGGAATCTGCACTTGCCATGGTTAAAAAAAGAACAAAGTTAGCTCTATAAAACGTTTTTCCAGTAGTGATAAACACAAAAACTACAGAGCTCTGCACAAAAAGTATTTAGGCCAGCTTTGTTTGGGTTTTTATCAACTCTGCATTTTTCATTTAAAAAAAAAAAATCATTTTTTTACTACTATCATTGCTCTGTGAATGATCAGTAATGTACATATTTCTGTACTATTTGTTTGCTGTAATTCAATAGGAAAAGGAAGTAGCGTTAGGCCACACACACACACCCCCACACACGTGCATTTATGTATATATATATATATATATATATATATATACATATATATATTTAGTGCCTTGCGAAAGTGTTCGGCCCCCTTGAACTTTTCAACCTCTTGCCACATTTCAGGCTTCAAACATAAAGATATAAAATTCAAATTTTTTGTGAAGAATCAACAAGTGGGACACAATCGTGAGGTGGAATGAAATTTATTGGATGTGTCAAACTTGTTAAACAAATAAAAAACTGAAAAGTGGGGCGTGCAATATAATTTGGCCCCCTTGCGTTAATACTTTGTAACGCCGCCCTTTGCTGCAATTGCAGCTGCAAGTCGCTTGGGGTATGTCTGTATCAGTTTTGCACATCGAGAGACTGAAATTCTTGCCCATTCTTCCTTACAAAACAGCTCGAGCTCAGTGAGGTTGGATGGAGAGCATTTGTGAACAGCAGTCTTCAGCTCTTTCCACAGATTCTCGATTGGATTCAGCTCTGGACTTTGACTTGGTCATTCCAACACCTGGATACGTTTATTTGTGAACCATTCCATTGTAGATTTGGCTTTATGTTTTGGATCATTGTCTTGTTGGAAGATAAATCTCCGTCCCAGTCTCAGGTCTCTTGACTCCAACAGGTTGTCTTCCAGAATGGTCCTGTATTTGGCCCCATCCATCTTCCCATCAATTTTGACCATCTTCCCTGTCCCTCCTGACGAAAAGCAGGCCCAAACCATGATGCTGCCACCACCATGTTTGAGGGGATGGTGTGTTCAGGGTGATGAGCTGTGTTGCTTTTACGCCAAACATATCGTTTTGCATTGTGGCAACAATTGTTTTGCAACAGTTCGATTTTGGTTTCATCTGACCAGAACACCTTTTTCCACATGTTTGGTGTGTCTCCCAGGTGGCTTGTGGCAAACTTTAAACGAGACTTTTTATGGATATCTTTGAGAAATGGTTTTCTTCTTGCCACTCTTCCATAAAGGCCAGATTTGTGCAATGTACGACTGATTGTTGTCCTATGGACAGACTCTCCCACCTCAGCTGCAGATCTCTGGAATTCATCCAGAGTGATCATGGGCCTCTGGGGTGCATCTCTGATCAGTCTTCTCCTTGTTCGAGATGAGAGTTTAGAGGGACGGCCGGGTCTTGGTAGATTTGCAGTGGTCTGATACTCCTTCCATTTCAATATGATTGCTTGCACAGTGCTCCTGGGGATGTTTAAAGCTTGGGAAATCTTTTTGTATCCAAATCCGGCTTTAAACTTCTCCACAACAGTATCTCGGACCTGCCTGGTGAGTTCCTTGGTCTTCAGGATGCTCCCTTTGCTTTGAACAGAACCCTGAGACTATCACAGAGCAGGTGTATATATACGAAGACTTGGTTACACACAGGTGGATTCTATTTATCATCATCAGTCATTTGGGAAAACATTGGATCATTCAGAGATCCTCACTGAACTTCTGGACTGAGTTTGCTGCACTGAAAGTAAAGGGGCCGAATAATATTGCACGCCCCACTTTTCAGTTTTTTATTTGTTAAAAAAGTTTGACACATCCAATAAATTTCATTCCACATCACGATTGTGTCCCACTTGTTGTTGATTCTTCAAAAAAAATTGAATTTTAGATCTTTATGTTTGAAGCATGAAATGTGGCAAGAGGTTGAAAAGGCACTATATATATATATATATATATATAATATATATATATATATATATATATATATATATATATATATATATATATATATTATATATTATATATATATATGTATGTGTGTGTGTGTGTGTGTGGGTGGTTCCTGCCAGACAACATGTAAATGGTAAATAAAAGTGCCTAACCAATTTGTTGTTGGTTCTGACTTTGATTGTCCTCGCACTCTTGACCCGGATCTCACAGCACATTATAATTGGTGCATCGATTTGACTCACAGTTTGTCAGCGGTATATGTGTCTCTGTTTTCCTTGTCTAGGGAGACATTGATCTAATTATAAGTCTTCATTAGTCAGCTGCAGAGTGTAGTGTCATCCTTAAGGAATGACGATCTAGCTCATCAGCCCCGACATAAAACACAATACAGGGCATTGTCTTACTGTAAAACAGATCATGGCTTTCACTTACCAGAGCAGAAATAGGAAAGTTGAGGACATTTCTTAAAAATGCCCTTTGGTGCTAACAAACCTTTTTCAATTTCTTCAACACTTTCATGTTATTGTTTTGATTATGATTTCTTGTATCCAAGAAAGTTTACAGAGATTGCAAACTGAATCAGTCAACATTTTGTTCGAGCTAACCTCTTCTGTATGCTTCTGGAAAGAAAATGTTTTAAATCAGTTAAGCCATCAAATAAAAAGTAAGTAAGTATGTAAACTTTATTTATATAGTAAATCTCAAAAGTCAGAAACTAAAGAATGCTTTACAATGAAAAACAGGCATAAAAACACAGAAGATAAAACATAAAATAAAAGAAAAAATAGGAAACAAATAAAACCATACAGCCTAATAAATGAGTTTTTAACTGTTACTTAAAAGAATCAACAGAATGAAGACAGCTCAAAGATTGCATTTCACAATGGGCCAACAGCTGTAAAGGATCTATCCTCTCTGGTCTTAAAACGTGTTCATTGGACCATTAACAGCCTTTG
This sequence comes from Crenichthys baileyi, assembly GCA_036173005.1. NCBI lineage: Eukaryota > Metazoa > Chordata > Actinopteri > Cyprinodontiformes > Goodeidae > Crenichthys > Crenichthys baileyi. Next base: position 26,279 of record JAHHUM010002684.1, read on the forward strand.
TACAGGTGATCTCAGACTGCGAGAAGCGGTGTAGGGTTCTAGAAGGTCAGAGATACAGGCTAGGGCTAAACTAAATAGGGCTCTAAAAATAAGGACAAAAATTGTAAAATGAATTCTAAAATGTGTAAAGAGGTTAGCCAGTGTAAAGAGGTTAAAACTGGAGTAATGTGCTGTCTCTTTCATGGGTTGGTTAAAAGCCTAACAGCAGCACTATGTACTGCCTGGAGATGGTCCAGATCCTTCTTATTCAAAACACATTAAAAGGCTGTTACAATATCCAAGACGAGATGAAGAACAGAAAAGGCATTAATATTACCTCTCCGATTCATCTTTTGATACCAGAGTTCGAAGCTTAGAAGTATTTCTAAGCTAAAAAAAAAACACTTTCTGAGAATGGAACTCTAACACTAATGGTGTGGCAGAATCAAAAATACCAAAATCAAAAATATCAATGTTTTTAAGGTTTGGTTGCACAGAAGAGGTAAATACACCAAGGTATTGCTTGATTTCAGTTATTCGCTTCTTAGGGTCAAATGATTGTTTTTATGCAATTTATGTCGCACTACCTAATAGAGCATGTTTCAGTACTTTCCAAAAACCTAGAGTTTACTTCATGGAACTTTAGCACGTACGCTCTGAAACTTCCTAAAAACTATTTAACTTGCTGGTTACTTTCCAGAATCCTAGTGGTTATTTTCTGAGACTTTCCCAGAGCCTATCTGGTATTTTCCTGAACTTTCATAGAACTTCCCCAGAATTTAGGTACATTGCTGGAGCTTACGAAGCCCCTGGGTTATTGCAAGAATTGGGCTGCATGACTGGTAAGTGACTACTTTTGTGGAGTTAGTAGGTACTTTGCAGAACTTGTATGGAACATTTAACTGGAACTTAGCTGGAATGTACAAAGTCATTTCCTAAAACTTTTGTGGAGCTTACTAGGTACATACCAGGTGAGTTACGGGATGCTTTTGCTTGAACTTACAAGTAATGAAGTTACTGGATGTTTTCATAGAAATAACCTGGTAAGTTATATGAAAGTTCTTTAAAGTAAATTCCAGGAAAGTTTATATTTGATGAGTTCTGAAAAGTATCTCGGATGTTCTGGCAACATTCTAGAAAGTAAGCAAATTCCAGGAAATTCTGATTTCTCTGATAGAGCTAAAATTACCAACACTACAGTTATGGAGAAGCTATATTTTCTCCAAAGCAGTGGAAGGTTGCAGAGCCGTCTAAAATTAATATCCTCCAGGTTATAGTTTGTCAACATTAATCCGTTTTTGACCACACCTGATAACCTTAAGGTGCGCCATTTTTGTGCAAAATATAATTTGTGTTTTAGACAGTTTTAGATAAATTGCTGTTTATTTAATATTTACGATTTCTTTTATTTTGTTAATTGTTTTAGATTAAACAATTTCTTAATCATTTTATTTTTATCACTGTCATACAATGTAACTTTTTACTGGGAGTGGCTAATAATTATTTTTATGAGCAGAGGTGATGCTACACCATGTAAGGGTGTGTGTGTGTGTGTGTGAGAAACAGGATTGTATCGTTTTATCAAAACAAGCACATAATAGAAAATGTCAGTGGCATTTTTCACTGTTTACCTATTTTTATTAGTAGATAGCAACAACAGAGTAACAGCAGTTTCTCTCTTGGTAAATGTAGCCTACATTGACTCGACTAGCATGTTTCACGGTTTCACGGTTCACCGCTCACTGAATGATGCAGCCCTTACAATATTGCAGCTAAAATTAAATTGTATAATCTAATCTAATTTTTGGGCTCTACCTGAAGTGTCATAGCCTGAGGCAGCTTTCTGACCCACATGCAGAGAATCCCAGGAGACCACAGAAAGTTTTAACAGTTTTATTGTAGGCTGGTAATCAAACAAAGTTAACTTCAGGAGCGGCCTCCGGTATTAAGGAGAGCAACAAAAGGAGAGAAATGGTGAAAAGAGCTGAAGGATGGTGATTTAAATGTGAAGTTGGTTGTCCTTGTGAATCCAAAGGAAATAGAACAGGTAGGGCTGTGGACAAAGTCCAGGGTGTTGGTAAAGGCAGAGTACTGTGTTCACAGGCAAAGTTTGTGGAAGGAGCGAAGCCAAAGGTGGAAGCTTTAGGGTGCTGGTCGTGAACCAGACAGCCGTATAATTTCGTTAGAGGAATGGTTTTTAGCTAGGCAGATCCGTATTGTCAAGAACAGATCCTTAGGTGATACTCAAGGTGGTAACCTTAGGACAGGGAGCACAGAACAGGGTAAACACAAAAACCCAGAGAACAGGAAAAAACGCCACACATCCTGAACCCTGGCATGAAATTATTCAATTAGCAAATTAATTGAATTGTTACCTCTTTTTTCAGTTATGATCCTGCATACAAATAACATCAGAAGATGGGATGCAGCACTATCAGGATTATGATCTCCTACGCTGGTAAATGAAGGATTAACTACACATAACCAGACCCTTCTTTTCCATTGTTCTCTGACAATGGGAGCTGGAGAGGAAATCCATGTATGGATAGTAAAAATGAGCACCCTGAGGGTACTGGCATTGGTGACAGTGTTTTCTATGGTTCCTGGTGGGTTTCTGAGTGATATAAGAGATACTCAGGGTCTGGAAGGCCAACAGCTGGCCCAAGGGTCTACTGTTCTGCACCATCGCCAAAAGAGAGGCTGGATTTGGAAGCAACTGTTTGTCCAGGAGGAAGATCCCACTTCTCGCATTATTGGCCAGGTGATGCTTTAAACTGAATGTCCGCCATGTCCTTGATATGGTTATTCCCTTTAAAAACACATGTTTTTTTTTATTTACCTGATAAAAAACCCTCTAAACCTTCCTTTTCTCCTCCTCTGTAGGTTAAATCTGACTCTGACCGAGGTGAATTTAATATTCAGTACATATTATCAGGAGAAGGTGCTGGAGATATGTTCGAGATAGACGAGTATTCTGGAGAGATACGGACTCTAAAGAAGCTGGACCGCGAGGAAAAGGCCTTCTATGTCCTTCAGGCCCAGGCCATAAACAGGAGGACCAATGAGCCAGAGGAGCCCCAGTCTGAGTTCATTATCAAAGTGCAGGACATCAACGACAATGCCCCACTCTTCCTGAACGAGCCTTATTTGTCCAGCATCCCTGAGATGAGCCCAGTTGGTATGTTTTCTCTTAAGTAGTGAGGTGCTTTTGAACTAAACTAAGAAAAAAGTTAAAAGGAGATTTTTTTATTTAAATAATTCAGATTTATTTAATTTTAAGAGAGAAGACATAGTTGTAAATGTTCAAAGAAATTTTAATGTTTTAACAACTGGATTTAACAATTAAGCATAGATAAACAGTCTCTTGAAGCATGTTCTTAACTATTTTAACCCTTTTTAATAATGCATGATTTGATAAATTTTATGCTCACATAATTTCCTTTTTTCCAAATTAACATGTTTTTGACACCCAAAATGAGATCTCCAATGATTAAGTTGGATGTTTTCTTTAGTTTTTGGACCTCCTTTAAGTTTTTTGTGACAGACCAAGACAAAGTAGTGCTTAACTCTGAAATGAAAGGAAAATGACACTGGGTATTCAGTCTTTTTTACAAATAAAAAACCTGAAAGCTTGGCATGTATTTTTATTCAGCCCTGTTTACTTTGATACCCATGAAATACAGTGCGACCTAATGCCTTCAAAAATCACCTAGTTTGTAAAAAGATTCCACCTGTTTGCAACTCAATCTCAGTATAACACAAGCTGTTATGTAAAAGCCTCAGAGGTTTGTTAGAAAACATTAGTGAACAAACCACCTCATCAAGACCAAAGAACGCAAAAGACAGGTTATCAAAAAGCATCCCAAGCTCACAGAACAATGTTTAATACATCATCGAACATTGTTCAGTGAAGATAAAATAGAATAGACTATGGCAAAACTGCAAACCTACCAAGGCATGATCGCCCACCTTAGCTGACAGGTCGGTCATTTATCAGAGAAGCAGCCTGGAGGTGCATGGTCCTTCTGGTGGAGCTGCAGAGATCCACAGCTCAGGTGAGAACAAAGGTTGGCAGGACAGCTATTAATTATGCACTCAACAAATCTGGTCTTTGTGGAAGAGAGGCAAGAAAAAAGCCATCAGAAGTCCCATTTGAAATTTGCCACAAGGGGTCACAGCAAACCTTTTTAAGAAGGTGCTCTGGTCAGATGAGACCAAAACTAAACTTTTGTGCCTACATACCAAACACTGCACATTACCCAGAACACACCATCCCTACTGTGAAACATGGTGGTCGCGGTATAACGGTTTGGTGGAATGGTTTAAATCAAAGCGTATACACAAGCTAGAATGGCCATTCAAAGTCTGGACCTAAATCTAGCTATCAAAAAAAGGTCACAAGACCTGATAACGGATGTTCACTAACACTCTCCATCCCATCTGACTCACATTGAATTATTTTGCAGACTAGAGAAGAATAGAGAAGAAGAATAGGGAAAAATCTCTGTCTTTAGATGTGAAAGTAAAAAAAACTTGCTTAATTGTAGTGAAAGGTGGTTCTATAATGTATTGATTCAGTGGGGCTGAATACAAACAGTTGGCACATTTTTAGATTTGTTAAAAAAAAAAAAAAAAAAAAAACACCTTATTCTGCTTCACAATTACTACTTCAGGTCTATTACATAAAATCCCAACAAAATACACTGCAGTTTTTATTTGTAAAAAAAACAAAAATGTATAACTTTGGCAAAGCACTTTACCAGAAAATTCCCACAGTCGTTGCCTAAACTGAATCAAAAAGCAGAGGAAAGTAAATAGTAAGTTATAAGTAGCCTCCTAACTAAAAGAAAAGTCTGTGTTGAATCATCTCCAATCTTGTTTTCTCCTTAAAAATAATGAGTGCAGTGTGTTTTCATATCTTGTGTCCACATATATGAAGCAAAATAGAAAGAAAACTGAGAAATTTCCAAAGTATAAAGCTGTAAAGGCTTTTGTGTTTCATGAATTTTCCGTTTACTGGTTGTGTTTTCTGTAATGAGGTTGATCCAGCCTTTTATCCAGCTTGGAGATAAAAGGACATTCTTAGATGAAATCCCAACTGAAGACCATGAACAAAGTATTATAGGAGTGTCTGCCATCTGTCCCCTGTTCAGGAAGTCAGAAGTATTGGATTCTCTATCACGGCTTGAAGGCCTTTATTGTTGGATTTCTTAAATAAGCTTATTATAACCACTGCACTTTCATACCAAAAACATTACCATTTCATTTTGTATGTAATCTGATTCTGCTGCATAACACCTCCCCCATCATAAATCACAATGAATTCGACTCAGAGAGGGAAAGTGAAAGGGGAAGGTTGGAGTGAGGGCATCCGAAAATAGGAAACGCGGCGGTAAATCCTTGCCTGTGAATGAAAGACGGACCACTCACATGGAAGAAAGAATGAGACAGAGAGCAGGAGTGAGACAGATATTTTTTAAAACAAGGTGAGGGCAAGGATATGGTCAGCTCAGAGAGAGGTGGCAAGTGAGAAAGATAGTGAAATAAATCTGAATCAAGGAGTGAAAACCCGGGGCAATAGGATAGAGAGATGTCGCTTCAGGGCTGCAAAGGTTGTCATGCACACCTGCTCTATATTGTGAAAGGCCAACACACCCCCACCCCTACCCCAACCCCCTTCTCTCTTTTGTCAACATCCCTCCACTAACTCTCCCTCAGCCTCCCTCTGCTCTTTGCTTTTTCCATTTCCACTGCCTCTTTCCCTCCACCTCCTACGTCAGACAGACAGACCCTGCGGGACTGTGGCATAATCACTTTATTTCCCTGTCGACTGGAACGGCTGCCTGAGTGTACTCTGACTGTGCAATCCGCTCTCTGCCCCCACAGGGACCACGGTGGCCCAGGTGACAGCCACCGATGCGGATGATCCCATGTTCGGCAACAATGCTAAGCTTATCTACTCCATCCTGCAGGGGGAACCCTACTTCTCTGTGCAGCCAAAGACAGGTACGGCATTAAACAGACCTCGGATTTCTAGTATTATGCCTATGTTTCAAGAAATTAGGCCTAAATTTGCAATGATGAGGATATTAAAGAGAACACAATTTTCCAGAAGTAGATTCTCAATCAGTAAATTAGAATATCAAAAAATGTTATTTTGTTTCCCTAATTCAATTCAAAAAGCGAAACTCAGATATTATATAGATCCATCATACACAAAGTGATACATTTCAAGTGTTTATTTTAGTTATTGAAAATGTTTATGGCTTACAGCTAATGAAAGCCATTTAAATTCTCAGATAATTAGATTATAACATAGGAACACTTAGAAAAAGATTGTTAGTACATAACCTCTATATCATGGCCATGTTATTGCCTACACATTCATCATAGCTGTACAGAAGACTGTTAACGAAACCCTCCACAAGGAGTAACAAAAGACCATTGCTAAATAAGCTGGATGTTCACAGAATGCTATGTGCAAGCATTTTAATGGGAAGTTCAGTGGAAGGAAAAAGTATGCTGCAACAAAGAGCCTTGAGAGGATTAGTAAGCTAAGCTTTTTCAAGAGACTGGGGGAGATTTACTATGCATCTACTGTGGCTGAAGTCAGTGCTTCAGTGGCCACCAGATGCAGAAGTAATCAGGACCTGGGCTTCAACTTTTGCTGTCCTTTTGTTAAACTACTTCTGAACCACATATGTCACAATCATCATACCTGATCTAAGTAAACAGACTGGACTGAACCACTTTTCATATGAAATTATGCTGTGTTCTTTTGGTACCCAGAAGCCGAAGTCATTAAAAATAACCAGGATTAATGCTTGAAATATAGCACTCTGTGTAATAATTCTACATAGTTTATAGTTTTTAAATTGAATTATTAAAATAAATGAAGAAAACAAATAAATTAAAATATATTTATTAAAATAAATTTACTGAAATGCCACAGCATATAATTTTTCAAAGGACTAGACTCCATGGCCTTATCAACTTTAAACATGACTGGTGACAAATTTGCCTGTTCTATCAGTACAATATACTTAATCCAAAATGTGATTCAACACATTTCTATGAATGCATGATATTTTCTGCTTTAATACCAGGGTCAGCCACAGCACTTCCCACACACATTGTTGACCTGAACTGTGAAGAGCTTTGAGGGGGCATCATTGACAGCAAGAAAATTTTAAATGCAAATTAATGCAGTATCTAAGAGGACAAAACTGGCTTGTAACAGAGCCCATTGTTACACCTTTAAATAAAGGAGTAGGCAGTGGTTCTCTCTAAACATCTACACATTTTTAGTAAAAGTTGCTAATGATTTCAGATGACCTGTAAGAAATAAGGTTTTTAAATTGTGGGAAGCCATCATAGATTTCCAACTAATACTGTGGAATTGTTATTATAGGTGCTTTGTGTCGTTTTTATCTGAAACGGCTATTTATCTTATCTCAACAAACAAAAATTAATTCAGATAGTTCAATTCCAGTTACATTTCATTCCAAACTAATAAGGCATCCTGCACTACCCAGCAAGTTTATAGGTCCCCTGGTAAAGACCTTAAATAAAGTCAGCTTTTATTGCAGTGAATAATTTCACACTGAAAACTGAAGAAAAAATTAGCCTTAAACTGAATATATTTAATCTGTGTTATACAAAAATAGCACAATCTTATTTACAGTTGCCACAACCCCTGATAATTCCCATAAAATAAACATAATTGAAGCATTTTTTTATCATGTTTAAATACATTGATCAAAGTGTCTGGATAGTTTTATTTAGTAATGCATTTTTGCTGTTTAGTTTGGTAAAATATATGAAATGACGTAGAGACCCATTTCTCAAAGGAAGTCCTTAAAATAGAAAAGAAAAAAGAACATACCATTTTAATAAGGCAGATGTGTGTCAATCTTCAAAAACCAGGAAATGGCTACAACAGAATAGCTATTTACCTAAACAACCAAAGAGCAATATTTAAAAAGTTCAAAACAACTGGAAATGTGACAAAGCAGGCTGGAAAAGGACCCAAATATCTTGGAGCCACACACAGTGATGAGGATTGTAATGAAGGCAACAAACAAATCTGAAGTTTACTGCTAAGGAACTGCAATAATGAGCACAATCTTAGGGTGACATAATCTCCATAATAAACCATCAGATGCAATATACATGCCAACTAATATTAAGGAGACATGCCGAAAAAAGCCTTTTCTGTTCTACCATCATACATGTAAATTTTTGTGAGATAAGACAGCGATTACAGTTTTTTTTCTCCCAGAAAACACTCCAGGTGGTTTTGACATAAATAAAGCATAAATATGTTGAGAAGCACCTTAGGCCCAATGTGAAGTATGGTGGAGGATCTGTCATACTGTGAACCTGTTCCCATTACAAAGGCTGCGGGAATTATGGTAAATGGCTTGTACTTGTATAGCGCTTTATCAAGTCCCCAGAGACCCCAAAGCGCCTTACACTACAATCATTCATCCACCCATTCACACTGACATTAGTAAACTACATTGTAGCCACAGCTGCCCTGGGGCAGACTGACAGAAGTGAAGCTGCCATACAATCAACGCCATCGAGACCTCTGACCACCATAAGTAGGCAAGGTAGGTGAAGTGTCTTGCCCAAGGATACAACGACTGAGACAGACAGAGCAGGGGCTCAAACCAGCAACCCACCAGTTACATGACGAAGCCCTACCACTGCCGCCACCGTCGCCACCAACCTTTATGACGGTGCATTATGATACAATGCAGTACGTTCTTCAATGTGACGATATTCTATGACAATAATAGATGTATTTGTTTTTATCTCTTTACCAGGGATGTTACCAGAAGGGCAAGATTCCATACCCCTACCTTTATTTTCCACTCGTCAGCTCTTTAAAAAAAATTAAGATTTAAAATGTCAATAATGTGTCGGATGATGATTTCAAATTTAAACATAATCTGCTCCAAAAAAGAGAATTTAACTTGCTTTTTTGAAGTAATTTCTGTTCAAAATTCATTAAAATTTTATCTGATTTCCAAAGTTTTGGGAGGTTTTGTGATCCAATCAGTGTGGTAAGAGGAGAACCCTTATATTTTCTGATGGAGTTAAAACAGCAGTCATAGCCAAATAAAATTGTGGTTTTCATGAGCTAAGATGCTAACAAATGTGTTATTAGCTGCAATACTTCTTATGTACATGCTGGTGTTAGCAGCACAGCACAGCACAGCTAGTTGTTGTAGGAAAGTAAAAAAAATAATAGTTTAAAGCGGTTACATTACAAATGTTTTCAGATTTATTTACTGGTGAAGCAAAAGACAATTGTTGATTGTCATGAGTGGAGATGCTAACACAGCATCTGAAGTTGTAGCTCTTTTTCGAAAAAAGGACAAAAAATGCCCCAAATGTTTTCAAAATGCTGATGAGTATACTCACTCATTAATCTGTTTTTGTTATTACAACATACGTTGTAACATGTTTACTGTTTAAGTTTAAACTTGTTGCTGCACACTTTCCAGCTAGCTTTAGCTCTGTAGCACAGCTAGCTGTTGCAGGAAGTTAAAGAAGCAGGTAATTAAAACTATCATGAGTTACTGTTTTAAAAAATAAAACTTATGTTTTTTGGTGTCTTTTGAGGCCTTTTATATTTAATTATTTTTCACCTGTGGCAACTAGCATAATAAACATTTTAGAAAAATGTTGTTTAGAGTAGGCAAAATTAATCGTAAATTTATTCTTAGATATGTTATTTATTAAGATATAAATCTTAATATATTATGGTAATATAATCTTATACTAATAAAAAGCTTTTGTCACTTTTGAGATGACCATTACTTTAGTAAGTGGACAAGAGGGGTTGTGGTGTCTGATAATTATAGGTAGTCAGCTAAGCACCAATTTTGTAATTTAAATTTAAAGTAGTGGCAAAGAGTGTTTTTTGATGATCGGCCAGGCCAACAAAGATGTTATTAGCTGTAGCACTTGTTTTGTTTTGTGTTCATGTATGTTTTGTCAACAATCATAGAGCCATTATAGATAGTGTATTCCTTGGTGTTACATTTTAGTGCCTGCATCTAGGATCATAATCAAAGTTCCTTGGTCAATGAGTCGTACTATATGTGGTCATTTAATGGGCAGATCTGTCTAATACAAGGGCTCAACATGATATGTTGACAACGGTTTTTGTGGTCATATATCACCATTCTGAAATGTCTGAAACTCTCCTGAAAAATGTTTTCTGTTTTCACACAGTACTGATTGCATTTAATAATTATTACCAAACCTAAAGCATAAGTCAGATGAGTTTCAAAGTGAAGCGGTTGGCTGAGCGGAAATTTGGTTCCTGAAGAGCTTTTAAAAGTTTAATATCATGTAATTATAAAAATTACATGACTCACTGATGGAAAAGATGGCCTTGAAGGCATCATTGGGGTGGTCTGATTCTGAAATTGCTCTCCAGTTTACTGTCGCACACAGCCTCCAGTCTGACCAGACAAAAGAAGCATTAAGTCATGTCAAAGACCTCTTAACATTTATTTTTTAGCTGATTAAATTCTTGATGACTGTTGTGGGTGGTGCTCCAAAGGACTGCTTCAGACAACCTTTGCTTACTTACATTTCGTTTAATGAAACATATATATTGCCCAGAGAAACACACTTAATGAACCGAATGCTTTACTTTTTTTGTTCACTTTTTCACTCTGTTCTCTCCCATTGCAGGAATTATTGTAACATCTTGGGCTAATATGGATCGTGAAGCCAGGGAGGAGTACCTGGTGGTGGTGCAGGTGAAGGATATGCTGGGCCTCAGCGGCGGTTACTCCTCCTCCACCACGGTTATCGTCAGCCTGACTGACGTGAACGACAATGGACCCACATTTCAGCAACGTAAGTCACTTTCATCACTGGCAGTGATGCAAACGCTAAGGGCCATACATGAACACAAACACACACCAGCATGCACGCACACACAAGAAGTCAGGGAGTCAATGAAAGTGTACAAAGCGTTGCAGACATCGAAAATGTGTTTCATATTATATCTACAAGGTATTTATTTGATCCCGCTCTTCTGGTTCGGGTGGGCGGCTTTTGCTTCTGGCACTGCGTTCAACTGTGCATGTCGTGGCATTCAGCTGGCGGCCCAAAATTAAAAAGCAGACAGTCGAAAGATGAGATGGGGATGTTGTGCTCATCTGCGTGTGCACACTTACACGTGCCACATGCTGGATGAATTTAATCATTCGCACATGAAAGGACGTTCTTCATGACCTTTGGAAACAAACTGAGCCTTCTCAGGGATAAACCTCACTAAACGACTGCAGTTGGAGGAAATCAATTCTGCAGGAAAGAGCCAGCAAGGATTGAGCTTTTAACTATTAATGTCACATCCCAATTCATAGCAGGAGCCTGTTTATCCCATGGATTCTGTGTTTAGTGAAAAAGCCCTTATTAATATTAGATGGCCGCAGTTAACTTTGAACTATGCCCTCTGCATTGTCACATAATTGCAAATTATTATCAGCAGGGATCTTTTTTCAAGAGCGGCTGGTTGCCTGTGAGTTGCTCCCAGTTGTGCCAGTCCCTCCACAAGGAAGACACAATCAGATGTTCTCATCTTCCTATTAAAGTTAGGCTGAGATTATATGGGGTTTGCCACAACTTATCTTTGACTGACACAAAATGACCATCTACCACAATGTTCTCTCTCTTATCACCTGAAAAAAACTGCAGAATCTCTTTGCTGGCTACTAACAACTTACAGTCACCTTCTGTAAACAGTGTCTTAGTGGAGAAACTTTTTGATGCCTTTCACAGTGCCTTGCAAAAGCATTCATACCCCTCCAGTATCACTTTTTAATGTTACAACCACAAATTTTCAAATCAGGAAGAGGTCATACTAATACATGAATATACTTTGATCTAAACCATACCATTGTAGCTCCTGCTGGGTGTTTAGGGTCGTTGCCCTGCTGGAAGGTGAACCTCCACCCCAGTCTCAAGTCTTTTGCAGTGTTCAATAGGTTTTCTTCTTGGATCGGCCATTTGGATCCATCCATCTTCCCATTGACTCTGACCAGCTTTCATTTCCTTGCTCAAGAAAACCATCCCTGGATAATGATGCTACCACTATCATTTCTAAACATGAAGATAGTATGTTCAGGATGATGTGGAGTGGTATTTTGCAAGTAGGCCAAAAACTTAAAATTTGATTTCATCTGCCCAGAGCACCTTCTACCAGATGTTTGCTGTGTCCCCTACATGACTTGTGGCAACTTGCAAAGATGACTTCATATGGCTTGCCTTTCAATAGAGCTGGATAGTATGCTACAGCTTTATTTTGTGAAACATTGTGATGTAAATATTAGTGCAATGAATGAAAGGTTGAACAGGGTAGGTTCACAAATTATCCATTGACTAGAATATCTATTTGCATTAATGTAGAGTTACACTGACAATGTCTATGTGCTATCCCTAACCAAAATAAACTTGAATAAATCCTCCATTCTCTGTTTATCACTTTATCAGTATAGTGCTTCTCAACTTATTAACCCTGTCTGTGACCTTTTGCAATATTAGGGGTTGGACAATGAAACTGAAACACCTGTCATTTTAGTGTGGGAGGTTTCATGGCTAAATTGGACCAGCCTGGTAGCCAGTCTTCATTGATTGCACATTGCACCAGTAAGAGCAGAGTGTGAAGGTTCAATTAGCAGGCTAAGAGCACAGTTTTGCTCAAAATATTGAAATGCACACAACATTATGGGTGACATACCAGAGTTCAAAAGAGGACAAATTGTTGGTGCACATCTTGCTGGCGCATCTGTTACCAAGACAGCAAGTCTTTGTGATGTATCAAGAGCCACGGTATCCAGGGTAATGTCAACATACCACCAAAAAGGACGAACCACATCCAACAGGATTAACTGTGGACGCAAGAGGAAGCTGTCTGAAAGGGATGTTCGGGTGCTAACCCGGATTGTATCCAAAAAACATAAAACCACGGCTGCCCAAATCACGGCAGAATTAAATGTGCACCTCAACTCTCCTGTTTCCACCAGAACTGTCCGTCGGGAGCTCCACAGGGTCAATATACACGGCCGGGCTGCTATAACCAAACCTTTGGTCACTCGTGCCAATGCCAAACGTTGGTTTCAATGGTGCAAGGAGCGTAAATCTTGGGCTGTGGACAATGTGAAACATGTATTGTTCTCTGATGAGTCCACCTTTACTGTTTTCCCCACATCCGGGAGAGTTACGGTGTGGAGAAGCCCCAAAGAAGCGTATCACCCAGACTGTTGCATGCCCAGAGTGAAGCATGGGGGTGGATCAGTGATGGTTTGGGCTGCCATATAATGGCATTCCCTTGGCCCAATACTTGTGCTAGATGGGCGCGTCACTGCCAAGGACTACCGAACCATTCTTGAGGACCACGTGCATCCAATGGTTCAATCATTGTATCCTGAAGGCGGTGCCGTGTATCAGGATGACAATGCACCAATACACACAGCAAGACTGGTGAAAGATCGGTTTGATGAACATGAAAGCGAAGTTGAACATCTCCCATGGCCTGCACAGTCACCAGATCTAAATATTATTGAGCCACTTTGGGGTGTTTTGGAGGAGCGAGTCAGGAAATGTTTTCCTCCACCAGGATCACGTAGTGACCTGGCCACTATCCTGCAAGAAGAATGGCTTAAAATTCCTCTAACCACTGTGCAGAACTTGTATATGTCATTCCCAAGACGAATTGACGCTGTATTGGCCGCAAAAGGAGGCCCTACACCATACTAATAAATTATTGTGGTCTAAAACCAGGTGTTTCCGTTTCATTGTCCAACCCCTGTATATACACTCACCGGCCACTTTATTAGGTACACCTTGCTTGTACCGGGTGGACCCCCTTTTGCCTTCAGAACTGTCTTAATCCTTCGTGGCCTTGATTCAACAAGGTACAGGAAACATTCCTCAGAGAGTTTGGTCCATATTGACATGAAAACATTACACAGATACTGCAGATTTGTCGGTTGCCCATTCATGATGCGAATCTCCAGTTCCACCACATCCCAAAGGTGCTCTTTTGGATTGAGATCTGGTGACTGTGGAGGCCATTTGAGTACAGTGAACTCATTGTCATGTTCAAGAAACCAGTCTGATATATCCCCCACACTATTACATCACCAACACCATCCTGAACCGTCAGTTTCCTGTTCTTAGGTGACAGGAAGACCACCCAGTGTGGTCTTCCGCTGCTGTAACCCATCTGACTCAAGGTTGGACATGTTGTGTGTTCAGAGATACTTTTCTGCATGCCTTGGTTGTAAAGAGTGGTTATTTGAGTTACTGTTGCCTTTCTATCAGCTCGAACCAGTCTGGCCATTTTCCTCTGACCTCTGTCATCAACAAGGCATTTGCGCCCACAGAACTGCTGCTCACATGTTAATGGCTGACTAGAAAGCAGTTGGACAATTGTACCTAATAAAGTGGCTGGTGAGTATATAAATAAATATATAATATATATATATATATACTATATATATATATATATATATAGAGGGGTTGGACAATGAAACTGAAACAGCTGGTTTTAGACCACAATAAATTGTGAAGGGCCTCCTTTTGCGGCCAATACAATAGAGGGCGTGACTATTAGTTGTTATGTCCACGATTCTCCCACCTGTGCTGCAGCTCCTCCTTAGTTACCATGGACCTTCTGCTGGTTTTGCTGATTTTTTTTATTTTTATTTGTAAAACATTTTGAAAACTATGTATCATATCTTTCCATTTGGTCTATTACATAAAATTCCAATAAAGTTTGTTGTTGTAACCTGACAAAATGTGGTCTGTCCCTCAGGTAGATACATACTCTTGCAAGGCAAAAGTTGGTATTTTATACCGACTTTTACTTCCTAAGGCATAAAGTGACACTAAAACAAGTCTAAACCCCTCTTCTTCCCATAGATCTGTACCCCTTTGTTTTACCTGAAAATGCAGTCATTGGCACCACAGTGGGCAGAATAATGGCAGATGATGGAGACATTGGCATTAACGCCAAAATGACATATCGTCTGGAGGGTGACCTGAAAGAAAGTTCCACTTTTATCATTGAAACAGACCCAGTGACACAGGAAGGAGTGGTCCAGCTGGCCAAGGTACATATATATGCGATGTATTTTACACTGAAGTATATCTTAATAAAATGAGCTCTTATCTGATTTCTAGCTGACAAGTTTTACTTATCCTAATCCACTTTGCTTGTGCTGTTTTTATAGATCAGTTGTGAATGTTTGTAGTCATAGCATGTGCTTGTTTTCCTTTTTCTCATTTGGCCTTGGGTAAAGTTAGTATTTTTTTGCTGTCTAAATAAGCCTACATTACACCATTTATCATCCTATAAAAGAATGCTTTACTCATTTTCTTTTTGTTTCTTCTTTCTAACAAAGTGACAGTTGGTGACTTTATGAAAAAACATTCTGTAAATTCATTGCAAACATTGAATAGTGAGTTGCCCTTTACACTGGATTAGGACTGCCCTATCGTCTCTAATACCTCCAAGCCTGTTCAAACAAGTGTGGATTGGGGCAAAATTGGAAAACCTATTTTAAGTCTGAAGGCAATCATTACACCACCTTTATTCGAGTGGCTCCAAGATGTTTCTTAATTCCCCTGTCAAACTATTGTGTATCTGCCCTGTGCTTCATGTTTTTCCATGACATGTTGTCATGGGAAAACAATGCTTTGACATCACTTTACTCTGCATTTGATGATGTGGTATACACAATTTGATCACCAGATAAGCCAGGTTGTCAATGATTTATTTGGACCACTTTCACAAAACGGACGAACGCCACTAAAATATCACAGCAAGGAATCAATAATAAAATCACATAATTTTATGTTTTGCTATATTATTTGTGATGATAAAGCATTGCTCACCTCAGCATGTCATATGCTTAAAAATGAAGTTAAACTTTGCAGATGATCGGTTAATCCTTGAACATAAGAATAAAAAATAAACTGGAATGTCATTGCAAAGGTAATGTAAACATCCCGGCACAGCAGAACACTGTAAATTCCACAACCTTGATCCCAATACACTCATTAGACTCATTATTCAGAATGAGAGTGTGTCAACAGTTATTTTTGTGACAAGACTTGATTTTTCACCAATCACGTTTGTCAGTTCAGCAGCATATATGGCAGGATAAGAAACAATGTGACAGCAACTGAACCATCAGTGTATATGAAAGGTTTATGCCATCTCTTCTATTAATTTCAGCCTTAATGTATATGAAGATAAACTATAATCATGAAGGTCTTCAGCTCTGTCAGTTTTTATACAGAATCTCAGCCTAAAACATTTATACTGAAGCATGCTCTTCAAAGATCTCGACCAGTGTATTCAGAAGGAATCATGCACTGAAAATCCAAAATCTTTGTGTTTTTTGTTGATCACTCTGAGCTGATCACATCAAGGCTCTAAAGCATGAAGCTGTGACTATTGTCTATTTGTATTACAAGCCTTTCTTATAAGCTTTTTCATGGCATGGTTTTTGGATTGTTTGTTTCAACTGCTTGGTAAGATTCCTTTGGCTTTAGCTGAAGGAGAGGCGTGACCTTGTTCATATAGTGGCCACGTCACTGGTATTTTCAGCTCAGTGTGTGCGTAATGGAGTTGAAGCCTTGGCGCGAGGTATGCATGGCCACCCTTCCTTTAAACTATGTGATTGGTTGGTTATAGGCGTCAATAACCCCCCTCCCCCCAAAAAAACAAAAACAAAAACAAGGTGCTAGATATGTTGCCATCATGACGAAAACACATCCCAGATGGTTTGTTAATGTTCAAAGGAGTTACAACAGATATCTCTCTCACTCGATCATGCAGCAGGGAACCATGTAAAAAAAAAAAAAAAACACATCACAGCATCCTTAAAAACCTCTCCTCATGACCCAGCATAAAGGTTTCACACTCTAGTGACTTTTTAAACTGATGGAATGTGGCAAAATGTGGGTGAAAAGTTTCCATTCCACTTGACACATTTGAAATGTTATAGACAGTAGAAAAAAAGTTGCATTCAGGTTTAATGAATAACATGCATGCAATTTGTCCTAGTATATTTATATGAAGGGCTGTATGGTGGAGCAGTTGGTAGCAATGTTGCCTTGCAGCGAGAAGCTCTACATATACATATATTCTTCTTGTTCCACAATGAAATGTACATCAAACTGAAGCCAGTTATTTAAATTAACCAAGTTATTAGCTGCCCAGCATAAGGTGAACTAATTAAAATGCTCCATCTACTGCATCAAAGATATGTAGAGGTTTTTAAATCAGTTATTTTGATTAATATTCCCCCAAAAAGACCTTAATAA
Source organism: Crenichthys baileyi (assembly GCA_036173005.1). Classification (NCBI taxonomy): domain Eukaryota; kingdom Metazoa; phylum Chordata; class Actinopteri; order Cyprinodontiformes; family Goodeidae; genus Crenichthys; species Crenichthys baileyi. The sequence continues at coordinate 43,625 of JAHHUM010002684.1, forward strand.
TTAGTCTACTTTCTATTTGATGAATTTAGAGTTTACCATTGTGCTGTCTATCTGTCCCACAGTACTGTGAACCTCTCGGCTAACTTTAATTCACTTACTTTTAAGGATCTAAATGCTTCTTCCATCATTGGCATTCAAAGAATTGGGGAAGGATGTTTTCATTCCATCACTGATTCATTTTTCATTAGCCGTGTTTACATGGACTATCTATAATCAGCTTAATAACCCAATCAGCAGTACAAAGAACGTCATGTAAACACGACAATCAGATCGGACTGACCCAGTCTGGTTCAATCTACTTAAATTGTTAATCAGATTATGAGAGATAGAGTAGTGTTTTTGTATGGATTAGCAGAAAACTGAACCTTGAACCTTTAATTGTATTTTTTTCTGGTTGAAAGGTTTAGAGTTACTTTTTTCATACATTTGAAACTTTTCAGCTAACATGGAATTTTGAGTTTCCATTAATGATAAAGACATGTATTCCGTAACGGATACAAGGATATAATCAGTATATCAGCATTTTATAGACAGCCCTGTAGTTTACTCCTAGAGGTGGAACTAAAAGAGCTAGACTGCTAATTTGTGTTTTAATTGCTTCCAGTGTATAAAAGTATATAAAGGACAGAGTTTAGTGCTTTACAAGTCTAAAATAGTAATGAAAATAATCAATATGGGAAAAACAATTGTATTTCTACACATATTTCTATATACAGTTCTCCTTTTGTATCTGTTCATCCGTCTGTCCAATCATCCAGTTTCTGCTTTTTACACATTTAAAACTGGACCGTATTTAAAGCCATTTAGATTTTTGCCCTTATACTTTATAACTCACATTCTGCTGTCATTTACCAAGGGTTGTTATAGGGTTGTGTGGAAGAAAGTCTTGGATTTTACAATTGAAAATTTCCCTAGGAAATCTTTCGAGGAAATGTATGTGTTCCAAACGTTCAGTAATCTAAGGGAGTTTGAGAGTGCATAGACTTTTTTCATTCACGATAGTTCTTTTCATACAGTAACCATCCATCTCGACTATGACTGGCAAAATGTTCCTATTAGGTCCAGCTTTGAAAGCATAGGGCTATTACTGCTCATATCTTTTCCTGCCTCATCTAGGTGACTTTGTTTATTGGTAGCCCCTACTGTTAAACTTTGTTTACTGGTTGTTTACTGATGTCATGTGTGTTGCAGGGTTGCCTGAAGGGAAGCTTGAGAAAGAAGTGATCATGGTTGCAAATAGGTTCAAATCACAAAAAGATAACCTGAGTTAATAAAAAAGTCGTTTTCAAATCATAACTTTTTTATACGTGGGACAAAATCTAAACTATCCTTGCCCAATGTGCAAAAGCAGGTACCCCTGTAACCTAATAACTCATTCAGCCATTGCAGCGTTTTTAAACATGAATGGGCTGTTGAAGGTCAAGCCACATCTGAATTGCATTTAAGTCCAGACTTTGACTAGATCATTCCAAAACCTTCATTTTGATTTGTTTCTTCGAGCCATTCAGAGGTGGACTTGCTGGTCTGGTTCGGATGATTGTCCCGAGCAGGGACATACACCCTCTAGAAAGTTCCACTTTTGTCTTACAGTTGAAAATATTTTCCCAAAACGCTTGGGATTCATCAAGATAATTCTTTGGCAAATGTGAGACAGGCCTTTGTGTTCTTTTTAGGTCAGCAGACGTTTTAACCTTTTTAACGGTCACATAAATGCTATTTTTGCCCACTTTCTTTTTAACTGTTGAATTGTGAAAACTAACCTCAACTGAGGTAATTAAGGCCTTCAATGCCTTCGATGTCTTTATGGGTTCATGTGACCTCCTGGATGGGTCCTTGATGATCTCTTGGAGTAATATTTGTTGGCCACCTAATCTTGGGAAGGTTTAGAACTTTTTCATTGCTTCTGTATTTGTGGATAATGGCTCTTAATGTGATTTGCTCGAGTCCCAAGCAAACCTTAGAAGCCTTAGAAATTGCTTTGGACCCTTTTTCTTTGTTTCTCAATTGTTCTTGAATTTCTTGAAAGCGGGACATGATATTGATGTTTAAGATCTTTTAGGCTGCTTCATGTTGTCAGCCTGGGTTCCATTTAAGAGATTTCTTGAATCTACGGGCCTTGCTGTAATCAGACCTGCGTGTATCTAATGAAACAGTAGGTTAAAAAAAGCAATATTCTGTGATAAGCACTAATCAATCCATCTTGGTTGTGAGGTGGGTGAGATACAATTGCTCGCAAAAGTATTCATACCTCTTGATGTTTTTCCTACTCACGGTACTCCTACAGACCTTATGGAAAAAAAAAATTATACCTGATACCACTACGTCAAATCTCAACACAATCAATTTTCTATGATTAGGAGATGACTTGACCCAGAGCCCCAACTAAGTCTTCCTTTTTCAGTAACCACTCCCATACTGATGAATTATTATCAGTGCGTGAGCATGGTGTTTTCAGTGACCTTAAAAATGCAGGATTTTTGAGTTCCTGAACAGGGCTGTGTGGAGGTGCAGTGGCTAGCACTGTTGACCCACAACAACTAGGTTCTGGGTTCGAATCTTGTACTGTGCTCTTTCTGAATGTAATTTGCATGTTCTTCCTGAGCATGCGCAGGTTCTGTATGCACACATGATTGTTTGTCCTGTGTGTCTCTGCCTTGACCTCTTATTGGCTGGTGACCTGTCCAGGGTCTACCCCGCCTCTTGCCCTAATGTCTGCTGAAGATAGGGACCCACCACCCCACAACGAGGTGGATGTAATGATGGATGGAGTTTCAAACCAGCCAGACACTAGTCACTTTCTTGGTGCATATGTAACAAAAAATTGTTAACTGGATGTGTATTGTCAGCGATAAACTACAGTACAACCATTTCTGGGTAGCTCCAGATAACTGGCCTTCGCTGGCCATCCTGTAACTGTTCAAACTAGAATTCTTTTTTTCTAATAAACGTAGAATGAGAGAGAAGTTTTTCCTGCACAAACACTGTAAGTAATTTGTTGTCTTTTCTTGACAGAGGGAAGATATTTACTTAAATGCAATGGAACAGAAAATATAACTTGACTCTGTTTATGGACTATTTTGTGAGTGTGGTAATGTTATGCCTGCTGTTTACCTATTAGTCCCATCTAAATGTTTTTATAAACCTTAGCATTATTTAAGAGTGTGATCCCAGCTGGCAACTTATTGATAATTTCTGAACATCATTAAATACGTCTTACTTCCAGTAGAATAATTACTTGTCTGAAGCACAAGTTGGTAAAACATGATTGAAAAGTTATTTCTTCTGTTTTGATAGGAAACAAAGGGTTGTTTTATTATGAAATGTAATTTTTTTTAAATTACTTTGCAGTCTTTGGACTATGAATCCAAGAGACGCTATGTGATGGTGGCAGAGGCAGCTAATGACCACCCAGACACTCGGTTTCTGACTCTGGATGAGTTCAATGCCAGGACGACACTAAAGATTTCTGTGGAGGACGTAGACGAGCCGCCTGTCTTCTTCTCAGCATACTACGAGTGGAAGGTTCCTGAGAATGCAGCGGTGGGAACAGTGGTTGGCACTGTTAGTGCCAGAGACACTGACACAGTCAACAATCCCATCAGGTAGAAAGAGATATCTAAAGCGGGGGGAGGGGGGCATCTGCCATCCTGCATCCTACAACAGGTATGATAATGACGGGTTAGACACCCAAGCTGAAACACCCGGAGACAGCTTTCTCCACAGGGTGAAAAATCATTCCATTTCAAACAGCCTTACTCGCTCGCTGCATCCATTTCTACCCCTTTGATCTCTGGATAGCCAGAACATGGTCATATTTATCTCATAATACTTTAGCGGGAAATGAGCCCTCCTGAATAAGTCATGACATTTTTTTTTTTTTACACCTCACAGGCTTTTCTATCTATTGCAGAGGTATTATCACAAAGCGACGTTGCAGAGAACGTGTGAATGTAATAAAGCACCGTACGAGGTGGCATATGGAATTGAGATTTGCAGTCATTTGCAAGTGGGGCACGTTGCAGAGGAGACAGCCATACAAGCAGTGCCTGTAGTCCATCTCAGCAGAGCTTAAGAGTGGCAGGTGCTGCATATCATGCTCGGCGCAGCGTCAATTATTGTCCCTCCGGTGACAGTGTTTCATTGATTAATAAATTCAGGCTGACATTTTAGAGGTTCCAGAGTTCCAGTAAATATGATTAAGTTTGCCATGTTCAGACCTTCTTTGAATTAGTGCACAGAAAATGTCACCTTAAAATCAGATAAGAGTTAATAAATGTGTGATGATCTTAAAGACAATGTACTTGCAAAATAATATTTCTCTCACAACAACGATTGGGTTTTTGTTGACTGATAAAGTCATTTCAATGACAGAATCATGTTAATGACAAAATGTACAAATGTTTTTCACAGTTAAACTATGTAAAAGACAGGGAGCCCAACATGAACCATGTTAAATCTGTAAAGAATTCAGGGATTTCACCATGCTCTGAACAATTAAAATATTCAGCAGGTTTGCAAAAATTTGCTAGCCCCAGGAATATGTCTGAACACAAGTAATGAAGCTATGATCTTTCCACCCTCAGGCAGCACTGCATGAAACACAGGCATGATTCTGTGATAGATATTACTGCCTGAACTGAAACTCTTTGTCAGTACAAACATATAGTTCATCGCAGTGTCTGTAGGTTCAAATGAGGATCAAATCTAAGAACTCATTCAGGGGACTTTGTGTCCCCTGGAATTAATTGTTTTTCAAAAAACAAAAACCTTTTGTAAAGCATTTGATTGTCAAAAATTTTCCCACTCTTGCAAAATTCTGTGGTATTTTATACTTTTCCTGCAAAAAGATTATTTCTTCTGTTTTTTCATAAATTACTCATCAGCTTCATATTTCATTGCTGTTGAAAAGGAAAAAAAACAACTGTTGCTAATTATAAATGAAAATAAATTTATTTTGACTGGAAGCATAAACAAATCTCTTATCACTGTAAGGTGCTGTGTTTTTGCACCACATTGTTTTCACTTTTCTCTCTCTGGCTTGTGTGTATACTTGCTTTGCTGGATATCTGTCAACAGATAAAAAAATGAGCAGTTTGTCTAATTAATTTCCCTGCAGTTTTGTAACGTCTTCTTTGGACAAAAACCAACCTTCCTTGCTAAAAGTGCGATTTCTGTGATTTTTTTTTTCCCTTCAGATACTCAATCGTCAAAAAGACAGATGCCACCAACGCTTTCAAAATAGACCCAAACAATGGAACCATAGCTATAGCTAAAGCTTTGGACCGAGAATCTACAGACTGGCACAACATGAGTGTTGAAGCCAAGGAAACCAGTAAGGACTTTATTTTGGATCTTGTTGATTTCGCCAAAGCACATTTATTTTCAATTCCCATTGGAAGCTTGTAATAAATGTGCTCAGCCTCATGCTTGTTTAGGAAAGTCACTCTAAACTAGATTCACAATTTTAACTTCTAACTTTTTGGAGTTAATGTACATTAAAACATCTTTAGCAAAACTTGCAAATGTGTACAGGTAAAAATTGCAAGTTAAACTTGGGTATCACATAGATTAATTTTAGTGTAATTATACAGATATTGTATTTTGATTTGATTATTGTATTGTGATTTTGGTGATTATCGTTTTCTAAAATTTGAAAATGCAGTTTCTTAGAAAACTTGAATATTACATAAGACCAATAACAATAATTTTTAATACAGAATTATGTTATGGCCTAAACGATTACATGGAAAAACTGCTGACTCAACATGCATCGAGAGGACAGTCTCTAAGATTTGTGGAAAGTGGAGTGAAATGAAAATCTGTGGTAGAAAAAAGGTGCACAAGCAACAGGGATACCCTCGGTTCCAAAGTCAGAGCAGCTTTCTACCAGGAACTCCTAGAACGCTTTGTGCAACAACCCTAATACCTGATTTAATGATGGTATCACTGTACCTGACTGGCCACCAAACTGACCAGACCTAAACCCCATATAGATTTTATTGGATGTTGTTAAGAGGAATATGAACGAAACCAGAACCAAGAATAGCGACTAGCTTAAGGCCACTATTAAAGCAAGCTGGGCTTTTTCAGCAAAGCCACAGGCTGATCATTTACTGGCTCTGCTGTACTGATGCAGCAATTCAGGCAAAGGGAGCTCTGTTTAGGTATTTAGAGTATATGCTGCACATGGACATACTTTTCAGGAGGCCAACATTTGTATATTAAAATTACTTTCTATCAACTTATGTAATATGCTAGTTTTGTTAGAAACTGAATTTGGGGTTTCTCATTACCTTTAATAGTCATAATTAATGGAAATATATCCCTTTCTAAGCATTAAATCTATATGATATATCATTTGGACTTTTGAATTAAATGACTGAGATAGATTTAAATCTCAATGATATTCTAACTGATTGAGATGCACTTGTAATGTCAGGGTATATACAAAGTCTTTAGCTATGAACCTGTCATTGTTTTAGTTATCGCCTTTTTTCTGGATTCTTCACTAAGAGGCTTTTTAAAAGTTGCAGGGAGTACACATTTTTCTTTTCTACCTGACTCTCTTTTCCTTGCACTGGTAATCATTAACATCTGGCATCTCTGTACATAAGCTTACAGATTGGACATGTTATAACTAGCAATAAACGCTTTCTCACAGTTGCAGTTTTTCCGCTGGAAATGTCTGGTTGATGGTGGTATCAAACAGCACAAAGACAAATTCAGATGTTTCTTTAGAGCCCGTTCAATGAAGTTAGATCAAGTAATTACTCATCCATTTTGGATGAAAGACAGTAGTACCAGTCCGAAGTAGCATTGGGAAATCTAGTTTGTCTCCAGCAAAAACAGTTTGGGGCTAAAAGATATTTCGGAAGAGCTTTCCAGATACAGCATACTCAATATTCAAAAGGATTGTGAACCATTAATACATTGAACAAGTTTTGATTTTTGTTGGAAAGAGACATGCATAGCAAAGAGATTCACTCAGATACCCTAGTTTCTACAGATGGAGGATTCGCCAGATTTCACCAACCTGAACCTCACCTGCTGCTTGATTTCAGAGATCTCTTTTTTGAAACGTACCAAATTGTTTCACATGCAAACGCTTCGGCATAAGCCAAGCATGAGTTTCAAATATGTACCTGGACAAAATGCTAGAGTTATGACTTGGCTCCCAGCATTTCAATCCACTAAGCCATTCATTCTAGGTCATTGTTCAGGAAGGATGGAACTGAAGGTTTGGTGTATGCCTCTGAAAATGTTCACATCTGATTGCTAAGCAAAAACTGATTAGTAAATTTCTCATTAGCAAGGAAGCACCGTTGAGTGCTTCTTTAACCAGAAGCACACAATGGTGACATATCTGCAAAGAATTTTTTTTCCTTTACCTCCTATGCAAGTAAACATAAATCACTTAATTGACTGAGGTCAGCTTCTGTGGCTCTTCTTTGCAAAAGACTGCATTGGAATCCCTTTGGATATATTTTTACCCGGTTTTTGGGCCCTTTCTTAACAGGGGATATGTTTGTTTTAAAAACTTTCCCTGTTAGCTCTGGCTGTATGTTTAGGATTGTTGCTGCTTTTGCAGGTTTTTCTTTTTTATGATTGCCCTTTATGTAGCTCCAACCATTTTCCTATCATTACTGACCAACCTTCCTCTTCCTGCTACAGGAAAACAGCACACAACTGCCCCGCCATGTCACAATTTTTGGAAAAAGTGTTTTCGGCTGAATGTTGTTTTTAACCCCCATAGTTTCTTTTATTTTAGAAAAAAAGCTCAGTTTTGGGAAAACTTTGGTTGTAACGTGACAAAAATGTGCAAACATTTTAGGTTTGAAACTGTTTGTAACGCACTATATATTCTCAATTTCCATCTTCAGGTGTAGTTCCAAACGGTCCTCATTGTGCACTACACCAGTTCAAAAGAGCACAAAAATTTATCGTTAAGGGTTATTTTCCCACGCTTTAAAAAGCATCTGTGTACATGCACCATGGAGTCAGAAATGTTGTATTACTACTGCAGACGGGAACCATTTATCCTCCTCTGTGGTGGTGTTCATCACCGTGCTGGACGTAAACGACAACGTGCCAAGGCTTGCAAGGGATTACCAGCCATATATCTGTGAGGGCACGCAGGCGGGAGAAGTATGTATATTATGATGTGCTCGTGTTCATGATTTATGTTGCAGCAAATTTGAAATCAAAATGTTGAATCTATACAGTAAATGTTCTAATACTGTGTAATGTTTTTATTATGCAGGAACATACTTTTTTTCTCCTAAGCATCCTTTTCTATGATGATGCTTAGACACGGAAATATTTGACATTTGTTATGCAATGCACTCAATAAATTAATAGCAGTTGAATTCAATTGCTTATTCTTAGAAAGAAGATAAATAGGTAGTCGGAAACACAATCCTTAATATTGTTTGTGTTTTAGTAATTGTAGTGCTTATTTTTCTTCCCTCTGTTTGTGTCTCTCGAGCTCATTCAGCTTCTTAGTGCTGTTGACCCAGACGAGGCTGTGGAGGACCATCACTTTTACTACTCTATGGTCCCTGAGGAGCGCATCAATCCAAACTTTACCATCAGAGATAATCAAGGTGACATTAATACAAAATGCAGTATATAATGCATTTTGTAATAGCTTTATGGATGTCGTACTTGTGCTAATCCAGATACTATTTACTGTACTCAAGGTAAATAACCTATCGTACACTGACTAGCAACCAATTCCAAAACATGCTTTAGTATTTTATCGCTTTTTTTGAAAGCTCCTTTGTCAAGATTGTGCATTCTTTCTTTGTTAACCCAAGGTTTTCTTGATATTCTTTCACCAAGGCCTCTTCAGTTGCATAAACCCTGACATCTAGCCAGATTCTGCATATAGAAGTCTTGCAGTAACATGACTTGCCCAAATAGACAATCTTTTAATGCTTTCTGAGTGGTAAAAAATTCAACATGGTTCTCACTGTTGGGCATTGGATTTGGAGTATTGAATTTGATCAAAAATTAATGTTGGTCCTTACAAAAATCCTTGAAAATTTTCAAAGAATACATAATCTAAAATACAGATGGAAATTGGGTTTTCTGCTATTAAACACATCTGGTTTTAAAATGAAAAATGTACTAATCAAATCCTCAAGGTATTGTTGGACTCCATAACTGCATGTATCACTGAATGAGATGACTCTCATTCACTCAGGACATTCTCCTCGTTATTTAACAGATTAATTTAAATAGTTCCCAGTACATGTTATATGTATGGACCAAATTATGCATTGGATTCTTTCTACTACTCAGAAGCCACTCTAATTAGCATATTTGATTTAATTTTAATATCAATTTTAACCAACACTTCAAACTAAAGAAAGGAGCCGTTAAAACTGTTAGTAAAAAAATATTAAAAAATGCTATTTGTTGCGGGGAAATAATTGGGACATCAACACGTCTTCACTCCTAAAATTGCATATTGAAGGATGCTTGTCCTGTTCAAACATCAGACATTTGCTGAGTAGACTCTTGACTGTTGAAGTGAGGGTGAAGATCATAGTAAGATCTATCTGAAGCCCGTACTTGTACTTGTACTCGTCGTCTTTCGCTTATCCGGGACTGGGTCGCGGAGGCAGCAGACTCAGCAGAAACGCCTAGACGTCCCTATCCCCAGACACCTCCTCCAGCTCCGGGGGGAGCCCAAGACGTTCCCAGGCCAGCCGAGTGACATAGTCCCTCCAGCGTGTCCTGGGCCGCCTCCCGGTGGGACGTGCCTGGAACACCTCCCGAGGAAGGCGTCCAGGATGCTATCTGAAGCCTTCAGACAAAATAATGTAGCAGCTTGTGAGGGATTTAATAAGGCCTAAAAATGATTTAAAATCAGCCATTCTACTGTATGGAAAATAGTCTACAACTGGAGGCTGTTTAAAACAACCTCCAACATTTCCAGGTCTGACCGTCCAAGCAAGTTCACCCTGAAAGCAGAATACAAGAGGCAAAAAGAAGTCTCCAAAAACCCTAAAATATCATTGAGGGACCTAGAGAAGCTACTGTCCATTCAAAACTGCATGCCTGTGCATTTAGAAAGATACTACACACATTCAACTTTTATAGGAGGTGTGTAAAGGGGAAACATTTGCTCACTGTGAAAAACATTGAGACCACACTGAAGTTTGCCAGAGGGAAGGTAGACAAACAGCAGGACCTCTGGAATATATTTTTTTAAAATTAAATTATTTGAACACCAGAACAGAAGATTGTCAGGGTTCATGGCATTTTTCCGACCCATTTGCAAAGGTCTCTCAGGAGGAAGTGTTAAAAGTTGAACAAGTTTACAGACACATGCAATAAACACCTCAATCATCTCACAATGAAAGTGAGTAGTGGGGCAAATTTTCATCAGGCGGTTGTCAAGACTGGTAGGCGCCTAAGAGAAGCGTGCCACTTACATTATCTCAGCTAAAGAGGTTAAGGCTAGCTACTAGGGGGTAGGGTGTCTAAACCTATTAACTAGAAAACACATTCTTGTTTTTCTTTTGTTTACTAATTAATACAATATATGCTTTTCTTGTTTAAGTGTCATAAAATCACTTTCTTGTCCAGAGATAATATATCACCTTATTACCACAAATGTTTTGGGAGGGCAGCATGACTTCCTACAGATGCTGCAGATGCATTTCCTTAGGTACTTCATCTTTATAGACAACTTACTAAGCTGTGTGGAAAAAGAGCATAAATGCTACAGGCACATTTTTCTCTTTTGGACTGAGCCAAATTTTTTTTTTTTTTACCTCCATTTGCAATTTGAGCTCCCTAGCACTGTGCTGCCAGCAGACATGGAAAAGGTGAATATAAAGAATTTGGGGTTTTGTTTTTAACAAAAACCATTATATCCCTCAAAATCATGTTGAAAGTAAATGATTATAGTTTTATCTTTCATTTAGGCAATATAGTTTGGTGGCATTTTAAATTATTTTCTTTCATCAAGTTAAGCAAAATAGCCCTTGGGTGACATGGTCTTTTTGCAGGGATCTTTGGCATAAATTAAATCTGTAATTATTCTTCTAGGAGGAAGAAATGTCATCCTGAAAATTCCTGACATTTCTCGTTAGAGACTTTAGGCTATGGTGCACCCGGCAACAAAAAATCTGATCAATCTGTAAAAAGTTTGTGAGCATAACTTGAACAAAATTCTATGAAAAAACAGCAAAGGTTCACTTGTAGTGAACAGAACTCCTCAGGTTCTGACCTTTCACATACATTTAACTGTCTACACCAAGGCCCCTCAAAACATCCTTGTTGACCTTTTATATTTAGCCACAAAAACCTCTTATCCCACACTGTTGGCAATGTTTTCTGTAGTCTCAAAGTTTATGCTAATAAAAAGTTTTGCTTGAATGTCTGTTAATACTTATCAAAGTACCTCTTATCTGAATGATCTTATCTTACTAATTCAGTAAGCTTAAAAATAATCCTTTTGTGGACATATCTTTAAATATTGAATAATTTAATGAACTCTGAATGAGAGCTTGCGTGAATTTTCAATAATAATTTTTTTTAAACCAGCTCCAGGCAGGAGATAGTTCATGTTCCATTGATAGTCTGTTGACCTTCTTGACCTCTCTCTTGTTTAAATTATGGAGGCAGATTTTGGAAAGCCAGTCAATGAGAAGTCACTGAAAGATGATTAAGCATTGAATTCCCTTTGTACCTTATTATTATTACCTTGTACCTACTACAGCACGTAGGTCTCCAGATAAAAGAATGTTGTGAAAGAAAAGTAATACAATTAGCCTCCTTAACCGTCTAATTTGACATAGACTATTCAAGATCCACTTCTGATTGGCTAATCAGGTCCTCTGACAATTCCTACCTCGGAACCGCTTCCTCTAGATAGTGCTGAGTTATGTGAGTAACAAAGAGAGACAGACAACCAGGGAGATGTTTTATCCAGGTTATCAGGTTCAAACCAAGGATGCAGAGATAAAGATTTTTGTGTGGATCACACGCTTTGCAATATTTACTATTTTCTTAGTTTTCGTGTGAAGGTTCTGCAAAGACCATGCCATGGATATGTTCAGTCTTGGCTGTTCAGTCTCCTAATCTGAATCCAAAGGGTAAAACCTCTCAACATGAAAAAGCCAGTCCCAGAAAAGACCAGTACATTCTTCCTGGGTGACCCAATGGCTGAATAAACAGCTGCTCTGTTGAGATTTCCTGTCAGTCTAGCTGAGAGGGGGGAGTGTGGAAACCTACAGAATTTTTGTTGTCTCCCGAGTGAACGTCTGAACACAGTATCTGGCTTAATTTTTCCTTTAGCTGTGACTTTGTTGCGGGAAGCTAATGGATCAAAGGGTTCAGTAAAGAAATTCCTTCCTTCCCCTCAAATTAACATTAATTATCAGACCTCAAAATAAAGCTTAGCGACCCTTTCTCTAAACTCCTGAGAAACCTAAGAACCTTTGAGAAAAAGTTGACTTTTATCAGCTGAGAGACTTTTCTGGATGTTAAATTTCTTAATCATAAAACTTCCCGTGGTAGTTATGGAAATTTGTAGCGAAAATCTTTTTTCTTTTTACTGAATTATGAATAAATTAATTATTGATTACAATACTTACCAGACCAGATTGTTCATTGGAAAGTGAAAGAATGTATTCTTCAGACCGATTTTTATGATAGAATTTTGATTTATTTTTCTACAATAATTTAGCCTAAACTGCTGCACTCTTAAATTAATATGGGACACATATACAGCACAGAAGTCTTTGGGTGAGTCTCAAGTAAGTAAATTAAAATGTTTGCTCTATTAGTCAGTGGACAGTTTCTGTTTTAAAAGGCTTATAATAAATAGAGACTGGATGAATGAAGACATGTCAGTGGAAAAGCGTATAGTAGTTTTAAATGTGTTAAATAAGCTATAATGAAACATACGATGCAGTGAGAGGGTGGTAAGCCATCTGAGCACACCTGATCAGACAGCAACAGGGAGATAAATAATGAATCAAGATGAAAGATTTTAAATAAAGCATATTATTATATGCCACACAGCTTATTCTACTTTAGATAAATTATTGTTCAGTGGCCAGATGAAATCTACCAGATGCATTGAAAGCTGAAAAAAATATATTCTCTGCACTGAGCTTTAGGAAAAGCCGTCTTCAGATTGCAAATCACATAAGTGTGTCCGTTTGCTTGATGTTCTCAGATGTTTTTAAGTACCCACAGCAGGAGCATTCTTTGTAATCATGCTAAAAAGTCTGTCTTTTATTCATGACATTGTTTTCAGATAACACGGCAGGCATTGTGACACGCAGGAGCACTTTCACACGTAAAGATCGAACTTGGTACCTGCTTCCTGTGGTGGTGGCCGATAGCGGCACCCCAGCCCTCTCCAGCACCACCACATTAACCATCAGAGTATGCAGCTGCCTGCCGGCTGGCCATTGTCCTTCAGGAGGGGTGGAGGCACTCGCTCTCTCTGGGGTCAGCATGCAAACCTTGATAGGGCTTTCAGTCTGCCTGGTCACTCTCATTGGTAAGTGTGGAATGTGCTACTGGGGTATGATGGTGACTTCATGGCAATGTTTATTGCAAGTGATAGTCATTGTTCTGTATTCCTGGAGTCATTATGGTCATAAAGTTATCACTGTGTCATGCAGAAGACATATTACTGAAATCATAATGTTTAAATATGGATATCCATCAGGTCAAGTTTTGCACTGTTCGCAATTTGTCAAAGCAGTTATCATATATGTTTTGACTGATTACTGAAGAGACAAGATTACTTCCTTCAGATGGACTTGGCCGATTTTACCAACTGTATAAACAATTTAAATTGTCCACGGACTCAAATGTTTTGTTTGACCTGTTTTTTTGTGTTGTTCAGAAATAATCGGTGCAGTTCACAATACGTTTTCGGTCACTTCTAATCCATTTGGTGTTTTTTTTATCATTTCAATTCATTAAATCGGTTGATTAATGTGATCAAATTCAGTTTATCATCAGTGAGAAATTATAACAATTAAAATGTAGAAAACACATATTCATGTCCTGAAATCTATGAATGCTTCTTCATAGGTTCACCCCATGTTAAATAACACTAGTACTTGAGGTTTGTGTATTTCAGATGCTTTCAACTTCTGTGGGAATCTGTAAAAGACAGTCACGACTAATCCCGTTATTGAAAGTTGTTGTTTAACTTTCAATAACAGATCGCTCCATCTAAAAGTTAAAAAAGTTAGATACCAAATGACCAAAAATGACCAGTATCTGTACAGAGGATTGAGAAACATTGACTGACTTTCTTTCTGGGGTAAGAAAAATGTGGAGATGATAATGGATCAGATGGAGAAACACTGTTGTGATTAGTCGCCATGTTGTAGCTGTTTAAACATTTGGTTAGAGACTGGCTGACTGGGCATAAATCCATCAGAAAACTCTCAGTTATTTGAGACACCATGATTTACTCCACAACTGTTTGTGCTCTTCGTCTCTTTACATACCCCTGATAAAATGTCGGCTTTTTTGGTGGCGTGAAAAATGAGACCATGATAAATCATTAAAACAAAATAATATGTGGAATAGAGTCATAATAACCCAGATGTGTTAGGGTGCAAACCCTTAAACCAATGTTTTTGATTTAATTTCAGTCTGTCAGCATGATGGACAATATTTGCTCACTCCACCTTGCACAATTTCTCCAAATCTGTCAGATTATGAGGGTATGAGGAGGAGGCCATAACAAAAAAGTATACTGACTTATGAACTCAAAATAAAAAGTATGTCTTACTCAGCTTTTAAATAAGATCAAAATCTATTATTTTAAACTGCTCATATTTTTATCCACCTTGAGAAAAACTGTAGGACCATCTGAAGAAACACAATTCCAGAGCATGGTGCTACTAATACTGTGTTTTACTGGAGGTAAGCTGTTATTTTGGTGATACAAGGTGTTTTACCTAGGTCAAAAATACACATTTGGAATTATGGTTCTAAAGTTCAGGTTCTGTCTCATCAGACCACTGCACATCCTGCCACAAGGTTTCGGGATATTGTAAGATTGAATGATTTCTTTGGAACAAATGGCTTGCTGCTCCACTGTTTACTCCACCCATATGGAGAATACTATCAGAGCTTGTTGGAAAATCCTCCAGCTCCTTCAGTTTTGCTATCTGCCTCTTTGTAGCCTCCCCAGTGGCAATGCCAGGGGGTCAATAAGAGTGCTAGTTCCTCCTGGATAACACACCCAATGGTATAATCTTTTTTTCAGTTTAATGTTATATTTTATAACATCTGATTATGATCATTTTTAACCTAAAAAGCAAAAAAAAAAAACTAAAACACTGTCAATCATTATGAACAGAGTTATGAATACATGAAAAACAGTCGAAAAATGACCTTATTTTTTTTTATCTTTGACTGTTCATGTTACATCAGCAAGCACAGTTTCTCTGGAAAAAAAAAATACCTGAGGAACAGCAACAGGGACAGTTTAACCACTGACCTGGCAAAAAAAATCTCCAGTACCCTGGGCTGAGACAGAAGAACAACAGGTGCATTTTCATGTTATGAACACATCTATCGCCAAGTAAAATATTTCCCCACTGTTAGCTGTCATTGAGATTTGGTGTTGCAGACCAAGTTTGTTTACAACAATTTTGAAAAAAATTTCCATTTCTGTATGGTCTCTGTCCCCCTGCACTCCCCGCTAATAACTTGTGACTGTGTTCACTGTGTCATGATATATATGTATGATGTGATTTTTTTCGTAGCTTTTTGCTGATGGACATCTTTGTCACCTCTTTGCTAGCTGTAGCTTTAGCTAAAGGGGGCAAATGAGCAAATGTCATGAAAATCCTACTAGGACAGCTAGACTTCATTAAGGGTTAATAACACTCACTAAAATCACTATGATTGATGTTGGGTGTGGGCCATTTTCATGTTTTAGTGAAATTGAAGAGGGTATATGTCAGATTAAAGTTGAAGTAAGTTTTGATATGATAAACCAATTGATTACATTTGTTTATATAAAAAATGCCATTTTAAGGGGACTGTGTACATTCCTGAAATCCACTTCACTTTTAAAATTACTTTATTTGATGTCAGTTCTTAACAGTTCCAGAAAATGAATACGATTGTATTGCAGCACATAAAAAAAACACATGATCCATTATGCCAGGAGCTCTTCAGATTCCAGGTGTTCATATTCAGTTTTGTCAGTATTAACAGAACATCTGCTTTGCTTTAAGGCTCAGACATTTTCTACTAAGCAGAAGCACTTCTTGCAAAGACATGACAGCTTGTTCTATGTCAGAGGGTGTATGAAACTAGCTGCTGGGCCAGAAGTAAGGTAATGTGTTACATAGTGACATAGAAAAGTGATAGAAAAGTCAGTGCTAAAGATTATCAGGGCATCTCATTGGTAAACAATGCAAAAAACATTGTAAAAGAAAAGAAAGCTGGTAATAAATAAGTTATGAAGTGTTTTTCTGAAATGTTGTTTTCATAAAGTCCCTCTTTTCCAGCAGATGTGAGCTAAAGCAGTTCCACCTGACAACCATTTGGCAAGTATATGAAACAGCAGGGTTTTCATTAACAAATTTCCACTTTCATTGTTGAAGCTGCCTTCTTTTTAACTCGCCAGCGTGCCTTTAACACACGATTACAATGCTGGAGCTTGCAGAGAAATGATGTCAGGTAATGAGCACACTGGTTGTAATACATCAGTACCAATGCCATCCTGGGACACTGATGGGTGTGCATAGTGAAGAGCTTTATTATGACCTTAGCTGCTTTGTGTCCTCCCTTTGCCCATCACATGAAAGATTAATGACAAAACCTGCTATGCTAACACTTCTCAGAGAACAAGAGCCTGTTAAAACGGCAGTAAAAAAGAGAAACACTCTTCTAGTATTCTGTGCCACATGGAGCGGATAAAAAGAATTTATTCTTTATATTTAAATAAAAATAAAAAAAACTGTAAAATATTACCAATGTTTTTTTCCATATTTGCAGGAAAACATGTTGCAAGAAAACAAATCTGGCTGCTGTTATTTTCATGCATGCTCCATCAGGCACCGTATGTTGTGTTTTTTTTCTCCTCGCTAAGCTCATGCCCTGGTGTTTAACTGTAATGATCTCGCACTGGGTTGTGTCTGCAGCACTGTCGGTTCTAATGCTGATTGTGAGGAGGCACAGGCGTAAGCACCAGGAGGGGATGAATTTGGATGTGAAGGAGCTGGAGTTGCCCGAGACCTTTTCCCAGAAGGTGCTTTATTATGAAGAAAGGGGAGGGAGGGGAACCGTCCTGGACTTCTGCCAGCCTGTCGTCCCACTGCACCCCCATCCGAGGAGGAGAGAGAGGAGGCTGCGCAGGGAGGAAGTCAGGGCCAGCATACGGATGTCGCTCCGAGAGTCACACCTCATTGGCCCAGAGGACGAGGTCTTCAGGCAGTTTATTCTGGACAGGCTGGCAGAAGCTGATCAGGATCCTTATGTCCCACCGTTTGATTGCCTTCGGACTTACACATACGAAGGGTCAGGGTCACCCTCAGGGTCTTTGAGCTCATTGGACTCCTCCTCTTTGGAATCTGACCCTGGGAAACCTGTGTGTAATTCCAAGCCTTATGTAGTAAGACTCAGCCCTTGGTATGGTGGAGCAGAGGAGGACACGATCTTCTAAAGAACTTAAAATTTTTTATCTTTTTATATTATTGTTAATAATTGTTAACAGGTGAAGAGACCAGGACAGTTTATGTCCAGTAAGCTTTAATCAATCAGATGTTGGTGATTTCTTACAGACGCCTTCACATCCCTTCAACATTTTTCTAATTATTTCAGGTTACAACCAGTAACTTTAACATATTTGATTGGGATTTGATGTGATAGATCAACAGAAAGTAGCACACAATTTTGAAGTGGATGTTAAATTTATACATAACTTTCAAATGTTTAACAAAAAATTATTTGTATTCAGCCCCCCTTACTCTAATACTCTATGGATCTATATTTAGGTCTATGCATCCTCCCAAGAACTCTGATGCCTGCACCATGATGCCACCACCATAACCGTCAGGGTAATGTGCAAAGTTAGTTTGATGCCACACTTTACAAGCAGGGTAAAAATCATTTTATTTGTCTCAAAAGAGTACAACTGTCACTATTCACAGTTAAGAAAATGAAAATAATCATTTGTACAGTGCTTTACTGTTTGATGCACAGCAGTCAAGCTGTCTACAAGAGAGAGAGCAAACTGTTCTTCTTGACAAGGCTTCAAATCTTCAGTGTTTGGAGTAAGATGATGCACATCTTCCAGACGTTTGTTGTGGAGTGCAGTCTGCCATGATCTGTTGCAGTAGCAACATTAGAGCCAGTGACTTAAAGAAGCCCTCCAAAAAATATAAAGAACATCACGGACAACCCTGAGCATCCTCTTCATGAGATCATCATGCAACAACCGAGTGTCTTCAGACAGAAGCTTCTTCAGATCTACTGTAATACTAACCACTACAGGAGATCTGATGATTTCATGATGCTGTTTGTTCACTAATGTTCTCTAACAAACCAAATCTAACGAGGCCTTGACACCACACCTTTCAGGTTTTTATTTGTAGAAATTTGCAAACAATGTTTCTGCTACCTTGTGTTGGTTTGTCACATAAAATCTGAAAAAAATTGATAGTTTGTGCTTGTACTATGATTAAATGTGAAACAAAATTCAAGGGGTGGGAATATTTTTAACAATATTTCTTCTAGTCTTTGGACATTTAAGGCTCGCTTCAGCTCAACTGTTTTTAGGTATTTTAAGGCTGCAGGCTTCAATGTTTTTTTCTTCATCTTGACAGTTCGTACAATGACAAAGTGGACTTTTCAAAATGTCAAACCAGTGCTGTGAAGATAATATCAAGCCTTAAATAAAAACTGCTTATGCTGGCAAGCTTCACATATCCAATTCTTTTTGGCAGCTCTTATTTTTTGGTTGCTTTCATAAACCTTAGATACTGCATCATCCACTTCTCTAATTTGTGACTTTTCTTTACATCTGATAAAAAAAATTACATATAATACCTAAAACAAGATGGATTGCCTGTTTAATTGGGATTGTGTATCATCTAGTTGACAATATTGCTATATTTCTTAAACTTTTTTGATGAGAACATGTTTGCATCAATGGGATTAGAGAATTTCATAAGCATCCTTTAATGTCCCTTATTTCCCTATCAGATCCAGCCACTGTTTACCCAAAAACTCTCAAAAGTAAGATTAGTTTCCAGAAGTCAACAAATGAATGGTTTAGTCCACAATGAGCTTCTGTTTTTCCCTTCTCCAATTCATATCCCCATTTTGTACCCTTTTAATGCATCCTTGTCCCTCCCTACTGTTACTTGACACCCATAAGAACACTACTTTCTACTAATATTGTGTATCAGTTCATTTCTTTTTGTAGGAGATAAATAGTTAGTAAAATGCTCAAATTTCGCATACACAGTAGATCACAAAAGTGTCCATATCCTAAATGCCAGGTTTTCATAATTTAAATAAATGTGCTATTTATCTCATGTACTCAAGCTAAAAAAACAACCTGTTGAAGGGGACATGTAAACAAAATAAGTTACAATAATCTTGTTAGATAAGTCTACACACCCATTAACTAATACTTTGTTTAAGCATCTTTTGCATTCTTTTTCAGGGTTCAATCTTTCTGAGATACCATTTAACACCTGCCAACTATAGTTAATCTGAGGAACCAGAAATAAAGTTTAGCTGTCCTTTTAGGATTTTCTTTCCATTTTTTCCATTTTTATCATTCAACAAAAGTGTGCAGAGGTGACGAAGGATCAAATTTATCTCATTGGAGAAGGGTACAAAAATATCCACAGCAATGAATATATTATAAAGACAATATGGCACATAGAGAAAATAGAGCAACAAGGATATTCCAAAAGCTGGACAGTTCTCTAAAATTAATAAAAATTCAAGACAGAAACTGGGTCAGAAAGGCTGCCGGTGACACTTAAGGAGCTGCTGGAATTCCTGTCGAGCACTAGTTGTGTTCTACATGTGACAAAAAACTCCTATATTCTGCACGTTCTGACTAAGGACAGGGCTGCAAGACAGACGAGTTTTATTTCTAATAAAACATCCAACCCTGGCTAAAATCTCTCATAGCCTATTGACATATTGCGTTATGGCCTGATGGACCCTAAAACTGAACTTGGCCACTTGGCCACTATTCCTATAGGTTGATTTGACACAAAAACAACCCTGCACATCACCAAAAGAACAACAACATCAACATCATGAGCTTGGGTTACTTTTCTTCATGTGGAACTGGGGGTTTTGTCAAGGTGGATAAAAATATGAACTAAGGCAACAGACTCTGTTGCAATATCTTTATGTGAAAAAAACCTTTTGTTAAACTGAAACCTAAAAAAATTGAGAATACTGGAATTTTGCTGGCAGATAAACATATTTTATTTACAATGAACACTGTGAACACTAAGTAACAAGTTCCTGACTCCTTTATTATTAAACCATGAGTTAAACCACCAAGCTCTGTAAATGTAGGCATTGATTACACATCTAAAACTAAACTTAAATGTCTAAAAAACTGTCACCTTCAGAGCATAGTTTTCCTGGTTTTAGCCTAGATGTTTGTCTATGTAAGCTGTGATCACAATTGTGCCCTAGCAACAGAGGCATTTCAGAAGGAACTGGTAAACAGGTCAGGTATGTGCCAGTGCCAGTTTGCCATATTTTAAACCATAAAAATGTTTAAACCGGACGTTAGAGGTTACAATCAGTTAGTCCAGCATTCCCTCCTTTCTAGCCTTGTTTTGTTTTCCACTGACTCTTGGGACAAATTTTAAGACTCCTTATCTTGTTATCCTTCAAACTAGATGTTGAGCTTGGAGCTTTCTTTTCCTGACTGCTGTGTTGCACTAAGCAGAGAGTGAATATTGGCTTTACTATACAAGAGTTTCTGCAGGGAAAAACACTCCCTGGTGGAACTGAAAAATAGGCTGCTGAGAACAGTCTGAAGAGCTTTTTATAAGCTGAATAGAAATATGATTTCACTAACATTTTTCTTTTGTTCATCTCCTTATGACATTGCACTTTCATTATTGTTAAAAGGTATCGCTCTAAGCAGCTTACAACTGAACAATTTACATTTAAATTAATGAGAATATCACAGAAAAGGAAATTTATTTCAAGGAGAGACATCACATATTGTGCAGATTAATAGAAAGTTATGTATTTCAAGTATTTATTTCTGTAAATTTAGATTTTTATGGCTTACAGCTGATGACAATAAGAATATTATCCAAGGCCAATAAAATATTTTATTAAGGAAATCTAAGTGTACTGTAAAGTATGTCCATTTACCAAACAGAATATGCACCTTTTATAGAAAATGCTACATAAATTGATGTGATCCACCTGTGATGTTAAGGAAGCCCATCTTGCTTTAATAATAGCAATTCATCTTCTTCTTTACTGTAGCCCATATTTTCTCCATGGGGTTTAGGTCAGGCCAGTTTGCTGGTCAATCAATCATAGTGATCAGTGGTCATCAAGGCAGGTATTTCCAGTGTGGGCAGTTGTGAAGTCCTGCTGGAAAATTAAATTAGCAACTCCATTAAGCTTGTCAGCAGAGGAAAGCATAAATGCTCTAGAATTATCTGGTAGGCTGCTATACTGAATTTGGACTTTATATGACATAGACTCATGAATTCCAGAAGATGACATGGCTCCTGAATGATCACTGTGGAAACCAACCACTGAACCTTGTGCAGCTTGGATTCTGTTCCTCTTCCCTTTTCCTTCAGACTGTAGAAAGTATACCAATGTCCTGGATACATATAAGTAGTGGCTCTCGAAGGACTGACTCTGGCTGCAGTCCACTCCTTATGAATGGGCTTTGCATCACAATCCTACCTAGAAAATAGTTATCCCTGTTTGTACTTGTGCACCTTTTTTAATCTTTTTCCTTTCACTTAATTTTCCACATGCTTGGATACAGCATTCTTAAACAGTCAGGTTCTTTAATAATGATCTTTTGTGTTTGACAATGACTATCTGCTGGACAGCTATCAAGTTTATGGTCTTCCCAACGATTGTGTAGGCCATTAAAAATCAGTTCTTATTGACCTTTATATAATAAATTTTTCTAAAAAAAACTGAATTTTGGGATTTCAAAATATTGATAAATATTAGGTTGCAAAATTAACTACAGTCAATGATGCATTTTTATGTTTGTATTTTTAACATTTATTATTATTTAATTTCTCTTTTACGTTTATTTATGTTGCCTCATAAAGTCTGCCTGGTTTCTGTATTTAACTTCATAAAACTCTTGGACATTTTTACTATTTGAACTGAGTTATTTCTCAATGATGTTGCATTCATACAGTACATAGAGCAAGTATCACATTTTCTACATGCATTATGCTGTGTGATATGCCAATCTGACAGCGCACCACACCACTCTTTTTAACAGCCAGGAATCAAAAGGGCAGAAAGGCAGCTCGCTTTATAAATTCCTAAAAAATTAAGGTTGAGAGAGAAGTGAAGTATACCACAAGTTGATTTGAGATGTATAAAGGAAGTGGAACTGCTGAGAACCAGCTATAGAAAGAAAGTTATACTGAATAATACTGAGTCCTTTTTCCCTTTTCTTCATGGTCATTAGACAAACGCAGCATGCAACTATGTAGGCGGTTGCTTGTGAGATGACTCGAGGTAATTGCGCGGTGATCAGGGGCAGCCCTCTTCACCTGCCCATACACTAATTGGACTGTTTGCTGGCTGTGAAGGTCAGGGATTGAACCAGAGAGAATATAGTTCTCACTGAAATAATATATAAAAACAGTAATGCACAAGCCTGTTTTGAAGAAAGAACATGAAATAAGAGAGAGAAAAGGGCAATGGAAACAACTTATTGCAAGGAGTTATTCAGTGTTTCCTGCTGTGGTTTCTTGTATAAGTAGGTGCAGCACTCAGTAGGACAATTTCCAGACACCCATGAAACTCAAAGTGGACTTCAAATAGCTTCCACTGGAAGAAACAACCTAACCGGCCAGTGCTTTTTAAATTAAATCATCGCCCCACAATGGCATTTGAAGACATAGGTGTTCACAAAAAAGGTCTTTAAAAAGTATTTTCAAACCATTCTTCACAATCTAACTTATATTGGACTTGCCTGTAAAAGCGCTGTTATAATTTCCATTTCAATGGTACCTTGATGTCAAAAGGGGTTCGGCTACTGGTGTCATTTAACCTTCTAGATTTCTGCCATTATCTATGGTGAATATTACGGGTAATTTAACCTAACAGCCCTTTTCTTTGTGTAATTATACCCATTACGGCAATGTGAAGGATTTCACTCTGTCAACTGTCTCCGTCTTTGCACAGGTTTGAGATTCAGCTCCCTTTTTCCAAACCCAGAGCCGAACTCATCACACAGCGCCACAATGCACACTGGAGGGTCTTTAAGAGGGACTCTCATTAGGCAGACAGTGAGATGATTGAAAAGATGCCTGAAAGGATTTCGAGAGCCATTTCTTCTTTCATTAGTTGCGTGTATGCCTTAAGCTTTTGAAGTGAGAGCAAATGATTCACATTCAGTTTGGTAATGTGAACATAATTATACAATATAAAGATTAAAATCTGAGGGAGATTTAGAGTTTTACAACACTGGTTGTGTTTAATACTACTGTATGAATCTTGATAGATACTGAAACTGTAATTTATATATACTTTTATTTTTGTACTATTTTTCTCCAAAATAGAATGCATAGGACATCAAAAAACTTAAGTGAAAATAATATTAGAGATCTTGGGAGTTTTGTGCAGGACCACCCTTCATTAGAAATAGCTAAAACACTAGTTCATTTAGAACAAAACTAAATCTGTGCAATCCTAAGTTAAAACATGATGCAAAGGCACATCTGCTCCAAAATAAGCTCCACTGAGCAAATTACGTCTCCCTTCACTGAAACCTTTTTATGGCACATTTATATGACGTATTATGTGAGCATTAAGGAGCAAGTCTGCTCATATCTATGTATTTTTTTATAAAGTGCAGCCAAATAGAGTGACAGTCTAAAGACCAGCACTGTTAAGAATGAACTTTCGAATTTAATGGGTACCTACAATCAAATTGGTGTGCTAATATTAACATCCATGATCTCATCAAATGCAGTGTGATTCATCCAGTGGAAGCCATCAGTGTTTGTATATAGTTTCATCTAGTAGAGAGTTGCAACGATATTTTAATTTTACAAAAACTGAGCTCTAACAGATACAATTCATCCACAGCACTTCTTGCCTGATAAGTAAAGAGAAAGCCTCCCACCCCCTTATAGCACTGAGTGGACCAGGGTGCAGAAAACAAATGACTGGATGTATCTATGTGACTTAGTAATGTATAAATATGTATTTGAATATGAGTGTCCTTTATTAAATTAACATAGTGATGTCAAGCAGGGCCAGAACAAGGCGTGGTGATTAGTATGAATAAACATAAGAGTCATCAGCAGTGACACAAGCAGGAATCATCCATGTATCTTCCAAGGCTTCACATTTAATCAGACTCTTTAGTCTCAGCATGTGTGCTGGAGTCAGATCAGACAGTTAAACAATCTTTAAATTTTCTTTTTATTATTCAAGAATGTACTTTTTGATTTATGAACAGCGTTCTTTTTTTTATTCAGATATTGTGCTGCCCTCTCAAAGCTATGCTTCTTCTCTCACATTTCATGATGTTTGTTCAAATAACCTCCTTCCCTGTCTGAAATGTTCTCCTTGCACTCAAACTTCCTCTCCACATGAGTGAAAAGAGGTAGCTTCTCTCTGCTTGTGGATTTTTTTTCCTTTTGCTTGGATTAACAGCTAAAAACCAGAAAATCGACACTGCTTGACAGTAAGCATGGATGGTTTAAGGGAAAATCATACAATTTCTGAATGATGACCTGCACTCTTAAAATAATACACAACAGAGTAGAAACTGCGAACAAAGGAGATTGGCAGCATGACGTTTCTATACACATTTTTTGAACGTTACCTTTCCGCATACCATTACAGTTTTTCTGTGCTACTTACATCATTCCACTCCATTTAGAAGGGTTATTTGTTAACACTGATGATAATCAGATTTATTCCCCTCAGAATAAAACATGGAAACTGTGTTGATTTGGTACTAAAATGTCTTGAAGAGGCCTGGATAGTTCTCATCTTTTTAAAGTTCAATGAGAGGAAGACTGAATTTGTGGTTTTTAGTAGCACATTTGAGACTCCTGCTTTGAGATAGGTTATTTGGCCCACTAAGAAGTCTGCGATTACAAACCTCGGGGTTAAAGTGGATGGGGATCTTAAATTTGACAGTAAGATTAGGGCATTTGCAAAGTCCATTTTTTTCATCAATTAAGGCAGTTGGCCAAAAATAAAGCCAGTTCTCTCTAGGAAGCATTTTGAGACAGTAATCCATTGCTTCATTACAACTTGGCTGAATTATTGTATTGCATTTTATGTGGGGGTTAGTGGTTTGTATATTGCCCTGCCACAGAGAGAACTAAATGTTGCAACATGTCTTATTTGGCACACAGAAATATCAGTACCTTTCCCTTTTTTTAACTTCAGTCCACTGGCTTCCCAAAATTGTTTTATTTGTGTTTAAAGCTTTCCATGGCCTTGTCCCTCCTTACCTGTCACAGCTACTGCACCATTATACCTGCTCCCTCAGGTCAGCTGATCAGCTGCTCCTCAGTGTCCCTAAAACAAATGGTAAGCTTGGAGGGGTCTGCACCTTTGCTTAGGCAGCTACTAAAATGTGGAATGACTTACCACTGCACAGGCTATGTCACTGTCTGTTTTTAAATCACCTCTTAAAAACCATGTCTTTTCCATGTGTTGAGACACCATGTGAGATGTTGTTTTAGTTTGTGCTTATTGTATTTCACTCTTTATTATCTGGCTAGTTATGTGGGTTTTTTAAGTATTATTCTGTGTTTTGTGTTTCTGCTAGATTCAATTTGATAATGATGGATGAACATTTTCACATAAACAATACTAAGAAAATTGGGGCAAAGCAACCTTAAGAAAAGCACTGATCAGTAAGACTAATAGGAAAACAAGGCGTTAGTTTGCTAAGGAGCATTAAGATTGATTGATTGGATACAGTTGATCTGAGTCCAGATTGAACCTTTTTCAGAGTGCTTGGCACATCAGGGTACGAAAAGAGGCAAATGAACTGATGCGCCTATCGTGCCTAGCGTCTACCGTACAGCCTGTGCGGACGGTGTTATGATCTGGGATTGCTGCAGTTGGTCAAGTCCATGTTCAGCAAGATTATATGCCCAAAGCATAAGGTCATGTGACTACCTGCATATGCTCAATGACAACGTATTTCTATAAGTGAATTACTTCGTCCCATATGGCACTGGCATAGCCTAAAATTGTCATACCTGCTTGTGTTTTTGTTATATTACCTGGTCTAGTCCTTTGTTTTCTGTCTCCCTGCACCCCAAGCCCACACCTGTTCTGTGTTTTCCCCTGATTGTCTTGTCACGTTTGTCATTGGTTCCCCCTGCTGTTCAGTTTTTGTATTTAAGCCCGTTTGTTTCCATTGCTCCCCGCTGGTTCCTTATGTAATGTGTATGTGCGATCGCGTGTGTTGGTTACCCTGTCTGTGTCCTGCCATGGATAATAAAGACTCATCTTACCTGAAAACCTCGAGTTTCAGGAGTTCTTCCCTGCATTTTGGTCCACCAAAAAACCAAACTATGACAAAGATAACAATGCCATGATTTATCAGGCTCAGCTTGTGAAAGAGGGGTTCAAGGAGCACAAGACATGACATTCACACATGGGTTGGTCACTAGACTCCAGAAAGTTTATAGTGTAACTTTTGTTTTGTTTGGATGGAAAATGTAGTTGTCATGACAGGAATCTTTATTTCTGTCCCAAAAAATTTCAACAATATTTGCAAGCAGTAGGCTGCTGAGGGGCAGTGTCCCTCTCAACTTTAGCAGGTAATATTTGCATAAACAGACCTGGAGTCAAAATTTGAACAACAAACAGCCCAGCTGCAATTTGTTAAACTGCAACATCTTAGAGTGAATACAACATACGTAAAACGATACAATTTTGAGTGGGTTTACTTTTCTTTTGCTATTTGAGTCCAAGTTTTTTTGAAGGTTTTTCCAAGAAAAGGAGTCATTTTCCAGCTCTAAGCTTTTTCTTTACATCTTCTGATGTTTAACAGTTGGACACAAATGCAAAAGTAAGAAGGTCTGGGTTCAAAAGGAGGTTGTTAGATTGAAAATAACTATATAAAAAATGTTTGAAACTTTAAGTGTTTACAACAATTCTGAAGGGAGTTTCAGTCTTCTAAAACATCCCACAACACATTTTCAAATAATGTTCTGTATGTGTATTTTCAGAGATTAGCTTTGCATATCTCTCTCTTCCCCCACCTTCAGTTTTTAAAAGGGTTTTGCTGAATTTACAAAGAAATTGTTCCCACTTACAATTCATAACACATCCACTTGATCTGATTTCATATTGTTCTTTCCTTAGGTCTGCAGTATGAAAGCACCATTATAGAATACCAAAGGCCCCGGGTCCAAAGTGAAAAGTCCCATTAATAAAGAAGAGATTACTTTCACTTGCTGTCAAGGCTCTGCGCTGCAAAAGGATTGATGCTCTCACATTAAATCAGCCCCTTGAAAGGTCCTTCTAAAACTGTACGAGTGCCAACTGTACAGGTGATTTTTTTTCCCCCTCCCTCTATTATGTTTCACTCTCAGGGCATGTTCTGTGGTATTATCAGGGTATTGATATTGGGATTTTTTGCCTTGTTTGTTGGTTTGGTCATTTAAAAAAAACACGCATTTGTCATTTTTTTCTTCTAGGTACTTTCTTGCCTTCTTGTTCTCCTTCCTTTTTCCTCCCTACAGCCACAGGGTTTGTTGTTCACTTTTTGTTGTCTGCGCCATCATTCAAAAACGTGGGGCTTTCTTCTGACAGCCACTGAAGCTTGGAAATGAGAAATGACTTACACAGTTTAGCTCCTCTTCATTTTCACTCAGCCTTATTATTATAAAACTCACGCTCACACACACACTCACTCACACGCCCTCATGCACATTCCAACATGCACCCTGCACATTCCTTCACAGATGATTAGTGAAGACTCCTCAGCAAAAAAGACACCTAAATCCGTGAAGTAGTGAGAGGTTTTTTGTCAATGTCCAACCTCTGTGACATACAGTATATTTAGAAGAATCTGACGCTTCTGAGAGTGATGGTCCCCGAAGATCCCTAATTAGCTGCCATTTTTAATTGATTAAAGCTCAAATGTAAATCATAAATGGAAACTGTATATTTTTCCGGGGTGTCTCCTGATACATTTAGTATCTGAGGCTGGATGTAAACATGATTTTGTAATTACTTCATAATTACTCATCAGATTACACATACACATATAAAAAAAAGATGGCAGGACATGTTGAGAAATTCAAAAAAAAAATGGGATCAGGATTTTTTTTTTTTTATCTGAAGGAAATGAATCAATGATGAAAAGAGAGATTAAAATTCAAAACAATTTCCAGCAAAGCACTATCCAGTTGGTGTCAGCATGTGACTTTGTCTTATAAACTGTTTTCTTTTGAAAAAAATGCAAGGTTAAAAATAAAAAGTTAAACTGGGAAACACAACAACGAATCACAGGCTTCAAAACAGGGAGAAAAATGGGAAATATAGGCATGAAAACGGGAAGAGTAAAGGGAGTATCTGGCAGAGAACAATGAGAAGACGAGAGCTTATATGCTGATGGAGATGTGTTAATGACATGGGATGCTACTGTGTAAATCAGAAGAAAATGCGGAGCAGCTGCAGCTGAGGGGAAGCAGGGAGACTGAAGAAGGGAGACTGATTTACACAGGAGCTGAACAAAGATACACAGAAACAATAAATCAGGAGGAAAAGACAATTACCAGTCTAAGAGAACATTTTTTTCTGTTCATCATGATGATTTTCCACTCAGCTAATGAAACACAACATTTAAGATTAAAATATTACATCAGATCAATAAAAAACATTTTAATGCAGCAATGTGGGTTATTTTCAAAAGGCACTTTTCATCTGACAAACGGGCGTCATTTGAGCACATTCTGATTTACTGAATATTATTAAATGTCTAACAGCTTTGCCCATCTAGAGACAGAACTTTATTTATCTTTTTTGCTAAATAGTTCAAGTTCAGCCAGACTGGATGGAGAAGGTCTGTGAGCATCAACTTTTGGCTCTCACCAAAAACAAAAAGTAATTTTGTGAACATGCCTTGATCAACACCATTACATTGTAGACGTTGTATGTTTAGAGTCGTTGTCAGCTTCCCTGTGCCTGCTCAAGAAAACTATATATCAAAGAAGGATGCAGCCACCACCATTTCATACAGTAGGTGTGGTGTGTTCAGGGTGATGTGCAGCACACACAGCATTTTGAATGTAGGCAAAAAAGTTCAATGTTGGTTTTAATCTAGCACCTATTTCAACATGCTCTCTGTGTCCCCTACATGGTTTATAGCAGAGTACAAACACGATTTCTTCTGGCATGCTTTTAACAATTCGACAGTCTTGCCATTCTTTAATGTAGGCCAGATTTGTGACGTGCACGACAAATAGTTGTCCTGTCACCATATTCTCCCAACTGAGTTATATATCTTTGCTGCTCCTCCTGAATATCATGAGCCTGTTGACAGCTTCTATGAAAAATGTTTTTCTTGCTTTGTCTATTAATTTAGGTGGACTGTCATGTCTTGTTAGGTTTACAGTTGTGTCATGCTTGAGTTTTGGTGATAGGATAAACAGTTTTCCATGAGATATTTAATGCTTGAGATATTATAGTTTCTCCTAAACATACTTTACTTTCTCCCTGACCCGTCTGCTGTGTTCCTCAATCTTCATGATGCTGTATGTTCACTAACGTTCTCTAACAAACCCCCGCAGCCTTCACAGAAAGGTGGATTTAAACTGACATCTAATAATGCACATAGAGATTCCATTAACTAATTAGGCGACTTCTAAAAGGCAATTGGTTGCACTGGATTTTATTTAAGAATGTCAGTAAAAAGATCTGAATACATAGGCATGCCAAGTTTTTAGATTTGGTAAAAAATATTTTAAAAAGATTCCAAATAAAATACACTGAAGTTTTGTTACATAAAAAAATGTGAAAAAGTTCAATAAATACGAATGATTTTGCAAAGAACTATTTGTTTGAAACGTTTATTTTAATATAAGAATGTGCATAGTTCTTGTGTTGACTGATCGACTAATAAAGATGTGGTAGTGCCGACTGACAAGACTTGGTTACAGAAGAATACAAGACGCTTCTACCACTTTTAAATCCTTAAATGGGCAGGATTTTGGTTACTTGGTAGAAGGAAAAACCCTCACTAACAGAGTGACAGACAAGATACAAGTTGGCTGCTAATGATCCTAAAGTTACCATCAGATTCAGAGCTCCTAAACAATGTTAAACTGAACGGCTGTTTCACACTTTTTGAATCAGTTTGGACTGCATTTTATCATTTTCAGTTCAAACCTTAAAATACATAGACCATTCAAACCTCAAGTTAATCGTAAACCTAGTATTTTGTGAGCAATGCTTAAGTAGTGTGGGGTATTCTGGTGGACCAGGGAAAAGCTATGTCATCCTAGGGGCAATTAGTGCTCAAAGTAGAGCTGGTGAATTGATGTGATTCCAGCATCTAACCACAATGCCTTCAGTGTAGGTTTGAAGGTTTTCCAGGCACATCCTAATGGAGAAAACATGGGGTTAGGCTCAGAACTGATCGGAGGGCCTATATACTGTGTATCCCCTCTGGCAAAAAAGAACTTTGGTTCCCCCTGAATTAGTTTGAGATAGTTGCTGGGGAGGGGAATCATAGGGTTTTGCTCCTGGACCTTCTCGACCCACAAGCTGATCTCGAATAAGTGGAACAAAAGTTGTAGTCTTGAACCAGTATTAAATATTCTGTGATGTCATTTCTATGGTTGAATCTAGTCAATGTGTCCTCTGAAAGTTCACTTAGAGACTTCTGTGCTTGCACTGTTGACAATAATTTTTTTAGATGAATCCCAATCTCTAGTACAGGCATTGTAATACACAAACCATTTTCCAGTCTAAATGAGTCACTTTGCTTTTGATATATATATTTTTTTCACAACAACCATCTGGCGACACCCAGAAATTATACTGCAGCTCTACTGGGGGTCCTGTTAATGCCAAGAGTTAATTTACCATGTTGTCTGCATACACACATGACTTATGCTATAAAATTATAGCACAAGAAATAAATCAGTCAATTGAGTCACCAAGAGACATGAATCCACTTCTTAGAAATATTTGAAAACAACATTTGTTGGCACCCCTGCTGCTAGTACTCTGTGTACCCCCATTTTAAAGTAGGACAGCACTTTTTTGCCTCCTATAAAATTTCACAAGGTTGGAGAAAACAGAGAGAGGGTTCTTTGATCATTCTTTGCACAATCAATTAATATCATACAGTTCCTCTCATGCTGTCCCTCTCGTGGTCGGGCCATATGCTTTCTAAAGGATTTAGGTCTGGGGACTAAGATGTCTATAGAATAAAGGTTAATTTGTGTCTGACAAGCACTTTTCGTTTAACATGTTATGGATAATTTTCCCTCTGTAGGAACCAATATCAAACTATTTTTAGTTTTCTGATGGACACCACTACATTTTCTGTCAAAATGCCCTGGTGTTTCAAAGAGCTCATGACGCCGTATACTCTAAAATCATTCTTAGGGTCTTTGGAAGAAAGAAGCCCCACAGCTTTACAGATCATCCACCATATTAGGATGGTTATTATTTGTTTCTGATAACCACAATATTCATCTCATCTGACCAAAGCACATAATATTAATGAAAATTCCAGTAGTGTTTGGTATGCTCCACATGCACATTTGTGATGGTAGGACATTTCTTCCAAACAGTTGCTTGGCATATTGTTAGCTTCTACTGGATGTTATGGAGACTGGTTTATAGCATGCATTATCTTCACAGGTGTCAAATATTGAAACTGTTGCCAAAATTTTTTTTGTATCTCTCGAATGGTTATAAATCAAAAGCAATGCTTGACACTATGAAAATGTCACCAAATTTTCAAAAATTTGACTCGCGCACCAGCAACCTTTTAAGGTTTACATTCCTGGTACAGTCCTGGGCCTACTTTTATCTTTAGAACAGCCTTCGTTCTTTGTGGCATTGGCTTAACAAAGTGTTAGAAACATCCTTCAAAGTTTTGGTCCATATTTGTATGATAGCTGCATGCAGTTACTGTTGTCAGCTTAACATCCATTTTGAATAGCCTGAGTCACAGGCTATTCAAAATGGATGAATCCAGGATGAATCCATGCTTTCATGTTGTTTAAGCCAAATTCCAATCGTTCCATCTAAATGTTGAAGCTGAAATCGAGAACCATCAGACCAGGCAATGTTTTTTCCACATTATACTGCCAAAAGTATTTACTTTTTCATGTACATGAACTTTGATGATTTCCTATTCTTAATCTATAAGGTCCAGTTTGTGAACAATATCAACTTTAACTATTCTGTAAACATCTTCCACAATGTTTAGGAGGGTTTTCATAGTTAGATGAGAACCAGAATTGCAGCCACTTGTAGCCATGAAAGTGATTGGAATACTGGATTTATTGATTTGGTGGTGTGACCCAATACTTTTGGCAAAAGAATGTTCCTGTAATTGTTACATTTTTGGTGAGCTTGTAGGAAGTATTGTCTGAGTTTCTTCAGTGTTCACTATGTTAGCATACAGAGGTGGTATTTTTCAAGTCTTGGCTGTAACAACACTTATTTGATCTACCCTTGCCTTTTAACCCTTTCGAATCAGTCCCCCTACTCTCCTCTGACCTCTAGCACCAACGAGACATTTTTTTCTACACAAGTGCTGCTCACCAGAGATATTTTCTGTTTTTCAGACCATGGTTGTAAGTGAAAAAATCCTTGTAGAACAGCAATTTCTGAAACATTCAGACCAGTCAACAATGATGTTGGTCATGTTCTTGTGTTGAGTTGGACCTAAATGCAGACAAGATGTCAGCAGTTCAATATTAAGGTTTAAAAGACATGCTTAAATAAAGTGGTATATTAAATTTTGTGGTTTATTAAGTTCTCTTCATGGTTAATGGTTACTGTACACCCATAAACACTTACAAAACTGAATGGTTGCATAACAGCAAAGTAAAAAAAAAAAAAGCTACTTCAGCGTGCAAAACTAACCTTTATATGTGGTCATTCTGCTCAACAACCTTTAAATCTTGTACTGTTTCTGGTAATCCTTTATTGAATTGTCATTACATGATCACTGAAAGCAAGTTTAACGTCTGAAAGGTCCAAATACCTCTACCTTTAATCATTTAGAATTTTTGATTGAAATTTGGTATAGCCCACAGATTAATCAGTGGTGAAAATAAAAGTGAAGAGCAGACTGGAATATTGTCATTATGCAGTTTTGCAGTTTTCTCTTCATGTATGTATATATAAAAAAAACATATTATTGCTTTTTAGTTATAGCTTGGCAAGCATTTGACTCAACTGGGCTATCCAATCATTGATTATTTTAACCTTGTGTGCATGCATTTTACTGCAGCTCTCTGAGACGTTTCAGTAATTACCACCAGCCAGACATCAGCCTCTTCTTACATTTTCTATGTCTGCATGTCTCCATTGTGTATGTGCATATTGTGAGGCGCTTGCTCCTCGAGTTAGAAAAAAAGGCCATCGCTGCAGTCCTCAGAAGTAGCACATCATTAATAACGGAGGGACCTTTGAAGATCCTGCATAAATGTCTAATTAGGTTTGGTAACCTTTAGGAAACTCAAGTGGATGAATACTAAACAGGCCCCGAGATCTTGTACTGCATGGCAAACTAGGCGTTCAACATGTGGGAGAGAATGCTGACATTGAGGGGGTTTGTTCCACTGATGGAAAGGGCATGCAATTTAAGCCACATTACAACTGCATATGAACTTATTGGGCAATTTCAGATCAATTTATTTTTGTTAACAATCTTGTGTATGCACGTTATCTTGAAGGTGAAACAAAAACATGCCATGTTTCTTTCCTTTTTTCTTTTTCTACTTTGCCCTTCAAGGTGTTTGAATCGTTGTTCGGTGACGTGACAAGCCTGCGTGGCATTAACAGACCCTTAAGTTGAAGTATTTGAGCCACCAGCCCTGTTCATATACTGAACCAGTGTTGGAATGATATGACCTACAAAATATAACTTTGGGAGAAAAAAAAATCCACTCTGGCTGGTTTATACAACGGTGTCCTTGTCACAGACTAATAACACATGTATTAAGAGATGACAGCCCAATGAAAATACTGCCACATGTCGTTTTAATGCAACCAGTCTTTGGCTGATGTAGTGCTGTGGGCAGTTGAGCTTCTTCTGCAACTGCAAGCTTGAAATGCTGGCATTTTGCTAGGACCATTTGGTTTTCTCTATAGATTTTTTTTGTTCTTTTTCTTGAAAACAAATCACCCAGCAAATGCCTTGTTGCTTTATGATCACATTCACCTGAATTAGACCTGAAGCAGACTCAATTTGAACACAAAACAGTTATAATTAGATAGTAAGGACTTGTAGCCACTAGAGATATGTATTGACTGTTCTATTTTAAAACATAACAGTGGAGGAAAAAACTTTCATACCAGCTGAACATAAGGGAAACAGAGCCTCTCCAGAAGGGTTCAAGGAACAGTTTGTCCTCGTTCTGGCCTCTGAACCCAGAGACAAGCGTTCGCCAGGCGCCGCTTCGGCCTCTGAAGGTTCGCCAGGCTCTGCTTCAGGCTCCGAGGGTTCTCCTGGCTCACAACCTGTCTATGAGGCCCTGGTCACTTGCGCCCGCCTGAACTCTGTGTTTGCTGGGGACGACCCCCTGGTCGCCCGCCGGAACCCTGTGCCTGCTGGGGACGACCTCCTGGTCGCCCGCCGGAACTCTGTGTCTGCTGGGGACGACCTCCCGGTCGCCCGCCTGAACTTTGTTTTTGTTTTTGTTTCTGACTCTTGTGGGCATCTGGTATCCGCCCTTAAGGGGGAGGTTCTGTTATGATTTGGGGTTGTTTGGTTTTTGGTTTCTGGGTTTTTCTTATATTTCTCTCACAGTTTTTGAATCATGCTTCTGTTATTTTTCTGGTCATGTTTTAGTTTTGTTCATGTTTTGTCAAGTTTGGTTTTGGTCATGCTTTAGTTTTTGTTTGTATTCAAGAGTCTCTGTTCTTGCTCCAGCCACGTTCTGTTCTGTCTGTTAATTATCTTTATCCGGTTCACCTGCTCCAAACTAATCTGTCTCCTAGCTCCACCTGTAAAACCTTTTTCTATTTTTTTTCCTCACACAATTAATTGGCAATTTTTATATAATCTTGGCAAGATGAATAATAAGGTCAAATCAAATATGCCGAAAAATGCTTAGTTTTATCAGGCACTTCAGTTACCTGCTCCACATTGAAACATTATCAGCAGGAGCAAGATTGAACTGAAGTAAAAATTAAAAATAGATTTATCCAGTCAGTACATAGAAACAACAAATAAGCTTTATGTTTTATGTTGCACATTGCCAGAACATTATAACAGCTTTCTGAGTGGAGTTAACCTATGTTGGAGCATAGGAGACAGTCAGAGGGCCTCGATCACTGAAGAACAGCTCAACCAACACGTTATAGTGTGGTTAAACTCTGAACATGTAACCACTTCACCAAAAAGTGCTATGTTTGGAAGATTTTAGGCCATTTCAAAATCTGTTCCAACCATAATCTTTAAACACACTAAGCATATATTAGAACTGCTGTGGACAGAAATTGAGTCTGATATACATATTTTTTCCTCTAACCTTCATGATCTCAGCCTGTCCACATGCT
Organism: Crenichthys baileyi; assembly: GCA_036173005.1. Taxonomy (NCBI): domain Eukaryota; kingdom Metazoa; phylum Chordata; class Actinopteri; order Cyprinodontiformes; family Goodeidae; genus Crenichthys; species Crenichthys baileyi. The sequence goes on from JAHHUM010002684.1 coordinate 79,589, forward strand.
CTAAAAATAAACAGAGACAGTTCTGGTCGTAATACCTCAGGCTTAGTGCAATATCTGCCTTCCCAAGACTCACACAACAAGCATATGCACTAAAACTTATTTACAAAATGCACCCGCAGACACACAGAGGCAAATTCACAAGCACACCAGGTTGTCAGAGCGCAGTGCAAAATCAGAGGAGCTGTTAATGGAGGGGGACAACTTGGCTGCTGTTTCATCAAAGTGCAGAGGAACTGCAGATCCGTGTCCTGCAGGAAGCAAGGAATTGGATCAGCTTCCTTCTGTCTTCTGGATTTAAACACACACATATGCACACACCAGCAAGGATTAGTCAGCCTTAACCGTTGTACAGTGAATTTTTAATGTCCGTCCATTTGAAAACATTTATCATTTGCTTGTGCAGAAATGCCAATCAGGATCCCAAACTTGTTCCCATGGGACAGATAGCTTTATTTAGCTGCTAGCCATGTGTGAACCTTGCTGTTTTGTTTCTTGCTTGGCTCATATTTGAAGCCCTGTCCTTCCTAAACTTGTCTTCCTGGTAGAGCTCAGTACCATTAGTGCAGTGCAATAAAAAAAGACTACTAATGCAGTCACAATAATACAAGTGAATAATAAGCAAGACAGAATATTTACAAAAGGGTTAAGTGGGGATATGTAAAGATTTTCTATGTATTTTCCACTTGCAGCAAAGCATTAGCAAGGTTTCTTTAAGGTGGTATTATTCAGTAGTTGATACATCACAGATACTCACAATACGAGACCTAAAACAAATATGTATTTGAATTACTGCAGTACCTTCATCATCATGATTTTTTTACTGATATAAAGCTGCTCTCGCTCTCGCATTGTTTTCTATTTTGCTATGAGTGTTGGTGTATTGAAAAACATGTGCTGCAGCACTCTATACATCAGAGAAAAAAACAGATTTGGAGGAAGACGCTCTTCTCCACCAGTCGTTTTTTTTTAAATGCACACTACAACAACACGCATCAACACCACATTTGAGCGGGCGGAGGTAGGCTTGGGGTCTTCTCACATCCCCGTTTTCTGTTTGCCGTCTGGGGTCAGAGGCCGGGAGAGGGAGCGGGCCTTCTGGTCGGGTTTTGGGCTGGAGTTGGGGTTCGGGTCTTGGGGGTTGTCTGGTGCTAGGGCTGGCTTTTCGGCCCTCTCCGGATCGTTTGGATTGCCTTGGATCTCGGTCCCTCGCTTTGGTGCCCAGTCCGTCGGTTGGGGGAGCGCCGGGCTCTGACGAGGGGGTCTTGGCCGGGCGGTGTGCAGCGTTGATTGAGATGTGGCTTTGCTTTAGTGGCAGGGCTGGCCGGCCTGCTTGGTGCATCAAGTTGTGCCGTACGGGAGGGTGGATGTCCGGCATCCTTGGGCACCTCCGGGGTTTGGATGTGGGGTTGACAGGGTGCCCATTCCTTGGCGTGCTGTGGTGGCCTTCCTCCAATGCTTCCTTCTGTGGCTCTTGCCCCTGGCCGGGCACAGGGCTACGGTTGGCGGTTGGGTGGGTGGGGCAATGGAGCATGTCTTGTGCCTGCACTGGGGCGGCTGGTGGGATGTGCTTGGCCTGGAGCGGTTGGCCTGCCCGGCCCGGTAACCTGGCTGGTGCATGTTTCCCTCTCACGAAATTGATGGGCTGGGGCTACTGGCGCTGGCCGAATGGTTGGGCAGGCTTGGCGGTGTGCTGCTCTGCGGGGTGTTGTGTCTGGGACGGGGATCGAGGCAGCAGGCTAGAGGGTGCCGTGAGGGGCTGCAGCACGTGGGGTGGGGGGTTGTGTCCTCTTCTTGGATGTGGGGTCACCGGTATTTGGAACGGCTGAGCGGCGGTGGTAGAGCTGAGCCGGAATGTTTCTACCTGGGCTATAGTTGCAGTGGCAGTGATGTGGTGTGTCTGTGTAGTTACAGAGGCATGGTGGGGGACACTGGCCCCGATTGCTTGCTGCTGGCTGGGGACCTCTTGCCGGGTGAGTTTGTCCCATCTTGGTGTGGGGTAGGGGGTTCTGTTGTGAGCTCACTGCTCGGCGGTGTCTGACCCGTTTGCACCTGTGGGCGGGGGCTGGGGGTGGTGTTGCAGTGGCCCCTGCCTTGTAGTGGCCTTGCCCGGCTGTGCAGTGTGGGCGGGACGCGGTGGGGGTGCCTGGAGCGGGGCTGTGTGTGGAGCTTGTGCTGTGTGGGTGTTGCTTTGTCGGCTTTTCGAGGATGAAGCTCACCTGTGGGGGTGTGCCCGTGTGCTGTGGGGAGGGGATTCATGGTGTTTGGGTTCGGGGGCTTGTGTTCGATATCTGTGTCCTGGTTGGGGGTGGCCCTGTGGGGAAATTTAGGTCAGGGTTCATCAGGGTTGGGGGGCTCATGGGGTTGGGATCGGAATTAACTGGGGGGTTGAGACTATTTTAATCTGTGGCGGCTCTAGTTGGGGGGCTGGTTTGGGCCATGTAGACCCCTTTTTTGTACATGGCCCCCTCTCCGGATGAGGATGGGGGTTGTTGGGGCCTGGGGTCGGGATCTGAGCCAGGGTTGCTCAGGTTCAGGCACGAGCCCGGGCTAGCCTGGATTAGTTCAGGTGCTGGAGCGGTCTGCCTGTCTCCACCCCCGGAGGGAAGGGGACCTCCTCCTGGGTCCGGGGGCTGGTTGTCCTTATTGGGTATCGGCACCTGGACCTGGGAGTTCAAAGTATGTACGGGGAGTGTGAGTGAGGGTATGACATCCATTGTTGTTTGTCTTTACGTTGGATGCGTGGGTGTAAGTGTTTTTATGTGTACGCATGAGGGTGGGAATGTGTGAATGTGACTGTGTGTGCCTGTTTTTTGTGTCAGGTTGGGTCTTGGGCTGCTCCCTCTCCTGGATCAGTTTAGGCCCCCCACCAAATGTGGGACCTATTTCCTCCCTGTCACACTACCTGCCGGTAGTTGGTGTCCCTGCCCGCCAGTGTAATTGTGGTTCTCGGTATCCAGGGCTGAGTGCTTTGATGTGTGCTGGCTCACTCCTGGTGGCTGCTTGCCGGGGCCTGGACCCCTGGGCTCTGTCGGGCCTCTGCTTGGGGAGTGATATGTCCCGGGGTCTCGGGTCTCTGGGTCCATGGCTGGATTTGCTGGGGTGTAGACAGCTGCCGGCGGGCCCTATGGGCTCGTCGCTGCAGCACCCTGGGGCCTCTGCACTGTGGTTGCTGGGTGGTTCCCCTGGGACTCTCCCATGCTCTTCTCTGGGGTGTTGTGGTAGTCCCGGCAGTAGTTCCCCTGGCGTTACTGTGCTCTGGGGGGCCTTTGGATGTCTGGGGCTCAGATCTCCTCCGTATTTGTCCCGGGTCCAGGGGGTCAAGTCTGTGGCTCCTCACACTCACTATTGCATATTTTTATGGAGAAACCTTGTATACACAAGCGGGCTCCACTCAGACCCAAAGGTGTTTAGATCCAGGTGTTAACACGTACACAAATGTTCTATACTGAGCCGCATTTACCACTAAATACTTCTTGCATTGATAAGTATCGTGCACTTTTCAGGAAAAAAGCTGGTAATATGAACTTTCTGCAGGTGTAGAAACAAGCAGGGTGTTATCTTGTATTCTCTTCATCCTTCTTTCTTTCCTCCATTCTTTTCTCCTTCATTCCCCTTTTCTTTTTTGCCCTTCCTTTCTCTCCTTCGTGCTTCATTTTTTTGTCCGTAACAAATGAAATAATCTGAACGCAGTTTCTAATAAGTTTCTTTTTTTAAATATCAAGCAGAGCTTTAAACTGTTAGTTGAAATGCTTCACTTGTGAAAGTAAATCTGTTAGGCTTTTTCTTGGCACTCAGACAACAATTCTGAGCACTACTATGACGGACAGGATACAGTAAAAAAAAAATATTCACATGACCATTTCAAATGAAGCTCTCAGACGACTCCCAAAAGGTCAGATATTAGCTGAATTAATCACAAAGTAGATCAAGGGAATAATTGAATTTTCATCAGCATAGGAATAGCATCTGGAAATTGTTGCATAAAGTTAAATATTGGCTCATTGTTGCAATATCTGAGTGAAAGTGGAAGAGGGCAAATGCTGTAGCAGAGGCAAATGTGCGTTATGCATGGAATGAGATCTGTTGTGCTCATGCAGCTGAACTTTTTCACCTTTCCAAAAGTTGTGGGGCAGCCTGACTTATCTGGCTATCACATTATGTATGCTACTATTGTGAATGCGTAGGAAGATGATGCATCAAATAAATGAAACAAATTAAAAGTCAGCATCCAACTTCTGTCTCTCAGGGAACATCACCTGTCTAGAATGGACCCCACTTTCGCCCAACGTCAGCTGAAGATAGGCAGGAGTCATTAGGCTGCTGCTTATCTTCCCACTCAACCATGCAAGGATAAGCATGCATAGACAATACATGGATGGATACTCGGCCATTTTTTCTTGGTACTTGATACTGCCGAAAAGAAGTACAATATGGAAAGAATGTAGAGCTTGAATAATAATGTATGCAGGGAAACATTTTTTAAAAGAAGTACAGTACAGATGCAATGCATGCCTTGGAAGGCATGCATTACAAGCTCTTTGTACCTACAACATTTACAGCATCTTTCCTTCAAACAGGCATCAAAATAGCTGAAGAGCTATTTATGGTGTTACACATTCATATTTCTGTTGGACCATTTGTTTGCTGAATATTGGACCATTTGTACGCTGCTGGACGCCACTATGCCCTCCGGTGTCATCAGCCATTTTGTACCCCAGGATAGTACTACAAATCCCAGCAGGCACCGTGGCTGATAGGACGGGGGCGTCGCAGCGCTCATGTCACAGTGGACTATATAAGAAATGAGCTCCCTCCCAGCTGGGCTTTTCACGCTGGAAACAGAGACGCGGTTACCACGCAACTGCGGCATCACTCTGGAGAAGAAATCCCGCGTGGACTTTCATTCATTCTCCCCCCGTTGGCCAACGAGAAGAAAAATTCATGAAAGAAGTTTCTGGAATAGGAAGGCCAGAAATTTCACTTTTCCAATCGAAGGCGTGAGTTTAACACGTAACAGAAGAGGAAAACCCCATGGAGGGTTCAAGGAGACGGAATTGCCATCCTTGTTTTTGTTCCAGTCGACTGTTGACGGTCCGTCATATTGTTCCTTTTCGCCAAGGAGGCCAGAGGACGAAACGGACCGCTCTCCTGAGTTATCCACGGACGCGTGGAAACTTTTCTCCCTCCTTTTCCTCTCTCTTCCTCCAGAAGACTACGACCAAGTAATCCCATTTTGTTGTTTATTTCTATGAGAAATAGCTTGGGCAGGATAGAGTAGGATTTTAGGGCGATTTAGAATCGCCACTTATAGTCTAATGTGTTCTAAATTGTATGTGCATGCAATATTTTATTGAAACGTTGATTGCTGTTGAACATCTGAAAGCCGCTGTGCTTTTCAAGCTGTGTGTTTTGCTTTGTTGTTTTAACACCTGAGAGCAAGCTCAGGGTACATTTTAAAGTTGGACGGTTGGAATTTCATGGTGGAAACTCACCATCTCTTTGTCTGCATCCTGCGTGTTGCTTTTTACTGGTTTGCCGCCAAAAGTTTTATTATCCTTTGTTCACTGAGCTTCCAACTTTGGGGGAAGTTTTATGACCCTGTGGGGTGTGTTACACTGAGCTACATTTCAGCGAGGCCGCTTCCAAAGCTCTGCTCAGCACCATATTATCACTTGTTTGCCTTAACTGCTGGTGTGATTTTCATACACACTCAATGTTGTTTTGTTTTGTTTTCTTTTATTCTGTTTATTTAGATATTTTACCCTTTTATGTAGAACTTTGCATGTTTGATTAGGTGAAGATTATTGAATCGGAAGAACGTGGTGTATTAGGGCTGTTGATTTAATAAATATTCGTGTAGATAAAGAGAGAGCGTTTGTGTTTATTTTGAGCAAGAGTGATTTGTCAGTCAAAATAAGGTTGAAGATCGTCCACCTGCAGTGAAATGGTTGATTAAACAGTAACATCTAGTAATAGTTATCAATTATTACTGAAAATTTAGCAGTTGTAATTATCAAGGGCTTTGGGCCACAAATTACAACACCAGAGAACATCTCTGATTTCGATTAATAAATAAGGATGTTTGGTTAAGGAATTAATTTTTCTAAAATTATGATTTTAAATTATAATTATTGATAAACATTAATTAATCAATAATCATAATTCTTACATTTCAATTTAGGTTCAGTTTTTTTCTCTAATTACCCTGCAGAGGAGAGCTACGACCTGTTTAGGTGCTGTTTTGTCATGAACAACAAAAGCAAGCAGGACTCCATACCATTATAGGTGTCAAAACAAGGTATTACAAAGACTAAATGCTTCAGCTATGGCAGTTCCATTGCAGCATTGGAACTATCTGCCAGATGTTTTGTCATTAGATTTCAAAGCAGAGCTGTTCATCCTGACCATTCTGCAAGGACATGCTTTTAGCAGTAGCATTTAACCAATCACTTTGAGGCTGATGTGGCAGTAGGTGAATCCATCTCTGCCCTTGGGAACCATATATGGAATTTTATCACATTCCACAAGCTGTCATCGCCATCTTTTTACTTCAAGGTGAAGGTGAGGAAAAAGAAAGTAAAAGTCAGTTATATATATATATTTTTACAATTATACCCCATTACATCCAGTTACAAATGCACAAAAAATTTTAGAAATTAATATAATGAAGAGCTACCTGAAACCCACTCTCACTCCCACGCATGTCTTTATTCTGCTTTCTTTCCCCCCTGAGAGCACAGGCGTGAAGGTGTCAACTGGTTTTGCCTTAGTGATGGAGCCTCGGGCCTTTAGAGACCTCTAATTTTCCGACTGAATGGTCCCAGAAAGAGCTAATGATATGTTAATGCTGAATGGCACACATTAGGGACCCCAAATGACGGCAATACCAGTTACCTTCGGGGGATGTGCCTTGCGCGACTTTGTCACACAAACAAACTCTGTAAACACAAACAGCGTGTGGAACGTTGGCTGAGGTGCCTGACAAAATGTCACAGATTTTAAGGGAAGAATCGAAAGAACTGAAAACCGTGCTGTGTAACCTCGAACAATGATTACGCCTCCATACTTTGTTTAGCGCAGGAGAAAGATTGAAAGAAAAAAAATTAACTGCACCTCGCTGGGTGAGATTCTTATCTTTTGTTTCCTGTGGAAACTGAACATTGTTGTTACCTTTTCCAAAAAACTTTTGATTGTTCTCCTTTGTGTGTCCTTTCATAAGTTTTCAAAGGAGTTCGGGAAGACAACAGGACTACCTTCAACTGGAGCTGCGTGGGGTGAAATATGTGGGAGGAGGTTGGTCTTGAACTGTGAAAGAGAAAAAATAGTTGATTTTTACATTCCAAAGCTTTCCCAGGTGTACATATCCCTCCGAGTGGTTTCAGAATGTACATAGCCTTGCAAAACCCTTCATACCCCTTCAACCTTTTCATTTGGATTATAGAATAGAATAGAATAGAATATAGAATAGAATAGAATAGAATAGAATAGAATAGAATAGAATAACCTTTATTGTTCCTCAGTGGAGAAGTTCAGGTGTACCAGCACCAAAATGACAGGCAAGCCGAAGCATGGAGATTTACACAAAGCTAAAGATATAAAACTAGAAAGTAAGAATAAAAGAGTGTGAGCATCATTAGCTGACTTTTGAAGGCAATTGATTTCACTGGAACTTATATAGGGGTATCAGAATAAAGGGGGGTTTAATATAAATACATGCCAAACATTTTTTTAATTCAGTGTATCATGTATCTTCACAGCTCTTTACATTAATTTGTGTTGGTCTGTCACCTGAAATCCCAAATAAAATACTGTACATTGAAATCTGTGGTTGTAACATCACAAAATGCAAAAAAGTTCATGGGGTATTAATATATTTGTGAGGCACTATATATGTTCTTGTTTGGCTACTCTTACCCACAGATTGTCTTCCTCTCCTCTATGTGTGCATGCACCACATGGCCATTGTGACGGAAGGGTAAAAAGAAATGACAAGCCATTTGAAGATGCTCTAGTCCCTGACTCATGAATAATGCAGAGGGTGCAGCGAGCCGGTTCTTAGCGTAAGCTTCAAAGTTTATGGGCCTCCCTCCGTCTTCCCCGGGAGTGAGACTACAGGGAGGTGAGGAGATTAGATGGACAGCAAGCAGAGACCTGGTCAAACTCAATTAAATACAACCAGGATAATTCCATCATCTCATTGTTCGATTGTTGAGGTGCATCCCTGCACCTCAACAACAGCAATGGATGTCGGCCCGTGAATTATTGAGCAGAGGGTTGAGTGTTTGCTTAGTTTATCTGTGTTAAACAATGCAATTTGGAGGAGAGAAGGTGACATGATGGGTGATCATTTTTCTCAATTATGTTGGACAAACAATCTTAGTATCAGCATGGAGGAGAATGCCAAAAAACATTACCTAAAATGGGTTTAGCTTGATAAATGTAAACACTGATGCTCCTAAAATGCTCAGTAGTCATAATAAACTGTCTGATGGGCTGTAATATTCCCACTGATAGACGATTTATTAATCTGAATGTTTAATTGAGCTAAAAATAACCAAGCAGCCCCACCCAAACACAGCTCGTTTAAATATGCATGTTTGCTTCAACACTTACTGTCCTGATTCTTTTGAGATCTAATTAGCCTTGAGGCCCCTGCTGATGGGAGCTGTAGGCCTAGAGGAACGCATCTGCACTGAGGCACTTGTAGCATGTAACTATTTTCCATGTCTACATGATAAACAAACATTTATTCTCCCACACATTTCCAGTTCTTATGTCAAGCCAGGCTTGGCTAATGATGATAAACCTGCCTAGAAGTACAAAGCACGTCTAATTAGGCCTATGTCGATTATGGCTCATTAATGCTGATGTTGCCCTGACATGTTTTGCCAATCATCGCTGGAAAGGACTTTGGTGCATCATTTTCTAATTACAATAATTCATCAGTCTGCAGATCGGCCACACTATAACGTGTAGATCGGACCAAATGTAGATAGAAACATTCTAGTTTGGTTCACTTAAACACAAAGATTTTTTTGGTTTTAAATATCTAAATCTACTGTGCACTTCAGAGTACCATAACCAAACCTTTCCCAGATCCCGAAAGTTTTTTTTGTTTGTGTTTTTAATTTTATTTCTGGCTTTGTTGATGTAAATAGCATAACATTTTGTCAAAGTTTGTATTTTGGGGTAACTTTAAATTTCAGGGCAACCGTGTCCCTTTTGGTATTTTTATGCCATTATTTCCCAATCTAAATGTATTTTTAAATACATTACTTTGCATTACATTACTTTTTTAACATAATTCTGGTCCCTGATGCTGAAACCAATTTAAAATGTCGTTTGACTGTTTTCCACAAAATTAAGGTATTATAAAAGATATACTGTAAATCTACCAATCTGCAAATACCTGACTTTCCCATACACTGTATAAAAATACAAATAATCTTTATTCTTTCTGTCTGCCATTGGATTAAAGAAAACATTTCCTGTTTTTTGCTAGGATGACCAAAATTATTTAGATTTGCTAAAAAATAGTGATATATATTCTAGTTAATTGCAAAATCTAATGTTCTCTACCAGAAAGCTGAAAGGTTTACACTGGGTCTTTCAGCAGATTAACCCTTTTTTAGATGAATTCACATCCAACTGTCACGCAGTCAAGGTAGAGCACGTAAACCACTAATCCCTGTTGGTTCAACAATATACAAAGGTCCATATTGAAGCACTTTGGTATTATCAAAGGGTTGGAGTTATGCCAATTATACTTCATTCAGCTAATTTGCTAATTAAAACGGAGTTTTTATCTGTTGCATGTGTTCTATTCAGTTTCAGCAAATTTGGAATCTGTTAAATGGTGAAAACACATTTTATATATATCTATGCACAGCCCTATTCAATAAATTAAAATATGTGTTGCAATGAGGATTGTTTGTCAGATAAAGAGCATTTTTGGTCTGATGTAATCTTGGTCCGATGTAATGTTCTAAATGTTGTGTTTTCATTAGCTGAAAGCAAAAAATCTTCACAATTAAATAAAGGCTTAAAAACATGAGTAATGTGCAGTTAATCAATGTAATGTGTTTCCCATAATGAGCAAAATTACTAAAATAAATACATTTTTCAACAGTATTCTAACTTACTGAATGGGTCTGTATATAGATTCATATGTAACGGGAAAAGGATTAATGATTTTCAAACATTTGACCAACACAACACAAAAATGGCTCAACAGACACAAAATCAACATCAAACTTTTCAAGTCATTCCAACTAATGGAACACAACCAAGAAAGATCATCATGACACCACAGTTTATGCCTAAAAGTTCATAGTAAAAATATGTTGTGAGAAGTCTTAATTTCCCACAACATATTTTTTAGGGATACTGGTTTAATTTTTTAGGGATACTGTGTTGGAGAAAAGCACTGGGAATGGGAATGCTGAGGTTCTTGCAGACTTTCATTGTTTTAGGAAGGATTGGCCAAAAAGCAAACATCGGACAAAAAATAAATAAATAAAAAAAGATTAAAACTGTATTTTATGTTAGAAAGAGGTGCACACAGTAAAACTCACAACTTGAAAAATACCTATAAACTTAAACTGGAGACAGCAGCTGTCAGTCTTGATGGTCAGAATGATTTGATAATACAGGAGTGGGTGGTAATGGTCAGAAACCCAACAGCTGCTCGAGGGAGCAGATTCAAGAAATCAGTCAGAGCTCTACATCAAGACATACCTTCAGAGAGATCCATCTCATGTCTTACGCAGGTTAGAAATCTTATTTTTCTACATTACTATAGTGACGAGTCTTGCCTGTTTGGCAAAAGGATACAAAATATAGAAAAGAACACCTGGAATTATAAAGACAAACGATCCCATTCTTGTCACTGATATGGTTTTGTGTTTGACCTTTGAAACCCAAACACATTGATTGTTGTTCACATTTCATCTTTCTTCCCTCACCTTTTTACACAGCCCAGCCAGTTCTTGCTCACACACTGTACATTAATGTGTTCATCATAGAGCAACTTTGAGTCACTATCCAGCGATTTCCCTGCATTTCTCTTCGTTTACATTTTATTACCATAATCTTGCCAGTATGACCCACTTTACCCCCACTCCCAGGCTGCTCCCCAGGCGCTCTCGGAGCAAGTTGTTGCTCTCCCACTCACACCAAACCTCTCAAGAGAATTATTTATATTGCCCAGGTCTGGGACCAGTCTAATTTTAGTGGAACTTTAGAGTACACAAACCTCAGGTCTGACATTTCTCTTGCTGAAGGTGTGCAAGCAAGCTGTGAGTGCTGCTGAGAGAGAGACAGAGAATAAAACATGGTGTTGCAACGGCCTTTGATCTTCTTTTCACCCTTTTTCTCGTTTTCAAAGGACCATTGAGTAGTCATCCAGCTGATGGCAAAGCATGAGCCACAAACAGGTACTCCTCGATGGACGAAGAGAAGATTATACAGCTTCAATTTGCTCAACATCAAATGTTGCAAACAAATGTAGGCCGACTTTTTTTTGTTTTGTTTCTGCTGGTTAATCATAGAAATGAATATTCACTCATACACATAAATATGCAGGGACCTAGTTCCCCTTTGGCTTCCATATAAGCCCATATATCAACTGATCTCCCAGTCCATGCGCTAGAGGGAAGCATATTAAATTTTTTTTTTTTATCTTCCAGAAAACATGACTTTTTACTCTTATTTTGTTATATGTGATTTAATTTACTTTCTTAAATTTATAGAGCAGATATCCTCATTTATAAAAATCTTCCATTTCAGTTTAATTCAGGATTGTAGTGCATGATAGTTATATTTATTTGCATCTATAAAGTTTAGAAATATGTAAAAATTACACATAGAAAGAAACTGAGAACAAAAGCCGAAGTTGCTGAAAAGCAAATGATGTTGAATACTTGTACTTGTTGTCTCGCTTATCTGTAACTGAGTTGCGGGGACAGCAGACTAAGTAGAGACGCCCAGAACTCTCTCTCCCCAGACACATCCTCCAGCTCCTCTGGGGGAAGGCCCAAGGCGTTTCCAGGCCAGCCGAGAGACATACTCCCTCCAGCGTGTCCTGGGCTATCCCTTGGGCCTCCTCCCGGTGGGACAAGCCTGGAACACCTCCTGGGAGAGGTGTCCAGGTAGCATCCGAAACATATGCCCGGGCCACCCCAACTGACTCCTCTCGATGTAGAGGAGCAGCAGCTCTTCTCAGAGCTCCTCCTGGATGGCCGAGCTCCTCACCCTATCTCTAACCACCCTATGGAGGAAACTTATTTCAGCCCTTTGTATCTGGGATCTCATTCTTTCTGTCATAACCCAAAGTTCATGCCCACAGGTGAGGGTAAGCCTAAATGCATAGCACACTGCAAAGTTTTTAGCTTAAAGGTGAAGATTTATATTGAATTCAATTAATTTTATTTATGTAGCGCCAATTCACAACACATCATCTTAAGGCATCTTAAGAATCTCTGTTGAGAGCCCAGTCTATCTGTAAATCTCCACTTTGGAGACTACCCACTCGTGACAAAAACTTTAATCTAAAAACAATAAAATTCTATCCTATACAGTTCAGACCAGCATTGCTCCTCTTATGCACGCTCTGTTTCTCCCAACATGTTTTTCACTAGGATTTCGTACTTCAGTTACCCATGCAGTGAAAAACAATGAATGAAAGCAGCCAAAACTCTCACTTTTTAATACATAATCAGTTTTACTTATGTGGGTTTAATTTTACTCTCACGTTATCCTGAGCATTAAGCTCTGCGGGTCTGTCTACAGGTATTTTTTATCACAACATGCTTTCTGGCCCCAAAAAGTTAGTTCAAGTTAATACTACACATCCAGTGCAGGATGGGAAGGAAAAATACACACACAATTCATTATTCCTTTGGCTCAGACACTGAGAAAAAACGAGCGTCTGCTGCAGCTAGTTATTGTAAAGAAACATGAAGGAGAAACATTTGGAGAAAGTGACTGATTATTAATTCACTTTAATAACGTGATGTGTGATGTTTACAGACATTTGTGGCTGCTGTAGATTTCTCAGTCTACCTTCCCTGAAGCTAATATTCCAGTCATTTCTATGATCCTGGGGCAAAAAGTGTCTAGAAAATAAATTTAAAAACTGTTTTTAAGGGGGTGAGGGAAAATAACCCATCTTCATCTGTGTACTTCACAAATCTCACTCATTTTTTGTGTAGAGGATCTTTGGGGAACGTAGGAGTGCTTCCTTAGTCGTCAATACATAGTCATGCATCCATTCGAGACTTTCCTGCGACAACAGGTTTCTTTGGCAAGAAAACAAACCATTTTGCACTTATAACACAATAAATCATCGCGCTCCAGATAACACATCATCTTTCAGATAAGTTGATGCTTTTCAAGTTCAGAGGCATGGCTTCAAAGGTTTTCTTTGAATCAGCATATTAAAATACTAGGCTGCTTTGATATTAGAATAAAAAGTTGGTTGTGATTTAATTTTGCTTTTTATTCAAGATTTTTACCTTTTAAGGCTATAACACATAACAAAATCTGCCCTTTAAAAGTAAAAATAAAAATCGTAATTTTAAAACTTTTAGCAGCATGAGACACTTGTGTAATAGAATGGAGAAACTGTATGAGGAATTATCTCAAAAGTCTGTGTAGCACATGAAGTAGAAAAAAAGGCAACCACAGTGATTGATTTCTTTATTATGCCAGGAGGTCAAACTCTATTAGTGATGTTCCAGCAGACAATCTGAGAAAAAGCGGGTTCCTCATCTCGCTGAGATTCTCTGAAAATGGGCACCTCTTTGTCAGGGCAATTTGTTGACGATCCACGGTTATGATAAGAATGGAGCAAAGTGCTTGCAGGCGGCCTAGGCCTCCGCAGCCAAGGCGCCGGGGCCAACACAAGCAATCAGCTGAGGTCCCGATCGAACGCCTGATAACTGAATGTCCCTGATTGCTTATAAGTACACCAGGCAGCGGGCAGTTAAAGACACTTTCCTGCTGATTTTGATCGACAGCGACAGGTCAATCAAAATCAACAACTGTTAAAAGCTGCTATCAGAGCTGGAGTTTACATTAAAAGTTTGAGATCACAATAATGTCTATTCGCCTTGATAAAGCAAGTCATCTACCAGTTCTATACCATTATAGGTACAATAAAATCTTTACTAAGAATTTTTTTTTTCTATGTTGCTTCAGAACGCAAAAAAACAAATATTGCCCAGGTAAATAACAAACTGAATCAGCCACACTCATTATCACACCTGGTAGATATTTAAAAAGCCTTAAAGACACATTTTTTTATTATTCTATTTTTACAAACATTAAGAAATAATTATTTTTAATAAAATGATAGATGGCCCAATCATGGATTATATATGTCTGGTAAACCTTATTCTGGGTTGATTTGGCCATACCGTTTGGGTATATTGGCCAAATGAGAGATCCAATTTTCTGTTCTCTGGGAAGAGCTTCCAGATTTTTTCTGAAAATGTCCTGATATTTCAACAAATCAGAATCAGAATCAACTTTATTAGCAAATTTCTATGCACAAACAAGGAATTTGACTTCTGTTTCCATTATTCACATCATATGATAACATCAGAAACAACAACCAGAATGTGTAAAAACAAATGAATAAGGAATCTACTATGAAAAGCACTCCAGGTTCCCACTCTAGGTTCCCAGGGCCATTAGAAGAAATGTACACATCAGGTGATTTTCCATATATTCATACTTTTGAACTGCCTGGAGTTTTTGTTTCACAAAATCTCAGTCTTTGTTGCATCTAACAGTTGCAGTTAAATGTTCTAGTAGACTTTAGTAAACTAAGGTTGTTTATGTAGGATTAAATTAGTTTTTCTGGAATGCCTCATAAACAACTGGCTGGCATGTAGATAATGTTTAACCTCTTTTACCACCCTGGACCCTTACACAGTAGCAAGTTAAACTTGGGTCCTTGTTACTTTTAACTTATAAGTTGTTCCTCTGACTGTATATGTGGTCAGGTTTTAGAGAGTAGCTCTTTTCTGTGGCCATTTCCTGAAAAATGAAAATCATCACATATCTGCCTTGCTTAAACTTCATGTTCTTCTGTCTTTCCCATTCTGAAGAGTGGATAATTGAAAAGGGCCTTTGTGTCATGTTATATTTATACCCCAGGAAAATAGGAAATCACCGATCACAAATAGACAGATTACAATACACTTAACTTAAAACATTGTTTCAGTCACATTTGGTTTCCATGGATTGGTTGGGGGTCACAACCATTGTTTCACAAGTGATTTTGTTAAAAACATTTATTTTTTTTAGATGGAATTTGTCTCCTGTCTCAATAAAACATACTCATATTACTGGTTGAAGAGTTCTGAAATTTTCTGTGATATGTTTAACTTATTAAAACTGCAAATAAATTCAGAAGGTGCTGTTAGACCAATCACTCCATTCTATTAAGATACAGAAGTATATCAGAGATGCCTGTTTGATTAAATCACCTGTTAAGTGATTAGTTAGAAGTTGAGAATAATATGTCCTGTAATTTCTATATCATTAAAATTATCACACCTTTAAAAGATTTGTTAAAATACCGGATTTATTTATCCTGTTGTTTGGCCAAATCAGATGTTGATTTCTTTGGGACAAAATAAATCAACTCATTATTACAAAAAATAAGCTTTTTTCTCCTGTTTCCAACATGATGAGTTGGTTATTGCAGGGTCTTTTATCGAAGTATAATGGGATAATTAGTCTATAATGTCAACAAAAGAGTGGATTTAATTATCATCATGCTCACATTACATGAGAAAGACCTCTCATAAACGATCATTGTTTCAAACATGCTTTGAAAGAAGTTGTAATTATAGGTAATGAATACAGAAAAAAGAAGGAAAAAAGGGTTTTGATTGAACAATAATGCTCACGCAGTGATCTACTCTGAAGTCACACTGACAAAATCCTGTCTTTTCCAGGTTCAAAGCTTTGCAAGCTGTGTCAATACCTGTAAGAAGACGATATATTTACCTAGAAAAAAATGCCTAACAAGTCCATTGCAATCTCTTGCATCACTTTGAATTATACCGTCAGTTCAATTCATGAAGCTCTGACTATTTGAAACAGCTTGGGACACAAGCTGTTTTCTCTTTGATTCAAATCTGGATCGAGGAAGCCAGAAAAAAAGTCAACTGCTTTGAAAAAGAAAGACAAAATGGAATTGCAAACATTGAGATTATCCATTTTGTGCATCTGTAACGTAGTTGAAAACCTTCTCTAAGTTAGGCCCTAAATGTAAAAAGAAGATCTTTTCAAAATGCGTTTGACACTTTTTGGTGATAATTTGTTGGTTCATTTGGAGGTTTTTTTAAGGCACAAATGTTCCAAGTTCTTTATAAACAGCTAATCCTCTGTGCATTTAGGTTTTCTCTCTTTATATGATCCCACACTAAGTCTGTAATGTTGAGATCAAGGCTGTGCCATATGTTGCAGGACACCTTGTTGTCCCTGAGCTTAAATATAGCCTTAAATGACTCTAAAGATAGTGCAGTATAGCTGTAAATTGTAATGTAAACATCTAAAGGTCTTTTGTAAAGAGTTGTTTATAGTTGTTTAGTTGGTTTTTCTTAAAAATATTGTGGGTGAAATTTTGAAAAATAAAAACATTCTAATGAGCATGTTTCCTGTGTTCATGCAAACGTATCTAGTGTTGCAGACTTCGACATTTCTTGTAACTTTTTCAGAAAAGCAACAGTTTTTTAGGTACTATTGGGGACTTTTAGAGACTCCGACTCAAAACCATATATCATTCTTACTCTCTTCATTGAGCAGTACTTGCTGTGATGGGCACCTTCTCTGTCTCAAAGCACTTAGAAGCAGCTCAGTCTTTCCCAGCTGCTGTCAGAGCAGATGTCGATCCCTCTGCGTCCAGATTGCAAATGAATCGTAAATGCCTTTGAGAGGTTTTTTTTCTATTATTTTGGCCCATTTAATTGTTAATGCCGACTGTACACAAATAAAAAAAAAAATCACATTTGTTAATTGTTGCACCAGAATGTTAGAAACCAACATAAAAAAAAACAATGAGACACTCTGACAGAACCTCTTAAGGTTTTTAGTTAAGTCATATTTACTGGTCCTGTGTTTAAATTAAGGAGGGAAAAGGTTGATTTGTATAAAATCCAGCACCCAGGCATGCAGACTGCTTCTACAAACTTTTTTGAAATAATGGGCCACTGTTCTTAAGAGCTCAGTGAATTCTGGCATAGTCCCGTGATAGGATGCTCCCTCTGCAATTTTTCTAGTAGTGAGATTTCATTGATGGTAAATGTACCACGGTCAACTCTTAGTAGTATTATAACAATGAGTAAGTGATTCAGTACGACAGTCAATCATGGAGTGGCTGATTACATAACATCACAGAGAAAGGGTCAGCAGATGCGCTAGACGCAAATTGCGCAAAGGTAACCAACTTTCCCCAGAGTCAATAGCTACAGACCTCCATAGGTGCAATGCAGGTGCAATGCTAAGCATCAGATGCAGAAGTGTGAAGTATGTCATCTCTGAAATTTGAATTAAAAGCATGTATGGTATAAAGCAGTGGAAACACGTATTCTAGAATAATAAATTATGTCACTCTGTCTGGCAATCCAATAGATGGGTCTAGGAGTTGGCAAGAGAATGGCACTTGTATGGCTGATTTATGTCGAGTGTAAATGTGAAGAGGGGATTTTTCAGGAGTGTTATGAACTCTTAATATTTCAGCATAGCAAGACATTTTGGACAATTGCATTCTCCTGACTCTTAGCACTGTTTGGGGATTGCCATTCCGTGTTCCAGTGGCGGCCGGCCCATAGGGGACACTGGGGTGCCGCCCTCCCTGATAAAAGAGGGAGAAATGTAAAATATATTTTACAAATTGGGTTTATATATATATGTATATATATATATATATATATATATATATATATATATATATATATATATCAGTTTTACTTCCTAAAGTGTGCCTCTATGTAATATGCAATATATATAAACTACATTTCCCAACTACTGATATTCATTCACCAGTGAATTCCCACAGACAGACTCGTATCTTTCTATCATGTGGCATTGTTCAGGGTCCCCCGGCGGTGCAGCCGAATACCCAATTGTGTACAGTTACTAGGGCAAATGAATAAATATATGGCAAATCACTGTGGCAGAATGTCATGGCTTTGGGGCACTGAAAATATTGCCCCTCGCAGGTAAAAAAAAACTCTTGTGCAGTGCAGTCAATCAGAGAGATGATGGCGAACTTGCAGCTTCCACTGAATTCAGTGAGATCCTTATTTATCTACCCGTTCGCAAGAAGGACAGTAGAGGAGAAAATCCGGGTTAAGGAGATGGGAGACGACAAGCCTGACATTATCATCAACCAGCAGACCAAGGCAAAAAATAAAGTCTACAACCGGAGTTTTTGCAAGAGTTGGTTCTAGCGCAAGTCGTGGCTGACTGGCTGTGGAATAGCCTCTGCACTTTTCTGTTTTCCCTGAATTCATTTCAAAAGTGCCAAATGTGATTTAACGTGGACACAGTCAGGAAAAACGGACTTGAAGCATCTCTCTAAACGCATTGAAAAGTCTGAACAAGTAGGAGTTCATATGGAAAACTGTGTCAAGCTAGCTGTGCTTGGAAAGATTAGCATGGCGGTGCAGCTGGATGATGGACACTGCATTGAGGTAAGAAGGCACAATGAAGAGGTTAATTAGAATCGTCATATTTTATCTAAACTCTTTGACTGTATTAAGTTTTGCGGTGCTTTTGAACTGGCATTGTGCGGGCATGATGAAAGGGATGTTGTTCAATAGTATTCGTCATCTCACTGTTGATTCCATTTCGTATATTGGAGTAGATCGAGAAATGTATTGTTACATCAGCTCCACCAAGATCTGGGGGCTGGTTGCCCCTCTGGGGTATCGGTACCTGGACCTGGGAGTATAGGGTGTGCTGTGGGCTCATTGCTGCAGCTCCTTAGGGTTGCTGGGTGGTTCCCCTTGGGGCTCTCCTCTGCTCTTCCTGCTCTGGGGGTGGGTCAGGGGGGTTAACTCTATGTTGAGCTGAGGTTATCACTAAATGCATCTTGCATTCATTCAATAACGTTGTTGCCATATATGGATTTCTGCAGGTGTAGAATGGGTTTTCTAGGGTGTTATCTTGTATTCTCTTTATCCCTCTTTCTCTTCTGTATTCTTTTCTTCTACTCTCCCTTTTACCTTTTTGCCACATCTCTCTCTCTTTCTTGCTTCTTATTGCTCTATATGCTGTATTTAGGGTTTTTCACACACTGCTTGTTCATCCCACAACATTAATTCTCTCTCCTAGATTACTTATTACATTAACTCACAAATTAGAAATTATAAAAATTAGATGACAAACTCATTAAGTGAATTCTTGCATCTTTTAGGAATGCCAACAGCAACTTTCCATACTGGTGTTGGCAGTAGTGAATAAATCCTGATTTTACAGTAGCCTAGAACAGGACAAGAATAGGAGGAATTTTTGATGCCCATCGTGATGAAAAACATTCAACATTCGTTAAACTTAGTGATGGAAGTATTATGGTCTGGATCTGTTCAGCAGCTCTTTGTCCAGTATAGCTTAACAGCATCTGGACTGTGTCTAGAATCAACATATGCCAAGGGTTTAAAAAGTTACCGTTTCAAAACCACAAAGCAATTTTATTTATGTCATTCCTAGGATTTAAAGTCATTTTAAAGAAAGGTCAGAAAAAGCGCCAGACTCGTTTTCCTTTTCGGCATAGGGTGGCCTATCGCTGCCCCCTCTCACACCTGTTGTTACGCATTGCTGATCAGCTAGCTGAAAAAATTCCTCCTAACGTAACTGGGGAGATAAATTTGGCTGCTCAAAATTATTTCTGCCACTTTATGGTGTAGAAACTTGGGCAGCTTTTATTAAATGCAGTATATTCTTTATGATTTATTTAATTTGTTTGTTGACTCTACATTCCTGAACGATTGGGGTCAATTAACCTAATTTTTTGTGAGGTTAATTTTTTATTTATTTATTGGACTGCATCATAGGCATAAATAATTTGCAAAAAGCTCCTCAAATGAGCGTTGGTGAGCCTCTCAGTCATCACACAAGCGTCTGTGGAGAATAAATGCTTTGTCAGCTACAAATCCACAGAGTGAAAGCTTCTTTATCTTGTCAGCCCTTTTCTGGTTTTATGAGGTCCCCAATGATGGCAACAGGTTCAGAGTCATTGGTTATTACTGTCACTGTATATGCGGCCTGTAGTTTCTAGCCAGAGATTACCTTTATGTTCAGGTAGCCTGAAATAAATCCTTTAAGCCTTTTGAAGGAACTGAATGTCAATTTTATTTTCAGCAAAAAAGATAAAAACATCATTTGCACAGTTCTGCCTCTTTGAAATAAATAATAATACACAGCGGTTGCACATGTGCACACCCAGTTGTAACATAACTTGTTTAAGCTGGGAAAGAAAAAAGCAAAAATAAAATCGCCACAATATGATTATCATACAGTAAATCCTTTCACCATCAATATTCAAACCATACATTTTTTAAAATTTAATTTTCAAATGACAATATATGCTGGACTTTGCAAACTACAGAAGCAAAATTTATTTACTTACAAACCGGACCTCTGTGAGGTCTGCCACTTTAAAAACAATTTTTTTTTTCCTAGAGTCTAGGTGGCGTGAATCTCTAGCACAACACGGTTACAAATCCATCTTAAAGGCTCTTTGATCAGACCCACCTGCCTCTTAAAAAAGTTTAACAACTAAACCCCGACTGTTCATAGCTGAGAAAAATGTGACTGTTGGTAATAGAAAGGCAGAAGTAGAAACAGACTGAGACATACACTATGATGCGACATTTGCAAAATGTACTTTCAGGAAAAGAAAATGTTTGTGTTTCTCTGTGTCAACCTGCTGATATATAAAACGGATGGATGTTATTCTTTTTATGATTCACACAACTTCCTTAGCACATCAACTACTGTACTTGGTTATACTGTATTATATGTACGAATCTGTGTGTCATAAAGATACTAGCCAGAGGAGTATTTCTTTTCCGAAATAACTGTAAAACAATAAGAAAAATACAGCTTATTAATGAAGCCTGGAATGCCAAGTTTTTCAAAAGCAGACCTAAAAAAAAACCTTCTAATTCCAGTGTATTTGTATTTGGACTGATGACATCACGTGAGGCAGTAAGAATCAACAACGTAGATTTTGAAGGATTTTCATCTATTGAGGAACACAACTCAGATGAAGAAGAATACAATACAATGACATCGGACAGAGCGAGATTTCAAGTTGTGACACATTCAACTTTAGCTGTTTGAACCTGGTGCTGGACAAGGATGATCTCTGATGATGAAGCTTAAGCAAACATTGACGCGGACATTGATTGGCTTTTGAACATAAACTGGTTTAAATATATGTACAGTCTGTTGCAAAAGTACCCATAGAGCTTGAACATTTTCATAGTTTGTCACTGTGAAACCCCAAACTTCAATTTATTGGGATTTGTATGTGATGGGAGAATAATAATCCATCCCGAAGTAGGGGTGGTGGGTAAGTGGCGTGGGAGGGCTGCAGTCATTGGGCGAGTACACCCTGGACAGTTGGTGGACAGGGCGACACAAAGACACACAAGACAAACAACCATGCACGCACACACTCATACCTAAAGACAATTTAGGGAGACCAATTAACCTAAAAGTCATGTTTTTGTACTGTGGGAGGAAGCCGGAGTACCCGGAGAGAACCCATGAATGCACGGGGTAGACATGCATAGAAAGACCCCAGGCTTGGATTTGAACCCAGGACATTCTTGTAGCAAGGCAACAGTGATACAAGCTGTGCCATCGTGCAGCACCCATAATGATGTTACATTAAATTTTAAAGCACCTTTCAGGTCACTCAAGGACACTGCACAATAAAAGACAGAATAAACACAACTAACACAAATTACAGCACCATTGTTTAAAAAGGGATACTCGGTTTTCAAACTTTTACAAAAGCATGGTGTAAATTTGATTTTAGCCTTTCTGGGTCAGTACTTTGTAGAACCATCTTTAGCTGCAATTATACCCCAGAAGTCCTTCGGGGAATATCTCTACCAGCTTTCCCCATTTTGAGACTCAGATTTTTTTCCATTTCTCTTAATTTCTCTGTTTGAGGTTGCTGACCTGCTGAAAGGTAAATCTTCACCCCCAGTCTTAATTCTGCTGCAGATTCAAACAGGTTTTCTTCCAGGATTTTTCTGTATTTAGCTCAATGCAACTTCCCACGAGCTCTGAACGGCTTCCCTGTCCTCTACTGTCACTATAAAATGAAAAGCAGTATTCAAAAACACTCTTTGTGATAACATGCGAAATGTGAAAAGGTTCAGAGGGTATGAGTACTTTTTGCAAGGTTGTGTATGTTCCTGAACTCTTCCATCTGACTGGTTTCCATCTTTGTTTACCACCTGTATATGCCTATTGTATATGCCTAATTTTTTGGCCTCAACATAACATGTAGTACCAATGAATGCTTGTTCTGGAATACATACTAATCCAATATATGACACAGAATAGAAAAAATTACTTCCCCTTTGCTCTTTTTGGCTGCACAGCAATTTGAAAGATGGTGATGGCATACGCTGTCTGGCAGGAACACACATGGTGGAGCTAACTGGTAGGATTTGGCTCATCATAAGTGAATATGCCTGGCAATCATTGTTGGTAGTAGTGGTGGGTGATGCTGCAGCTCTGCAGCTACCAACAGGAAACACTGTTTTTACTTTCTAATCTTCTTTCAGTTCCAATTTAAAGTAAAATACGACTAATACGAATAAGACTGTTTGGTTGTTTAAGAACTTTGCATACATGATCACTGCAGCTCCTAAAGGATGCAATTCTGGTGATCTCAGCAAATTATTTCCATTTTTTCTTTTTGCTATTATTCGGAAATTCATCCAGTACTTTAATGTACTACTGAGAAAACATGACCAGAATAGACTGGTCTTTAAAATATGATATGATTTGAGAACACCCAATACCGAAAGGTCACTTGTTGGGGATGATGTTACTGGGTGAAGAACCTGTGTTCAAAAATGAAAACAGAGAAAGGACAACATAAATAAATTATACTTTATACTGTCGGGAATTTTGTTTATTTCTCCTTAAATGGTACCATACTGCATTTGTAAGGAAAATACACGAACACTTCACTAACAACTTTAACCCTCACTGGAAAACAAGGATTGTCATTAAAGGAAATATCAATGCAGAGAGATGTGAAAATGATATTCTACAACCAATGGCAATCCTACACTCCACTCTTAGGTGCCAAACTCTACCCTCCAAGATAGCTACACTCACCCTACCAAAGTGGGGTTTATCAGAAACAACTTACACAATTTGGGAGTGGCGAGGATAGAATCGTCTGCACCAAAGCACCAAATTGGCTAAATTGGGTTCAATGCTGGTTGAATAATAGGATGCTCTCCCACAACTGTGTGTGACTACTTGCTGGTGATCAGCAAGATGAGGCGTTGCAACATTGTTGTAGTTTTGTAGTGATTTCTTATGCGCTACTGAGCCCCATTTGTTAAAGAAATAAACATTTAAATTGTTATGTCTTGTTTCTTCAAACATTGATCATTTAACCCAATAAACCACACCAAACAGAAATTAATAGTAGAATAAGGTGTTTCGGATTGGCAGAGAGGATTTGGCATTATTCAACTCTGCAGCTCAACCTACAAATGCATTTTCCTTACAAATCTGGCACCATTTAAGGGAAAACATACAGGCTTCCAATGATATAAAGCAGAGGACTAAACATGTTACAGCAAACCTATGACATATGTTGGATTCAGAATTATTTAGCTTTTTTAACATCTTAGAGTTAAGAATCTATATTCTCTATTATTCAGAAAATACACATGGAGACGAGTGTTTACTTTAATACTAACTGTGCTAATTATGCTAATTCCAACTACAAGAAGCTGAAAACAGTTTAAAATCATTTTATCATGGCTTATGAAAAGCAAAACAATGGTTTACAACGATTAGGTGATGTTGTCTCTGCTTCTAATACCAATAATTTTTGACAACTCACAGCAAGAAGGCTCTAAAATATTTTGTAAGCTTCTAATTGAAGTTCCTAAAGAGAATTGACAAAAATTTGTAGGTCAAAGTTTGACAAAAACTAGAGATCATACAAATATCTCTGAGTGGTGCATCCCCAAAACTAATTGATCTTTGCCTCTTGTGGCATCAGCAGAGGTCTGTACACTTTTAAGGGGTGTGATTTTAGGAAGGAGATTTATAGCAGTGATTTACAACAAAATGCAAAAACAAAAGAGAAAAACAGATATTACTATGTTGCATTATACAGTAGGTTAAAAACAATACCTACACTGAGTTTGATCGGATTTTACGGAAAACTCTGGCTAGTAACTTTAGGAGGTATGACTGAGTCCATGATTAATGTGGCTCTGGGTGTAAAGGTTTATAAAATACAGCCAATTTTCAACCGTCTTCTGCAAAAAACAAACGGAAATAAGAAACATAAATTGTTCTCATATTTCATCTGAGCAGTCCAGAGACTACTGATTAGCTGCCAGGGGGACAGCCTTTCATGAGAAACTTTTTTGTTTTTTAGCACAGGGATAGCAAAGGAATGCATCAAAGCAGGAGTGTTGTGCCTGTGCCCATCACTGGAATGAAAGGACAGGTTTCTCCCAGTAAATAAAAAAAGAAAAATGCTTCCACATGTAATGCATTCTGCAGTCAACGGTTGGACTCAGGCCTAAAATCTGAAACCTTTAATGTCTTTTGCACACAAGGCTTTCTCCTCAGTCAAGCCACTTTTGAAGTCAGTGTCAAAACTCACCATGGCATGCTTTTTAAAGCCCATACAGGGAGGTAAACAAACCAGAAAAACCTTTGAAGTCATAGTGTTTTTCCTTCAATCACTTGTGTTGTCTTTGAATCTCTTCCTCAGCTGCACCAAGGCAGACAAAACCACTTGCTCTGACAATATATTACTCACGTTTCAAAGTTCCAGAACTGTTAAGAGAGATATTTGGGGGCTATGAGAACACGCTGCCGCTGTCACTGTTGCCGTACAGATCGGCCAGCTTTTTAAAGCGCGGCCCCCAGTTGCTGAGGTAGTCGTAGTTCTGGTCCGAGTCTGTACTTAACGACTCCAGCGAGCTCAGTGACTCAGCTACGGAACCGCTGCCCTCAAATGCGTATGTCTGCAGGGAGTCGTACGGGGGAGCCGTGGGGTCCACGTCAGCGTCCTTCAGCCGCTCCCAGATGAACTCTCGAAACACCACGTTGTCAGGCAGCGATTTGTAGGGTGGCCGGGAAGCCGAGGTATAGTGGTAGAAGGTGGGGGTGTCCGGCGTGACATCTCGCCGCACGGCGGGATCTCTGATGATGTTGAGGTTGCGCAGGGTGACCATGTCGAAGGCCTCTGTGTCTTCCTCTCCCCCTCCTTCATCGTCATAGCGGACAATGTTCTCCCTGATGTCCCTCTCCTCTTCCAGAATCAAGGGCTGCTTCCTTCTTTGGCGCATTGTAACAATCAGCAAAACCATCACTGTAAAAAAGAGAGAAGGAGAGATCTCTGAGTAAGTACTAGAGGATGATGTTGATTATCTGTGTGCTGGTGAAATTATTAAGATAAGGTGAAAAATGATTTAAAATGAAATTCCTAAAGTTTTTACTTCTTGACACTGATTGTTGACATATCAAAGGAAAACTTGGGACACTCCTTCTCCCTGGTTGTCTTCAGAGGGCAAAGTGGTAGAGCCCTTCCAGTCCTTCAAAATGTGATTAATTAGGAGCATATGAGCAAAAGCGAAAATATTTTCTCTGTTAAAAATATTCCATGTTCACAGCTACCACTGGAATGTTAAGTTCCATGTATTTTAATGTGCTACATCATTGTCCATGTTTCCTTACAAGAACAAATGTACAATTTTTTCTGCAAAAAATAAAAATTTCTAAACAATCACTAAATTTGGTATAATTTAAGATTTTTCATTCATCCATTTCCTATACCTGCTTCTTCCGTACAGGGTCACGGGGAAGCTGGTGGTTATCTCCAGTGGTCTACGGGCGAAAAGCGGGGTACACCCTGGCCAGGTCACCAGTACATCCCAGGGCAACACAGAGACACACAACCATGCACACACGCATTCATACCCATTCATAGGGCAATTTAGGGAGACCAATTAACAGTACTGTTTTTGGACTGTGGGATGAAGGAGTACCAAAAGAGAACTAATTAATGCACTGGGAGAACATGCAGAAAAACCCCAGGCCAGGAATCGAACCCAGGACCTTCTCGCTGCAAGGCAACTACACTACCAACTGCACCACCATTTAGCATTCACCATTCAAGACTTTCCTTCATTCAAAACTGCTATATTTGTTCCAACATGAAATTCAGTTGCCTCCACATTTATTAGTGGCCTTAGTAACGATGTGTAAGCCCTATAATAAATTCACCTTTTATTTAAGTAGAAAATGTTTTCATCTATATCAAGCTTTCAAGTTAAATTCTGTATAACAACCATTAGACATTATTCGCATGCCAGCTTGTTTTTCTGGGAGGCATATAAGGAACATTTGCTAATCTGTTACAGGCCTTCAACTTGAAATGTTGTCTTTGGTTACATGGATCTAAGATTGAGCTTTTCAGCAACAATCAATAGAGGTGGTATGTGAAATGAAGAATAAATATGAGGAAACCCATGTTAGACAACATGGCAACATGAACACTTTGAAATACCCAGACATTTTAAGGTTAAAGAAAAGGTGGCTTCCCAGGAAATGCCACTGGGTCTTTCGAAAGGATAATGGTCCAAAAAGGCAAGTACAGGGGTTGGACAATGAAACTGAAATACCCGGTTTTAGACCACAATAATTTATTAGTATGGTGTAGGGCCTCCCTTTGCGGCCAATGCAGCGTCAATTCGTCTTGGGAATGACATATACAAGTCCTGCACAGTGGTCAGAGGGATTTTAAGCCATTCTTCTTGCAGGATAGTGGCCAGGTCACTACGTGATACTGGTGGAGGAAAACGTTTCCTGACTCGCTCCTCCAAAACACCCCAAAGTGGCTCAATAATATTTAGATCTAGTGACTGTGCAGGCTGTGCAGGTGACTGTTCAACTTCACTTTCATGTTCATCAAACCAATCTTTCACCAGTCTTGCTGTGTGTATTGGTGCATTGTCATCCTGATACATGGCACCGCCTTCAGGATACAATATTTGAACCATTGGATGCACATGGTCCTCAAGAATGGTTCGGTAGTCCTTGGCAGTGACGCGCCCATCTAGCACAAGTATTGGGCCAAGGGAATGCCATGATATGGCAGCCCAAACCATCACTGATCCACCCCATGCTTCACTCTGGGCATGCAACAGTCTGGGTGGTACGCTTCTTTGGGGCTTCTCCACACCGTAACTCTCCCGGATGTGGGGAAAACCGTAAAGGTGGACTCATCAGAGAACGATACATGTTTCACATTGTCCATAGCCCAAGATTTGCGCTCCTTGCACCATTGAAACCGACGTTTGGCATTGGCATGAGTGACCAAAGGTTTGGCTATAGCAGCCCGGCCGTGTATATTGACCCTGTGGAGCTCCCGACGGACAGTTCTGGTGGAAACAGGAGAGTTGAGGTGCACATTTAATTCTGCCGTGATTTGGGCAGCCGTGGTTTTATGTTTTTTGGATACAATCTGGGTTACCACCCAACATCCCTTTCAGACAGCTTCCTCTTGCGTCCACAGTTAATCCTGTTGGATGTGGTTTGTCCTTCTTGGTGGTATGCTGACATTACACTGGATACCGTGGCTCTTGATACATCACAAAGACTTGCTGTCTTGGTCACAGATGCGCCAGCAAGACATGCACCAACAATTTGTCCTCTTTTGAACTCTGGTATGTCACCCATAATGGTGTGTGCATTTCAGTATTTTGAGCAAAACTGTGCTCTTACCATGCTAATTGAACCTTCACACTCTGCTCTAACTGGTGCAATGTGCAATCAATGAAGACTGGCTACCAGGCTGGTCCAATTTAGCCATGAAACCTCCCACACTACAATGACAGGTGTTTCAGTTTCACTGTCCAACCCCTGTAAGTCCCAAAATCAACCTTCTTCCATGGCCATGGGAAATAGAATAGGAGAAGACAAAGTGCTGTGCAACTGGCAAAAGGGGTTAGTAAAAAGTATTAATAATGTTTGTATATTCATAAACATGGAATTGAATTATCGTACAATGTGTTTTCGAAAGTAAAAGACAAACCTGCAAGTACTAAACTGAAACTAAATTATAGAAATGATTGGACCAGATAACAAATGGTTAACAGTCGAAAAAGATGCTAAGAATCATGAATAAACTGTTAAAATATTAAGCAGAGAACACATAGCTAAACCTTTTATGTAATTTACTTTTGTGTTTTCCGTCACCCACATACCGCTTTTAGACGTTTTCACAGCTTCACCATACTGAATGTACGGGCGTCTGAGATCATATAGCCTCCTTCAACCTCTGCTCCCTCTTCCCATACATTATTGCTGAAAATAACTCCACGCCCAAGCAAACTGGCAAATGTCTAATGATCCTCTATCCATCAATGTCAAGCCAGAGCCAGTGAAATATCGTTCTATGGGTCCATATTTCTTTTCCTGCCCGGCATCCAGCTACTGCTGGCGGCAGAGACAGAGGCCCAGGAACCAAATTCAAAGACCACTTCACACCCTCTAATAAAGGATCAAACAGAGGGGATGGGAGTGAGGGTTTCACACCGAAGGACTGAGGAGATGAATGGATAGCCCTGTTAGCCTTTTGGCAATCCATCCAGGGTACCTATGCAGTCTGGAATTTTGAAATTTGATTTGTAAGTTTTTCCAGAGAAGGATAATTTTGGGAAAAAAAATTGGCATTTCCAAAATGTATTTTCCAAATTTTTTATCCTTCCTTTATTCTGTCCCTTCTTCTCTCCTTCCTACCTCCCTTATGTTCATTCCTCTACCTTTCCTTTCTTTCCTCCTGCATACTCCCTTCCGTTATTTCTTCCCCTCACCCTCCCTTATGTCCATTCTTCTTTCTTCTTTGTATCCTTCACTCTGTTTTTCTTTTCTTCCTTGCATTGTACCTTTCTTTTCCATGTTATTCTGGCTTCCTTGTACTCCCCGTGTGTCCTGCCTTCTACCTCTTCTTGCTTTATCCCGTGTTTCACGCCTGCATCCCTTCCTTCCTGTCTGCCTGCCTGTCTGCCTTCCTTCCTGCTTTGGGCCTTACCTTGCTTCATCTATTCTACCGATTTCATTTTTAAAGTCTGTCAGCTATATAAATATATCTAATAAAAGGTGAACTCATGGTAAACTCCAGTATTTTATATTTTCAAATGAACATAAAGAACTGAGAAGTCGAGAATGTTGAGTACGAAAAAGTCTGGAATTTTTTACATGAGAAATAAGTAGGAACCCTACAACACTGGTATGAATATTACAACTCACTGGGTTTTGTAAAATACTTTCAGTGGTCCGTTTGTCCAATAGCACTCCTTAGATCCTGGACACATTTTAGTGCTTCCAAGCATTTCCAAGGGAGATTGTTTCCTCTGTTTTTAGGGATCGAAGTCATTCTAAATTCTATTCAATTCAGCAAGGCTCCGTTAAAATGAATTACAAAGTGGCACATCCAAATAGAGTATTCCAAGTGCTTTCCAGCAAAGCTCTTTAGGCTTTAATGCCTAGAAGGCAGCCACAATGTTTCACAGACTGGAAACAGGCCAACATCCAGTTACAGCCTTCTAGGTGGAGCAGGTTGATGGCAGAGAATACAGATAGTTTGTGTCGAGGCTCTTGTGAGACATAATTTGCAGTCTGGACAGTTTAGCAAAAGCAGCCACGGTACGACAGGTACCCCCTCTTCACTTTGGAGAACATGTACCGAAGATGTAAACTAAGTGAACAACAGAAGAAAGAAAGGAGATCAATTCTGCACTACAAAGGCTTTTGCTGTAATTGAATTGTTTAAATGATCAACCCCATGCAATCAATAGTGAACAAGGTGAATTTTCTCTGCTGCCCTTTTCTTACCAGCAGCCACCACTTTCTCATTAGAGTATTTCTGTATGTGTGACTCAAGTGAACATGCAACAGATTATTTACTCACTCCATCACCCACACAGTCTGTTTCTGTGCCGCAGTGCAGTTTAATAAAGATGTATTAATCAACGACTTTGTGAGACTTTCTGTCCTCCAGGTTAATGCATCCTGAAAGGCAGGGCTTGGTTGTAATCTCGTAACATTAACTCAGTTACATTTACTTGAATAACTGTCTTAAAAATTTACTTTTAGGAGTAGTTTTACTGCACTGTACTTTTTACTTTTTCGTAATATTTTTATGAAGTATCACTACTCTCACTTGAGTAAAATTTCCACAAGTTACTTTACTAAATAAATAAGATAACAAGCTTGTTTCAGCGACATATGCCCCAGACATAGAAAATAACATTAAACATTGAAGCTTGTGAACATACAAGAAGTCTCACTTTAACAAAAACGATGAGTGTATCTTTCTACTTAGCCTGCTATGCCATTTGGGGTCAACATACAGTAAAGAGTAAATATTGTCACTGGAAATACTTCACACTGTTTTAACATATAAACATAACTTACCGTAAGTAGTGATTTCATAAGTTGGATGTTGAAAAAAATTGATTTGATTGAAGTGTTTTCTGTGCCTGAATGTGTTATGTAATTAGGTTATTTATTTGTATATATTTTTGTTAAATATAACCAGCGTTTGCTATAACTTTATATTTTTGTCTCTGTGATTGCATCATTTTAAAATATTTAACATTACCATAACCTTATAATTATGTATATTTTGCTAGAGATAGAATGAAATGGAAACATCCATTTCTATAGTTCAAACCTCATATTATTAGCTTGTATACAAAGCATTCATGTAAAAGGTTAGCCCATAGAAACATTATGCTTTAGTGAAGGTGAAGCATTTGTTTAGTTATTATGAAATGTTTCTGTAATTTCGCATTTTGGCTTCGTTTCATTATGTACAGTGTTTAAGCATTATTTTACTAGTTGTCTTGTATTCAGTCTTACGGAGTTTGTTTTTCCTTTGAAATAACTTTAGGTACCCCTATATTAAACAGCACTTCACCGTGTTTCTCAATATCCAAGTACTAATACACATGATGCTTCACTTTCTTTATTTTCTGCCAAGTTCTCTGCTAAGGTCCCTTCAATCCTTATTCACGTCAGTAAGACTTTGTTTCCTTCACTGCCTTGCCTGAACTTTGTTTGGCTTACTTTAATTGGTACCTTTGGTACGTTTGGTTTAACTCCTCCATTTCCTGCTTTGCCAATTGATTTTGTCTCATAACAAGCTCTTGGCTTGTTATGATATACAGGGGTTGGACAATGAAACAGAAACACCTGGTTTTAGACCAAAATAATTTATTAATATGGTGTAGGGCCTCCCTTTGCGGCCAATGCAGCGTCAATTCGTCTTGGGAATGACATATACAAGTCCTGCACAGTGGTCAGAGGGATTTTAAGCCATTCTTCTTGCAGGATAGTGGTCAGGTCACTACGTGATACTGGTGGAGGACAACGTTTCCTGACTCGCTCCTCCAAAACACCCCAAAGTGGCTCAATAATATTTAGATCTAGTGACTGTGCAGGCTGTGCAGGTGACTGTTCAACTTCACTTTCATGTTCATCAAACCAATCTTTCACCAGTCTTGCTGTGTGTATTGGTGCATTGTCATCCTGATACATGGCACCGCCTTCAGGATACAATATTTGAACCATTGGATGCACATGGTCCTCAAGAATGGTTCGGTAGTCCTTGGCAGTGACGCGCCCATCTAGCACAAGTATTGGGCCAAGGGAATGCCATGATATGGCAGCCCAAACCATCACTGATCCACCCCCATGCTTCACTCTGGGCATGCAACAGTCTGGGTGGTACGCTTCTTTGGGGCTTCTCCACATCGTAACTCTCCCGGATGTGGGGAAAACAGTAAAGGTGGACTCATCAGAGAACGATACATGTTTCACATTGTCCACAGCCCAAGATTTGCGCTCCTTGCACCATTGAAACGTTTGGCATTGGCATGAGAGACCAAAGGTTTGGCTATAGCAGCCCGCCCGTGTATATTGACCCTGTGGAGCTCCCGACGGACAGTTCTGGTGGAAACAGAAGAGTTGAGGTGCACATTTAATTCTGCCGTGATTTGGGCAGCCGTGGTTTTATGTTTTTTGGATACAATCCGGGTTAGCACCCGAACATCCCTTTCAGACAGCTTCCTCTTGCGTCCACAGTTAATCTTGTTGGATGTGGTTCGTCCTTCTTGGTGGTATGCTGACATTACCCTGGATACCGTGGCTCTTGATACATCACAAAGACTTGCTGTCTTGGTCACAGATGCACCAGCAAGACGTGCACCAACAATTTGTCCTCTTTTGAACTCTGGTATGTCACCCATAATGTTGTGTGCATTTCAATATTTTGAGCAAAACTGTGCTCTTACCCTAATGAACCTTCACACTCTGCTCTTACTGGTGCAATGTGCAATCAATGAAGACTGGCTACCAGGCTGGTCCAATTTAGCCATGAAACCTCCCACACTAAAATGACAGGTGTTTCAGTTTCATTGTCCAACCCCTGTATGATATACTTGCCTCTGACCTGCTTTGTAGTGTTTTTGGGTCTTCATTATGAAATAGAATTATTTTTTATTTTTTTGCCTTGGGTCAGACCTATGCAAAATTGATTACATTTAAATATACAAATAAAAGTGACTGACTCACCCCTTCTAGCATACTGATGAGCAACAAGAGAAATATCAACATTGGGTAAACATTTGGACTACAGAAACTAGAGGGAAAGTCTGACTTATCAAACGTGAATGTTTCGATCCCCCAACTGCCTTACACCCACACATTGAGCTTTGTTTACTGTGAATTCAACCTGAGTAAAACAATTCTTTCCAAAAGAACAAATACATTTGCAACATGAGCAACCCACTGACAAAAGAGAATAAAAAACTTGTGTCTGGTCACATAAAGAGGTGTCCTGGCAGATATCATTCTCCTTCAGGGATGTGACTGTCTGTTGCAGCGAATGTACAAAGTGATGAATCATAGTCGACAGCCACAATCAGAACACAGTTATACGGGACTTCTTTTCTTCTTCAGCAATGCTTCTAGAAGCATTCTGTGTGAATGCAAGATAACATTCTAGTGATCCTTTTGCAGTTCTTCAGTCACAAAAAAGCGTATTCAACGTACTTTGTGGTATTTCAACTATTCAACTTGTTCAGCTAATTCAGCAGATTAGTGTTCTGACTTCTGTTATAACTTTTATACTTGTTAAAATATTTTACAGTAAAAGAACACAATTTTTCAAAAGGTCTGAGACATTGGGCTATCACTAAATGATTTGTTTTTTGAATAATATTTGTTTCATGAAGCTTTTGGACAAATACTGTTTTTTCCCTGCCTAAAGCTGATGACCTAAACCACTCTAAAAGCTGAGCTCCCATTTGTTGGATAAATATTCATCCTGCTGCCACATGTTGACTTTACATCAACAAATTATAGCTCAAAATATGAGAATGTTCCTTCTGTTTCACATTGTGTGATTTTCCAACGGTGTCTTAAGAAATTTGAACTACATGCCTCAGAATCAAGAAAATCCAAGCAGATTTAATAAAATTAATATAAAATGAATTGTTTCATTTAGGTTGCTGCTGTCTTTTGAACATCTGACATAGCTGTTTTAACTAAGATAACTTAAGGTTCAGCTCTAGGTTTTCACTCATACAAAGATCGTTCATATCTTCCCAAGCTCTACAGCACCATCTTAAAATAAACAGGCCCACAGCATCACAGATTCTCCACTATACTTAATGAGCATAAGGCATTTTTCCACATATCCATGCTTTGCTTAACACCAACACCCCCTAAAGGGTTTGTTTCGTTATGTTCAATGTTATTCTCAACTGACCAAAGCAAAAGGTTTCAGTTAAAGTCCCAGCAGTGTTTGGCCAACTCCACACATTTATGTTTGTGACAGTGGGACAAAAACAAGTTTTTCCCAATTGTTATGACCTGGCACAAAGGCAGCAAAAAAAGGCAGACACACCATGTATAGGAGTGCTAAAATATAGATTTATTCAACACAAACTAAGGTTTAATCAAAAGATTATATTATGAAGTGTGAAAGCCAGTTAAATCAGTGGTTTATGGTGTGCATAAGTGGAGGATGTATGTGAAAGTGTTGCAATGTGCAATCAAAATAATCTAGAAAGCAAAAGATGGCAGCATACCAGTGAAGGACAGCAGAGTCAAGTTAGCTGGCAGTCAGAGTTTAAATAAACTGAGAACCTTACCAGGTCCTCAGGTGTCCCATATCAGTAATCAGTGTTGCACATGAAAAGTAAATGACCAACCTAAACATAATGGGTCGTACCACCCCTATCCTTAAAATGGTGTCCCAAAGGAATCTCCAAAACAAGGTCATTCTACTGCCTTCCCAACATATTGTAACCGGTATGCTACTCAAAGCATTAGACGTTCCTATTAAAATTCATGTAGTGGCTTCCTACAATGCAGAAGGACAAACTATTCAAACAAAAACTACATGTATTCAAGTTGCTGAAAATTGATTGACCGAGGTGCGCCATAAAACAGAAACAATGATGGCAACATGTGACCAACAAAAAAAACATTTAACCAAATGGATTATTTGCCACACATACCCAAAGTAGCAACTAATAATCCAAACCAAACATGAACTGTGTCACCACAACACAAATGGTCACACAACAAAGTGGTGCAATACCACAGCAGGTTACCACATTAACAAGTCAGCTAAACATACAAGTGACCAACAAAATATGGAGAGCCACACCCACAAAGTAATTACTATCATCATGTACATCAATCAACTATAACCACACCTAAAGTCACTGCTTCTACACAGCCAGCAACACCAGAAGTGATCCAACCAAAAGAGGGCTGACCTCTCCACAGCACCAGATCACAACACAGGCACAAGAAAGACGCTCTTCATATCCACGTCTTAATGACAGCCCAGAAACTTTTAGATTAAACCCAAAAACATATATTATAACCACCACAGCATGATTAGATCTCGTGTATGTAATGATCAGTTTATTAAAAAAACAATTTACTTAAGTTGTAACTGTTATTTGTGGTGACAGTTTTCCAACTTGCAACAGCTATTTTGTTTTTAATTATGCAATTTTTCGTATCAGTTCAGGAATTAAATTTGTCTTGGTAGCAATATGTTGCATTAAGCCCATGACTGTAATTGATTGTACAATTAAATTCCTTTTGGCTTTCTAGAAACAATCACAAAATCTGGAGTAGAAAGGCCTGGGTTCCATCTAGCAAAATTACATACCAGCATTCTGGTACCAAAGAAGGTTCTAAATCTTAGAGTTAGTCTCGATAATTAGAACCTCTATACAGACTCAGAAAAGTTTTTTGGCAGCCTGGAAAAAGTTAATTACAATCTTGAATTTGACGACACCTAAAAAAATTCCCATGTTAGGAAGTATTTTTTAAGATGAAGTCCCTACTGGCACAATTGTTTGTTCCTCAAGGAATCCCTTTAAAAAAGGAAAGTGAAGTATTTCTTAATTCATAATCCACTTGTATCACAGTTTCTATGAACTACTAAGAAATATTCCATGACTTTATTTCCCTGGGTTAGAAATAAAGAGTAACACAGAGGCCCATCGCTATTAGCCAGTTGGCGCTAGACTACATGAGCATCCGTATTTATATGGCAGTGAGCCGTATAGTGAGAGGGGTTTAAACAAAAAACAAAAAACTGTTAGATAACTGCAGCAAAGATTGACATATTGTGGTCACCAAGTCTCTGTAACAACCATATGACATCTATGTGCCAGCCTAATTTTATTGAGTAATTCTGCGGGAAACAAAATTGTTTTCTGACCTACCATCACGAATGTAAACATGTGGGCTTTATTCAACTCTATATGGCTTTTATCTAGAGCTGTGTGCTTTGGTCTGATGGGTCTGAGAATGAATCTGTCACGGTCTGAGATTGTTTCGGACCAAAACGCAGACAAGTACTGGGCAGCAGCATGTTCAGAGAAGGCTAGTTTTAATAGTTTTTTTAAAGCTTGAAATCAGCACTTACAATTCCGCTGGGATTACAAAAACAGGAGAACATGAGGAGCTCGAGGAGAGATGGGACATAACACAAAGAACCAGCGGGGAACAAAGAAAACAGACCAACTACTATACAGAGGGAAATGAGTGTGGAACAATAGGCAGGTAATCAATGGAACAGGAGACAGGTGTGACATGGCTAGCAGGGAGGCTGAAGGACAGGTGAAACTAATTACAAAACTAAACCATGGGAGAAGGGACTGAATAACAAACTCAGAGAAACAGATCTAAGAAAACTATAACAACCTGGAAAATAAGAACTAACAAAGTAACCTGAAGACATAGAGAAAGACCTAACTGAAAAGTAAACAAACCCCAACAAATACTGACTGAACTAACTGGGAGGGAAGCAGAGAAACCGATGACCTAGAATCAATGCAAACCAAAATGTAAACAATAAGTGGAACTAAGTATAACGGCAAACAATAACTAAAAGCTAACCTGGCAGAAGGAACTGAAACAATAGAGACTAACACTAAACTAGGGATAAGGCTGGGAAGAACTACAAATAGGGGAACTAATGACAAGAGGAGGAACAGGGAACAGAAACTAATAAACTAGAAGAGTGCAGCAAGAACAAATAACCTGGCAATAAACAAGCACAGAAACACTAAGCGAGAAAGTAAACTAGAAAACCCAAAGAAGCAAAGAGAACTGAAATAATAATAATAATCAGAGGAGAAAACCATTCTAAGTAATAAATAAATGAGAAAGCAACCACCAAGGGAACTATGGGCGAGGGGAGAAAGAACTACTAAAACTAGGAGGCAGGAGAGAGAACAAAACTATTAGGGAACAGAAGGAATAAACAAACATAACTACTAAACCCAAAGGAATAGAAACATCTAGCTGAAAAGTAAACAAACACAAAACCACAACAAATTCCAAAATGGCAAATCCTGACAGAACCTTTCAGAGACAAAATCTGTGATGCTGTGGGCTTGTTTCTGCTCCAAAGGGTGTGGCAACCTTAGAGTGAATGGAATCATGAACTGAAACACTCAGCAGAATAATGATCCAAAACATATGACCAAAACAGCACAAATGGTCAGTTGGACACAAAATCTACATTCCTTCATGGTCGTCTCAGACCCCAGACTGAAATCCTTAGAAAAACAATGGGTGAGACGAGAGTTAAAGAGAAAACCCCACAATTTGGATAGTCCAGAGAGACTGTCTATAGAGAAAAACAAATGTATCTCTCTCTCCTGATGCTTTAACTTTGTGGAGTGTTGTAGCAGTAGACGAAGCCCTGTCCTATTGCCATAAAGGTGTTAGGAGCAGGGGTATCAATAAAGTTGCTGCTGCTGATTGTGTTAAAACAAATGATTACCTAAGTGAGATTTTTTTTGCCCACAGTATTACCAGTGGTCCCAACAAATTGGTCTACATCTGAAGGTTTATCATACTGTATACCAAAGGCTTCAGACTCTGCATTTATTTACTCCTCCATAAACTTTTGTGTTTATATTTTCCTCTATGGATTGTTTTAGGAAGCTCTGAGCCATTTCCTCCCACTTCTCCCATGTGAGGCCTTTTCAGCTTTTTCCATGTGTAACAACAGTTAAATCTGCTGGCAATGGGCTTGTTCAAGCAAAGAAAAGCCTGACTTCCAACAAAACAGCTTGAACATAAAATATCTTTGACTACTTTAGAGATGTCTAAACGGAGACAAACACACAAGACTTCCACAGGGGACAGCCAGAGCAGCAAGAGATGTACAAGCAGATATAGAGATTAATGAAATGAGTCCGATAAGCAAGTCAGACGTCCAGAAAGAAAAAACAGCCTGCAGATTTGGAGAGATACGTAATATCCTAATTGGCTCTCAGGAGGGCTGAGCCATACCTGACCTGCACTAGGGGGAAAACGGCCCTGGATCTTAACGAGATAATGATCTTCTCAGTAGTTTGGATGTATCTTCCAAAGTGGCTGGATCATAAAAATATGGGTTTCAAATGATATTTTTGAAAATTGCAGTTGTGTTCAGGCATTTTCAGAGCTATTAATGCAAGACGCAGAAGCTTGGTAATTAAATCTAAAAATACCAAGCCATGATTGATGGCCACTCAGCTCATGAACATGTAGAGGTAATGTAAATGCAAACACAGCGCTGAGTGGCTTTCAGCTTGGCAGGTGAAAACAGCCCATTTTCTAACATCTGTTCTGGCTGAAGATCTCAAAGCAACTGATGCATACTGAGAAAATCAACTCTCTACATGCAACATATATACTAGTTATTGTCAGTCATGATGATAGATAACTAGAATCGCTGTTCCTGGTGGTCACCTGATGAGAAAGTGAGAGACTGAAGGAGGAAAAGAAGTTAAAAAAAACAACTTAAGAGTGACAGAACCTGAGAGTGACAGTGGTGAGATGAAGTCAAGCTCGATTGTCATCCACAACAACACAATCACACGCAATCACTGCCTCAATTGCAACCTACAGATTGAAAAGGCTCCTGATGGAAGACTATCAACGGAGATAAGAATAAAGGATCCCACAGAGCGGTCACGCATGGGCTGGTTAATACAAGGCAAGGACAAAGTCCCACTAAAGAGAGAGAGAGAGAGCTTGGGCTAATATGAAAAGGAGGAAAGATGCTGATCTAATTGAGCAAAATAGACAGATGGGGACAGAGAATCATGAACAATTAAGTTCACACACAAAGGCAAGACAACTTGGAGATGTATTAGTCTGGAGGCCTTAGGCATTAGCACTAGGCCAACGAGTGCAGTATAAAATAGGTATACCACAGTTTTAAAAAGTTACTACCACAGCAACTGTTCGTCAAAATGTTTCTTGAACAGCTTTGTTTAAATATCGATTTGCACCTAAGGCATCAGACACATGTCAGAAATGCTTTGACTAAAACTCTTCATGGCTGAAGTCCGATATGTTCTGTCTCGCCTTGTCAAAGGCGGCAGTTGATGCAAGTTAATCAACGAGATGAACGGAGGTGCTCCTGAAGTGTTTTCCTCTTAACACCTTCTCCAGTGCGTACATCTGGTGTTTTGGGCAACCTACGTTTTAACTGTATCACAATGATTAAAATTCGATTTAACTTTACTAACATAATGAAAAGTGATTTTCTTTAACGCTCTTCATGTACATCTATACATCTAATGAAATATTTGAAAATATAAAAACCTGAATACTAATAGATAATAAATTATAGACATAAAACACCCAGAAGTGAAATTCGCAGCATTTGTGTTTTTAAACTCTTTTTGAGTTTTAAATTGCTGTTAAAATGCAATTCACTGCAGGCTAGCTACTGAGGTAGCTAATAATAGTAATCATCCAGTTAACAGTCCATTAGGGCTTTTTTTTTTTTAAGTGGAGAAAAACAGGAGAAATGACATAGTCTGCACAGTATATGTTAACTTTAAAACTGTTATAGATTTTCACTGGAGCTCACCTTTTGCACATTTTGTGTTTTATCTGAAATTGGTTTAAATTTTTTTCTCAATACTTTTTAAGTTAGATTATACTGTTTTTTCTTTTAGTCTCTTTATGTACATCTGTGCTAAATACCAGTAGAATTTCAGATTTTTACTAAAGACTTTTAGATCATCTGATAATTCAATCATTTTTATTTATACATTTTGTTTTAAAACTAACATTCTGAAACTATTTAGGTAGATGGTTATCAAAGTCAGAATATCATACCAGCCAACGGCTTGTTTAGAAATTCTGGTGTTGAGTTGTTCTACCATTTTTTTTTCCTTATTGCTCTTTTAAAGTTTCAGTTCATCACACTAGGCATTCTCTGTTGCAATGATGGTGAGAAAAACTACCAGGGGATCAGAAAAAGAGAGATGTTTGACCTTATCACAGATCCTATCTCAGTTTTTGTATATACTGTTTAGATCTTCCTCCTTCTCTTGGAATGAAGATCAGCTAAACGTTGAACTGTGTCTCTGCTTTCTGATGGGGTACACTGATTCTTTGTCTGTAGGTTTTTATGAGCTGTAATGCTCTGTGGAGGTGACAGCTCAGCGCTGCATCATCAGTGATGGTAATGAATGCTCATTTCCAAGTGCCTTTACTAACATCCTTACATATAATGTTGCAGAACAATAGTAGCAGTGCTTCCTTGAAATGCAACACATAGCCCTTACCTCAATTACTCTTAGATTCAAATGAAGTTTAAAAAAAGAGAACATCAGGAGATTTCTTTAGAAAGGTTATTGCATTACTGACAAATGACCGGAAATGGCACAACACTCCACAAACTGACAGTGGACATTATCATTCCCAAAGTGAAACATTGTGAGGAAACCATCATGTTTTAGAGATGCTCTCCCACAGCAGGGACAGGGAAGCTGATCACAGTTGGTGGGATGCTGCGGCAGACGTTCTCCATTCAGGAAAATGACCCTAAACATACAGCCAGAGCAACAATGGCTCTATGAATGGTTTAGATCAAATTATATTTATATCTGACCCAGTTAAAGTCCAAACTTAAATTCAATCAAACATCTGATTTAAAATATTGCAAACTGATTTTCAATTTTTTTCATCCAAACAGATTGAGCCTGTGCCATTTTTGCAAGCTTAATATGCAATAATGCATCATAGCCAGCTCCACTTTTGGAAAATCTCTTTTCTTACATTTCTCCAAAAAAATTGTCTCTGAGGTCAGTATGACCAACTATATTCGGTTTACTTGCTACAGAAAGTTGCAGGTTGAGATTTTAACTTTAATATTTTTAACTGAAAATGCTCCAAAACTTCCTCCTAAAAAATTCAAAAAACCTTAACTGTACATTGATGTTTGTTGGTGTTAAACTTGTAAACATCAGAGCGACTATTCAGAGCAGCCTGACCAAGGTCACGTGTATTTACCAGATAGGAATAATAATATATAATATAAGGGAAAATGTCTCCTCCCAGGCTTAATCTGCGCCAGAACGTCAGATGTCAAAGCTCTTCAACCGCCTGAAGATAGGTCAGGACTGCCTGCACACTCTAAGGTGCAATTTGCTTCCAAGTGCGGGACTGTATTCCTGCATTACCTCCGCTTACATCTGAACTACTCTCTGAACTGCAGGGGTTGTTATTTTAAATAAATTCCCACTGCAGCTCAACGGACAAACAGAGCTGAGTTTGGAAGGTGGAAGTTCAGGCAGACTATGAGGTGTGTAGGGTGTATAAACTGTCAATGTACTGCCCACTGCTTAGATTTGCTAAGAGACTGAATTTTAATGGGAGCACATGGGTGAGAGGAGTTTTTATTTTCTGTTTGCTAAAAGAAAATAAGTTTTTGTTGTTATTTTTTTTCAAATAATTTTCCATCAATCTTCTAATCTGTTTCTGTTAGCTGGGATGTTTTAAAAGATAATTATGGGCCAAATGCTGCTTTCACTTAGAAACCTACCTTTAAAAGTTGTGTTTATAGAATAAACACAATTGAAAAAATTATAAAAGTAAGTAAAGAAATTTATTTTCAGTCTTCCTTCCTAACATAATTACACATTGTAATGAGATCACCAACCAAATGAAACATCTGGAATTGAACATAACGTGAAGACTGGATGTGGAAAAATAGAAAATATACAAGAACAAGACAAATGGAAGAGTCTGAAAGCTCTGCATGCATTTAATTGCACCTTTATCAGTTCCTAAATTGTGGCACACCAGTAAAAGCGCACAAGACAGCACTGCTTTGACTTGTTTGTTTGTGCAAATTGTGCATCAAAGAGCTTTCATATCACCACAACACTTCCAGCCACCGATATCTCTACACTGCACAAGATGTTGATTCGAGGATAGACACTAGAGCTAACGTTAGCTACAACTTTCCACAACATACCAGAGGAAAGGGTTCACTACAACTGCTTAACTATGAGGACTCTACTTTATTCAATTAATTATTGTATTGCATTATATCGCAATTTAAATTTTTGTACCTTTGAAGTTTAGGTTGTTTTGTCAATGACTTTTTCAGCTAAAAAATATTGTTGCTTCTTTACATTTGCATCAGTTAGTACCTCCCATTGGGACCTTTCATAACTGATGATGATTATATCTGTTTTTTAATTATTTTATAAATGTGTTAACATTCCTGTAATAATTTTGTGTGCACTTTTGCTACTTGAGTTTAAGAGCTACAGGTATAAAACCAATATCTGTAACCTTTTTCCGATATTAAAGCCTGATCCAACCTTTACGCTGACTAGCACAGCTAAGAGAAAAGCAAACAGCTGCAACATGGCTTTGTATTTCTCACACTGAGGTCATCCAGTTCTTACCCAGAAGTGTGATGATGCAGCCCAGAATAGCCAGGAGGGCTCCAGTGCTAAGGCCAGTTGCCGTGTAGGCCACTGCTCCACAAGACAGGGCCAGGCCCTCAGAGTCGCAGTCGCACACTCGCACTGAGAGGGTGTTTGTGCTGCTGAGAGGGGGGCTTCCACTGTCTGTAATCAACACGGGCAGTCGATACATAGGCTGCTCGCGTCTCCTGAAGCCCCCTCGCTTTGTCAGTATGGATGCTGTGTTGTCTGCAAAAGAGAGAAAAAACACAGGTGTCAAGGTGTATCCATGCAATGTAAATACAGTATATTAGGGGAGTAACATCTACTTTGGTTTGCTCATGCATTTTTAAATGACTTTAGCAGAAAGGCTAACAGATGGTATCATTAAGACAGTTTATTATATGACACACTGTGGTGCCTTTCCCTGGTCTTGACCACCTGTTGGCTAATAACAGCTTTGGTTTGATGGTAAAATTCTCAGTATGAAAGAGAGCATCAGGAAAACAAAAAAGGGCCATTATAGCCGCTAAAAAGAAAGAAAAGCATTTCATGATGGCTGTTTCAATAGAATGAGAAACACTTTCAAACTAAGCCATCATGATTGAAATGTAGATTTTACTTTGAAAGACAGTTCCTTTATCTGAGCGGTACTCAGCTGGCTTTCAGAAGTCTGAGGAAAAAGGTGAAATGTATTACAAAGGGGGGTTCTATTGTAAAGAAAACATGATCATGGAGGAATAAAAGCAACAGCTGGTTGACTTGAAAAATGTAAAAAAAATAACAATCAGTTAAAATATGAGGTAGATATGCTTAGTGTAAAAATAAAATGCACATAACACCCAGAAAATAAACAGCTGGTTGACTTGAAAAATGTAAAAAAAAACAATCAGTTAAAATATGAGGTAGATATGCTTAGTGTAAAAATAAAATGCACATACAACCCAGAAAATTAATGAAATCCATGGTATGAACAAAAAAAAATTCCTTTAATAGTTGTAAATGTTGCTCCCAACAATTGATCATCTGACGACGAAAATGTGTCTGTCCCAAAGCTGTTAGTCAGGGTTAGAAATAGAAATCTACATAGACAGTTTAAATTCTGACATATTCAGTTGGGACAGTTGTTATTTTAGAGCTCTAGATTCATTAAATTAACAATTTTACTGTATAAATACTGCATAATTTACTGTATATTTTACTATATACATTACATTATATTACCAATAGTATTGGTTCTCTTGCCTTAATGCAAACAGGAACTGGAAAAGCTCTCCAAAAGCTTCAGTGGCGTGTTTATGGGATTTTTGGACAATTCCTTCACAAATGCATTTGCAAGGTCAGACACTGATGTTGGATGAGAAGGTTCACCGTTTCCACTCTAATTCTTACTAAAGTTGTTCTACCAGATTGAGTCCAGGGCCTTTGTGAAGAACAGTCAAGTATTTCCACATGAAACTCACTTACTCATTAACTTATGGATCTTGCTTTTTTGTGGAGTCATGGTGGAACTATATCTGCAAACTATTTCCACAGAGTCAGGAGTAGACAGTA
Organism: Crenichthys baileyi; assembly: GCA_036173005.1. Taxonomy (NCBI): domain Eukaryota; kingdom Metazoa; phylum Chordata; class Actinopteri; order Cyprinodontiformes; family Goodeidae; genus Crenichthys; species Crenichthys baileyi. Next base: position 123,706 of record JAHHUM010002684.1, read on the forward strand.
GACAGTGTCCAAATCTCCTTTGGATCCTACAGTATTTGGAGTTAATTTCACTATAACTCAGACCAAACAATGGGGGCCCAAACCCCTTTAAAAATGAAGGGAAAAACAAAAATTTTCTCCTCTTACCAAACGGGCCCCCAAAGGGAAGGATTAGAAAAATAGTAAGAAAATTAGTTAGAAAAATACCCTTTTCCTGGCAATTGCCAAACCTAGGCTCATCCATTGGATTACAGGTATGCATGAAATTTGGGTTCTCAAAAAAAAAAACACCCCTTCACTGGGTTTGGAAATACACTCGGGGGAATGGTTTTCACCCCCTGAGTGTAAGCTCAACTGCTGCATTCAAGCAGCTGATAGCCCCATCTCAAGTATTTTGCAGCATCTAACAGGTTCCAGGTCGCCTTCTGTTTAGCTCCACCCACGCATTTTCCGGTCCCTGATGAAAAATAGACCCCCCAACAGCAGCTCTGTGCTAACTTGGGCAAATGAAAGACTCAAAATTTTTATTTACTAAAATCTTCAACTTTATAAAATCAGCAATTCCTGTAAAAAGGCCAAATTATATATGATCTGAATGTACTAGGCAAGTATGAAAACTTACACATAAAGACAACCAAGTCTCTCTTGGACTCATTCTTAGTTCCTCAGAAATTGATTTGCCACAGTAGTTTTCTTTAACAGGCTTCCTAAAACTATCCCCAGTTCAACTTTCTCCTAATCTGCATTGGGATTACCTTGAACATACACCGCGATGCCTAGCACGTGTTTGCACTCATGTAGATTACTCTGGCACTGTGTGGCGGCTGCTGCACCTTGAGAAAGGTAAGGAGAAAGCCTCAATTTATCTCCCACACGTGTGAGCGTACTACTCAACACAGGGTATCGCCTCAGAGTCTATCAGCTCTGAACATGTTTCTTTTTCTTTGTCGCAAATAGAGATATGTCATGTTGATTTTGCTTTGAGTCTTAAACAGAAATATGGCGTAGGTGGTGTATGTTGTACAGAGTTCCAGTGAGTCAGTTGCTTTGACAGGTTATATTAAAAAGAAGCAAGAAACAAACAACTCATATGCATCCTAACATACCTTCATGTGAAAAAACCAGGACACCCCATGGCAGCATGTGTTTTTCTAGCATATTGGGAAATGTGGATGTGTAATCAATTTTAACAAAGCTAAAAATGTTACAAAAAAAATCCAGAAAAAAACTTTTAAAATTTTATGTACAATGTAATTTACAAAATACAGTTTCTTGGGAGGAATAAATTAGGACACCTACACATTTATTCCCGCTTTAAATGATTAAAATCCCACACAGGTGTATCAGATCAGGTCCCCATAGATAGAACTTTCTTACTCGTTATTTTGAAGGAGGTTTACTCTGTTTGAACCTCAGACATTTAGTTTGGTGTGCTCAACTGTTAAAGGCAAAGGGTACACTGTGTTGAGATTGAAAGAGCTATCTAATGCCTTCACAAAGAAAATAACAGCTTATGCGTCTGTTAAGGGATTTAAAGAAATCTCCATTCCACTGTACGGAAAACAGTCTACAAGTGAAAATTTACTGTACAACAAAGTATTCCCAGGTCTAGCTCCCCTTCCAAATTTACCCAGAGAGCAGCCCGCAAGACACTAAAAAAAGTCTCCAAAACCCTTTAAATGTAATCACCAGACCTACTTTAGGATTGTGCTGTTGAAAGTGTAACTTTCATTGGAGGTGTGCAATGAAGAAGCCATTGCTCTCAAGACAAACACAAGCTGAACTTTGTCTGAGAGGATTTAGTCAACGAACAGGAGTTCTGGAATGATGTTCTTAGGATAGATGAGTCTAAAATTAAATTATATGGAAACCAGAACAAAATGAATATTTTGTATAAACCAAATACATCATTCCAGAAAAAGAACCTCATGCCAACTGTGAATCTCAGAGGAGGGAGTGTCATGGTTTAGGATACTTTGCTGTAGCAGGGCCTGGTTAGGCCACCATTACAGATTTCACCAGGAATTCTGTTTGTTAGAGGGTGCTTGCGGAAAATGTGAGACTATCTGTAAATAAATTAAAGCTAAAGCAGAACTGGACTCTGCAACATGACAATGACTCAAAATATAGTAGTAAATCCACCAAGGGCTGAGTGAGAATTAAGACAAGGAAAACCCTGGGCTAAGACAAAGGTCAGATATTGATCTCATTGAAATGCTGTCACTTTGATTGAATGAGTAAAACAATGTTAATTTATGTTGATAAGGTGCAATTAAAATGTATTTTTTTCTTGAGATAATAAAAAATAATATTAGACATTGCTATGTGAACATTTCTTTGCTTCATTCTCTCCTGTTTGTATCTAAAAAGACATTTTATAAACAAAGATTGTCATATTTATGTGTTAACATTCAAAGGCTGGGTTTCTGTATTATATATTTTTATAACAGATGTGTGAATGTGTCAAACTACTTTCTAAATGTTAACACTGAGCTGATTGCTTCGTTTAACTATAAGTAGTTGTAATTCGTAGTGATGCTTTTCATATCAAATCTATAAAAAACTGATTCATGTAGTTGGTTGAAACAAGTACAACTAATACTCTTCAAGTGACAGAAATGGAGAATAGACAAAAATGGAAGAAACTGAACAAATGACAAAGGATTAAGAATAATTGAAAGTAAACCAAAGTAACAACTGTTGAACTAAACCAGAAATGACAAAATAGAGCCCTTAATCATAACGCACAGTGTGTTCCATTGTCTAATTTCTTTATAAATGTAAGACTTTCTATTGACTCTAATGACTTTTCGAGTGCTTTTAGCAGCACACACAAATTTCTGGGTATTTCTGGGTTCTATAAAGTCACTATTATACAGTAGTAAAACACTATCTTTGAACAGCATCAAAGAGCGGCACAAAAAACGAAGTTGAACCTTTGTTATCTCGAAGGGTGAAGTTCAGATTGCCAGCGACGGTTCCATCCAGGGCAAAGTAAAAGCGATGCCCGCTCAGAGGTTCGTCCTTATCCACAGCACTGATGGTCTTAATCACCTAAAGAAGAGAAGAACAAAAAAACAGACATTTAGGATCAGTAAGATCGTTGATTTTTATCTGATCTCACAGTCCAATTAGCTGAGACTGAAGCTGTGAATGAAGCTGTAAACTGTTTAATGTGTGAATGAAGTTACAACATGCCCAGATCCTTTCTCACTGTATCACTTAGATGTGTTTATTAACATTAGGTCTTTGTATAGTGTCATGTAAAACTATTTGTCCAAACAATTTCCTCAGTTTTTGCTTTTTTGTTAAACATACAGTGGTTGAATGTTTTACCTTTAAAATACTTACATTTTTGACAGAGATAACCTAAGTAAATATAAAAAGCAGTTTCCAAATGAAGATTTTATGTATAAAATGAAAAAGCAATTTCAAAAACCTGGCCATATGTAAAAAATAAAAGCCAGTCAGTCAGTCATTTTCTACTGCTTCTTCCATAGTGGGTCGTGGGGAAGCTGGTGCCTATCTCCAGCAGTCTATGGGCGAAAAATCAATGTCCCCTTTGTTAAATAACAAGGTGACTCTCATTAATCATATTTTGGTTCAATTTACTAACCACACAGCAGCCTAATTACTGCCAGACCTCAAAAATCCCTTAATTTGTACATTTCTGACAAAATAAATCATGGTTAAAAATCTTAAAAAGCAACACATCATGCCCTGATCTAAAGAAAGAAAAATGAAAACCAAAGTTACTGACATCTATCATTCTGGAAAGCCATTTATAAGGCTTTGGGACTCCTGCAAACCACAATGCAAGCAGTTATCCACAAATAGAGAGAACATGCAACAGTGGTGGACCTTCCCAGGAGTGGCTGGCCTATCAAAATTGCATCAAGAACATATGGACAACTTATACAGGACATCACAAAAGAACTAAGAACATCTAGAACACTGAAGACTCGCCTCAGCTAAGGTCAGGATTCCTGATTTTACAATAAGAAAGAGACTGGTTACAAATGGTAGGAGAGCTCCAAGGCCAATATCATTGCGTAGCAAAATAAAAGGCCCATCTCACTTTTACCAGAAAAACATCTTAATGATCCTTAATACTTTTGGGAAAATATTCTGTATAATACTTAGACAAAAGTCGAAAATCTTGTAAGATATAAGTCCTAGAAAAGACCTAGAAAAAGTATGGAACTAAAACCAATTAAGGTGCTGTAGCATGTTTATAAATAGGATGTTCATGCAGAAAAAAATCCTCCACTGTGGCAGAATTAAATCAGTTCTGCAAAGAAGTGTAGCCCAAAATTTCTCCGCAACAATGTGATCGACTGATTGCCAGTTATAACAACTCCTCAAAGGTAGATGCTGCCATCAAGGATGGCACAACCAGTTATTAGGTTCTTGGAACGGTAACTTTTTCATATTGGACCAAGTCGGTTTGGATTTTTTTTCTCCTTAATTCATAACACCCTTTTTTGATAACTACTTTTTTGTATTTCCTTGGATTATCTTTGTCTGACATTAAAATGTAATGATCTAAAAAATTATGTGTGACAAAAAAGCAAAAATGGAGGAAATTTTAAGGTGGTTAATAGTTTTTCAAGCGTTGTATATCTGGTGCTCTTCACTATACAAATTTAAACACTTTGAGGCACACATTCTGTTTGAAGGGCCCGTATGAGTAAGTGGATTAGAGAAAACCAACTTGATTCCAACTGATGGAAAAGGCTTGCTTTATAACTATTGGCAGTGGCTCTGTCATTTATTCCCTGTAGTACAGTAAGTGCTTATTTGGCAAGAGTTTAGCAACCTTTTAGGGGTAAAATGTTTTCTTTTAGGAAGTGATTTCTCCAAAGCAAATCATTTTAAAAAGATTATTTTTCTGTCACAACTGTTTGTCTGCAGCACATTTCATGTGTGTACAATTCATGTAAAATTCCTTGGAAAATAATAACACTTCACATAATTTAAATGCCTATCCTATGTAGTTGTGATAGGAAAAATTGACTGTAGAGAGTTAAATGTTTTCATCAATAGGTTGTAAAACTGTTTATTGCTGCTGTAAATTTGGGTATTTTATCATGGCGGTCAATGACGAGTGACTTTTCGTTGGAGGCATCTGCAAGGGACAGTAAGGAGCTGCAGTTTTTGCCTGCTAAACATAGACACTTCAAAGCAATGTTGGAAATTGTTTGCAAAGTGATATGTTAATCAGGTGTTGTGGAAATTTGGGAATATTTGGGGAATTTTTCCTCCTTGAACTGTGTGCCAAGTGAGCACTAAAGAGGATTGAGTGTGATTGACTACTTAAGATCTCAAAACATTTTTAAGTACAAAGACATTCATTAGCTATTCAATCTGATACAAGGCGATGTGTCTTAATTTATTTTCTGGATTAAAAAATGAATTTATTTTATCATTTGTTTTGGATAAACTATGAAGCACTTGGCTCCAAGCCAATCTGAAGCTTTGCTAATTTTTACCACCATTTTCTACTTATGCATTGCCATGTTGTCCAGTGCTACTTCTATTCTGCACCCCTACAAAACATTAAATACTTATAATCAAACCATTTCATACCAATTAACCTAAACTACCGAGTATCAATACATGTTTAGTATAGTTAATTCCTGAATGATTGAGAAGTTCATAAATCTTATGTAATTTCAGGCAATTGTAAATTGTTTCAAGAAAACATATTGCACTTTACTCCAAATTATGTTGGTTCTCGTTGCTGAGAGCCAGTTGGCAATTGTCCTGAGGTATGAATGGATGTGTGCATGTTTGTTTGTCCTGTGAAATGCCCTGCGATGGATTGGCGACCTGTCCAGGGTGTACCCTGCCTCTTGCCCATAGACCGCAGGAGATAGACACCAGCTCCCCCGCGACCCTGTATGGAAAAGCGGTTATAGAAAATGGATGGATGGATGGATGGATGGATGCTACTGTAGCGCAATTTTGGCCCACTCTTCCTCGCAGAATCACCTATATATAACCTGTTTGACAACATGAAGTAAGATAAAGTATTCACATGTTCTCCAAAATTGGACAATAACAGATTAGTAAAATGTTGATGAATCTCAATTTCGGCTGCAGCATTCAAATGGTGGGGTCAGAATTTGGTGATAACATGAAATCATGGATCCATTCTGCCTTGTTTCAATGGTTACAATATTCTCTTGGCAAAATTTGGTCCAATTTAAGTACCAGTTGAGCATCATAGAGCATTATTTATTTCTTCTGATGGCTACTTCCAGCAGCATGCAACATGTCACAAAGCTCAGGTCGTCTTAAATTGTTTCTTAAACTTTGTACTCAAATGGCCTACCCAGTCGTATAAACCCAATGCAAAACATGACAAATGTTTAGCAAACTTTGTAATGCTTTAAGAATCCATGCCACAAAGAATTAGGGTAGTTCTGACAGCAAAAAGGGGGTGCAACCCTGGAGTAGCACTGTAGCACTACCTCAAAGTAGTGAGTAAGTGAAGTTGTCAGAGAGAAATTAGAGTCTTCCTTAATCAACATAGTGTCATAGTTTGGTTTCTTGTTGGACCAATATGCGTGGAAGAAATTCAGAAGCTTGAGGTTTTCAGGTAAGATGAGTCTATATTATCCATGGCAGGACACAGACATGGTCGCAAACACACGAGATCACGCATAAACTCACATAACATAAGGAACCAGCGGGGAACAACGGAAACAAAGGGGCTTAAATACAAAACTGAACATTAGGGAGAACCAATGACAAACGTGACAAGACAATCAGGGGAAAACACAGAACAGGTGTGGGCTTGGGGTGCAGGGAGACAGAAAACAAAAGACTAGACCAGGTAATTTAACAAAATTAACTCATTTCATTTCTTAGCTTTTGTAACAAACGATTCACTTTCTAAATATCAGTAATCAAAAATAATTCATTAAACTTCTTGTGGCAAATTCATTAAGACAATTGTGGAAGACAGGCCTAATCTGTGTTTGCGAGAGAAAGAAAATCCAACCCTCACAGGGAAAAGTTGACAACACACACAATCCCCTTATTCTAATATCCCGAGCAGCATCGGATCCATTGGCCTTGAGCACCAAATGAAAAATAAATACAACGTCAGGTCAGTCCACTGCTGTGTCATGACACTAATGCTGTCCAAAATAAATGTGTACACTGTGCAGCCAGGCATGTTTACTTCATTATCTGGAATGAAAATGAGTCACGATAAGAACTACTCTCGCTCGAGGCGTTACAAGACAAGAATTCATATCTGTGAGTGAAACAAGTCGACGCTGTTTGTTTCGGCCCTTTTTGTTCCTCGGACTAAGACGAGCCTTACACCCTTTATTATGCAGCAGTGCTGACAACTATAAAAGATTGGAGGAAGCATTACTAAATAATCCGATTTATCCACACCCAGCAGCATTTGCTGTGATGATTATTTTATTCATACAAACACACTTTCTAGAAATCAAGTTATCTCTTTCAAAAAAAAAACTAATTTGAGCAGCAAGCTGCAGAAAAAGAGGTTAAAAAAATGAAAAATCTGAATCTGTACATCCTGTACATGAAAGGAACATCACACATCAAGATGCCATATGGATGACAAATGATAGCTACTGGGATGGCCATCAAAGTTGGAGTTACTGTGGCAGTGCCCACATAAATTTAGATCAAGCCTCCTGAGTCTTTTGTTGGAGATCTAGGAACTCAACCTTGTGACAGCTAACACCCATGGATGTGATCCAAGAGATCCTTAGAAGTAATTCACACATGATTATCACATCTTCCAGCCCAAAACAGCTTTTTGTCTAACATGAAGAAAAAAAAATAATGGGGGGAGGGGGGACTAGAAGGGTAAGGAAGAGAAAAATGAAAGTCAATGATCCATTAGGGCAGGGACATGGATTATCAGTTGTCAGCTGTGATTAAATGCTGCTGGTTACAAGCTGTCAGGTATTAAGTATTCGTGTAGGTGGCAAACAACATCATGCCAATTATTAAAACTGGCAGCGAGGGTGAAAAAGAACATAAATTAAATACTGTGCCATGCAAAAATATGTGTACCCCTTAAACTTTTCTAAATTCTGTTAGAACCACAAACCGCATTCTATTTTAATAGGATTTCATGTGGTGGACTAACACAAAGTAGTGGACATTTTTGAAGTGAAAGGATACACAATTTCCTTTTTTTTTTTTTTTTTACAGATACAAATCTGAAAAGTTTGGCTTGCATTTGTATTCAGATCCCCTGACTATTTGTTTTTTGCAATTAGAGCAGCAAATGGAGACAGTCTGTGAACATCAATTCTTAAGTCATGCCACAGATTCTCAGTTGGATTGGTGCGGACTTTGACTGAGTCATCCTAACATGTGAATATGCTTTTAAGTAAGCCATTCTGTTGCAGCTCTGGCAACATGTTTTTGGGAAACTCTCCTGTTGGAAGGTAAAACCTCAACCCAGTCTGTTGCAGCCTCCGTTGCAGCCTCCGTAACACGGAGCTGTCCAGCTTTTTTTTTAAAATGTACCCGCTACTCTGTATTATTTTTCAGTACTATATATAAAATAACAATAAAACATAATAGGTTTTGATCAAATACTATTATTAATTCTTGTCAAAAACAAAATTTTATAGCGTTAATGCGATGACGTCATCACCGCCCTCGCATCCAGAATGCTCGCTGTCAAATTGACGGGCTTGGGAGTTCTAGTAGTGTTAGAATTCTGTGAGTCCTAGTGTTAACTGCATACCATGTAGGTAGCAAAATGACAAAACAGTTGAATTATTTTGCTTTGATTTAAGTTCCTGTCCCTGTGGATGAAAACTGGATTTATGCTAAGAATAATCTGCAGAATAATTCTGTTTATGTTACACCTGGAGGCAGTTACTTGCAGAGGATATTTTTCATGGGTAATAAAGGAGGGCTGAACACAACTGCACACCTAACTTTTCAAATTGTATTATTAAAACCATGTATTATTTTCTTTCCACTTAACAATTATGCACCACTTTGTGTTGGTTTAACACATAAACCCCCCAAAATATTAACTGAAGTTTCTGGTTGAAACAACAGAAAATGTGAAAAACTACAGGGATGTGAATACTTTCACAAGGCCGTTCATCAGAAAGCTCATCGAAAGTATGCCCGTCTTTATTTACAGCTCAGTTCTGCAGAGATGTGGAGAATTTAAACAGAGCGGAGATGAGTAAAAGGTTATCATCACCAGCTCAGGAATATTTGTATAAACAGACATAAGTGATGTTTGTGTCGGCGTCAGATCAACGACAGGCAGAGTTAGCGATCCAGCACCCATACATGCAGTGTATGCGAGCTCAGCCGCGTGTCACCAAAGCTGCCATTGATCCTGGAAACATAATAATTCGCATGCCTCTCACTCTGTTATGGAAATTCCAGATCTGATAGAAAGCTGTTCTTGTGGCTCTCAACAGCGACAATGAATTCTATACACCATTTGAACCTTTTGATGTCCTTTGAATTTCGCAGGTGGATTCTGAGCTTATCTCAGGGAAGGTTTCCATTTCTCAACGACGAGGGAAAAAGGTCTGTAAATCATCCCTAAATCAAACACTTTGTAATGTATAATGCCTTTCATTAGTGTGGCTCTTGATGGAAGGCGTTCCTGCGAAACCTTTGGTGGGGAATCCTCTAATGGGTTGAGTGGGAGATAGGAAGAGAGAGGCACAGCTTTAGACATAAATTCTCGCTGAGGGACATTAACGGCGGCAGCCGGCTGGTACCTGTCGCAAGGCTCGATCGAGGAGGCCTATGAATCAGAGAATTAAAGGTTTCTTGAGTTTATGCTTGGCTGCGTGTCAGATCAAAAAGATACAGAGGGAAAATGTTGCAAGCATTTCTCACTGTTGAGCAGGATTTGGAGAATTTGTTTAGAACAGAAAAATCCACCCACTTGCCACTTTGTTAGGTACACATTGTTAGGAATGGGTTGGACCCCATTTTGGCTTCAAAATTTGCTTATTTCTTTAAGGCATACATTTAACAAGGTGTCAAACCTTCCTCAGAGATTTCTTTCAGATTGATTTACTAGCACCACACCATTACTGCCATCTTTATGGTTGCACATCCATAATGCCAATCTTCCAATACAGTGCATTTGAAAAGTCAATGCTCAATTGTTACTAAGGGGCCTAAAGAGTGCCAAGAAAATATCCCCCAGGACATTACACCGCCAATACCAACCTGAACTGTTGATACATGAAGGATGGATCTATGCATTCATGTGGTTTACACACAATTCTGAACAAACCATCTTAATATGACAGCTGAAATAGAGATTCATTGGACCAGGCAATGTTTTTACAATCTGTTTTTGTCCAACTTTGGTGAGCCTGCATGAATTCTAGCATCAATTTCCTGAACCTAGTTGACAGGAGGGGCACCTGGTGTGATCTATTGCTGCTGTAGTTACTCACTGGGTATTTTCTGTTTTTCAGACCATTCACCACAAACCCCAGATTTTTTTTAAATTGTCACACAAAATATTCAAGTAAACTGAAAACAGATTTTATGTGATTTATCTTCACACAGAATAATGTTCCAAAGCAACATAGAACTGGATCAACAAACAAAATCAGCCTTCTCCCGCTTAGTCTCACTGAAATGGCAACAAGGAGCAATAGTTTTTGTCTGTCAGTGTTAAATATTATGTGCAAAGTGACGTGTAAATAAAAGGGTGTTCAAATTTCTGTGAAACTTTGGAATTTTTGGAAACTTATTAGTGTCGATGTAGTAAACCACAATTTAAGAACTAATTTGGTTATTTATGAAATTTTTAAGTTCACAAACAAATGTAAGTGGATATCTTTTATTATTTGCATAAGAAAAAAAAGACCTCTGGCTTTTAATGATGGAAAACCATTGGGAAACATATTTACATGTTTACATGGCCCTATCTTTTAGCGTTTAACCCTTTCTCTCTCCTAGACATGGCGATTGACTGAGCTTTTACTGTAACTAATTATATGTGCTCTCTTTCAGACTCTAACCTTGAAAACTGGCTCAGAGTTTATCTGTTCTTTCTTTCTAGGTGAAACGACTAAAGGAGCTACATCCATTAACATTTACTTTTCCTTGCCATAGAAAGTACTCCTGGATCAGTGCTTCTTTGTTCTCTTGGTGTCTCTGCTCTGTTCTCTCTAAACCCCAGTCGGTCGTGGCAGATGGGCGCTCACACTGAGCCTGGTTCTGCTGGAGGTTTCTTCCTGTTGAAAGGGAGTTTTTCCTCTCCACTGTTGCTACATGCATGCTCAGTATGAGGGATTGCTGCAAAGTCATCGCCAGTGACTATTCACTGTCTCTACATGCCCATCCGGGAGGAGTGAATGCTGCAGGTCACTGACTGGATGCAACCTGCTGGGTTTCCTTAGATAGAAAAACGTTTTATCCAATTTGAATAAATATTGAATCTGACTGCACTGTTCAATGTTTAGGACTAATTGGAATGTATGTACCTGACTTTTGTGAAGTGCCTTGAGACAACATGTGTTGTGAATTGGCGCTATATAAATAAAACTGAATTGAATTGAATTTACATGCTGGTATGTTTTGTAGCTTTAGGGAGAAATATGTTTAAAGACTATTTCAAATTGTGGGGATATTACAAGGGGCTGGATGAAGTAAGGCAGCATCTAATGAAAATTATCCAGGTGTATTTTGCAATATAAACATCTACTTTCCTGGATCTCGATCCTACGGAGCCCGCGAGGGGACATGGGGGAATTTTTTTTCTTTTGCGTCCCCACGCAATACTTTTGCGTTTGCTCGCAATACATTTGCATCCCCACGCAATACTTTTGCGTTCTCACGCAATACTTTTTGCGTTCTCGCGCAATAGTCTTTGCGTTATCTCGCAATACTTTGTTGGATAGTTTCCAAACCAGATAACTGCAAAAATGGGACAAACACTACACCCGTTTTTGAGATTTGAGTTTTATTTTGAAATCGGCCTTAAATAAAAGGATCTTCAATCAGACTTAAAGACAGTTATTATCCACAAGCTGTCAAACTACTGAACTCTGGACAATAATACTGCATGAAACCACGTCTGTGACAGTTTATTTGCTTATTGTTGCTGCATGATGTGTACTTTTTTTGCACGCCTTTAGTGCTTTTGTTTTTTTTGTGATTTGAACGGTTCTTCTTATCTTAAGCATTTAATCGCATTGTTGACTGCATTTTAACCTGCATATGACAAATAAACCATACCAATGCCATATCAATGTTGTTTGTTTTGTGAGCAGTTTGTCATCTGTGCTGCTGTTCCAAAATACACAGCTTTCTCAAGGTGATTAACAACTTTTGCGAGCGAATGCAAAATTATTGCGAGCGAACACAAAAGTATTGCTTGGGGACGCAAAAGAATCCCCTCACGGGCTCCGTAGGGTCCACACAAGGACCTTGAGGTCAAAGTGCAGATTTAGCTTTGATTTTTTTTTTTTACTAAAATGATGTTTGGCAAACTTCCTGTTTTACAATGCTGGAAGCACCCATTCTGGAGAGAAAGTAATTTGCAAAGTATATCCTAACACTAACAGTAATTGGATTAGTACAGTAAAATTGAGTATACATATATAATACTACTACGAAACTTAAAAAAAAAAAATGATTGTGTTCTTATTTGTGTTTCTGCTTCTTATCATAAAGTGAAAAAGTAAGCTCAAGCTGTGTGGAACTAAAACGGGATACATTCATCTAACACTTGATATTTTTGATCCCATAATTTCTTGTCTAAACAGTTTCCCAAACTGAAATATCAGACAAAGTTGACCTGAATAAATACATGATGATACATGAAACTAAACATTCCAAAACTTGGAATGAACCAAACCACACCAGCAGAGAGCTGGAGTGGTTTGGTTCACTGTATTGCTGCCTAATCCAACTGTGCTGGGTTTTAAAGTGTAACTAAACCTGACGTAAAAGCATAACCCCGCCCCCAGACAAATTTTGAAAAATGACACCAGGTGGGCAGTGCCAAGAAATACTGAGGGTGGGGATGAGCGGAGGGGGATAAGCGGGGGTGGGGTCAGGAGGACGAGGGAAAGTGGCAGCTAGCTTAATTTGATATATTGAAACTAGGAGAGTGAGCAGAGCGATACTTTTTAAGCGGAGGATTTTTCACCCCCCTCATCACTAGAGGATAAGGGAGGCTTAATGGAGCCCAGCGGTCCTGAGCCTTATCGGTTTGAGCCGCTGGGTTAATGTGCTGACTCAGCGATGCGCAAAGCCAGCGCTGTCAAATCAGTAGAAGACAGAAAGGGGGCATGTGTCTGAGTGAGATGGTTTTATACCCGAACACAGGGCTGTGACGCAGACACGTACCAAGCAGTACTGTTTGAAATAGTAGGAAGATTCAACTGCAGTACCCACCATTCAACCCAAAGAGGGCAGCACTAAGTTTTAGAACAAATATTGCAGAATTAAACAAGTTTACATGTACATTTAAAACATTGCACTGTAACATAAAGATAGCACCCTATCAGGTTATCTACAAAAAATTGTTGATTTGGGGTTTAGTTACTAATTGATGGCTGCGCATGTTCCATCAGGTTTGTCTGATAGAGAGAATAATGAGTTCTGCAGTGCTTTAGAAGTTGTTTCTGGTTCTTTTGTGATCTACTGGATAGGTTTATGTGCTCTTGGAGTAATTTTGGTTGGGGGCTACTCCTGGAAAGGTTTCCCACTGTTCCATGTTTTTTTCCCCCATTAGTGAACAATTTGTCATGATTTGTGGGTGTTTATTATTATTTCTTGAGAGGTTTTGAATCATGCGTCTGTTTATTATTTTCCTAGTTTCATGTCTTTCTAGTTATGTTTTTTATTAGTGACACAATTGCACTCACTGTGGTTCACTGATAGATGTCAATGTCTGTTTCTTATGTTTTGTCAAATTTATTTAGATCAGGTCATGCTGTGTTTTTTTTTTTTTTTTTGCAGATTAAGCCTACTTCCTGTTGTCAGACATCTTTGTTTTAGGTGATTTCTTGATTTTACAGGTCAGGATTGGTGTGGCTGGTGAAACTGAACTTGGAGTGTGGTTAAACAATGTAAATTCCTGATTTAACAAGGGGTCTATAACTTTTTTTATTAACGTTTTATGTATATACTTGACTTAGTCCGGTTTTAAAATTTATTTGATTTTGTTAAACATTTGAATGTGACAAAAAAAGAAAAAAAAACTAAGGAAAACAGATCTGTAAGGGGGAGAAGATCCTTTTTTCCCAATGACATATTTTTCTATCTGTAATTCTCATCCTGTGCAATAAAAACAACTTTATCTTTAACACTTTCAGTTTGGACTTTTTAAGACTCCCCTTTGTGGAGCACAGTTATTTGGATTCCTCATGCATCTTGCTACCTGAATGATGAAGCCGAGCCTTCACAGGTGAAATCCTCACTGTTCTCTTCACTCGCAGTAATTCCACAAAGAGTATCCTGCCAAGTTAAACGTCTCTTTTTTCTCACCAGCAAGCGGTTCAAACAGTCAAGCTTTAACCCCCCCCACACCCAAACCACCGTGGCAAAAAAGGCCTACACCGTTTACTTCCACTTTTCCCGAATGTGTAAGTGAACTGCAATGACTACCATTCCCTGTAACTCTGTCACAAAACATCTGCTTTCCTCTTAGTCTGGCGGTTTGGAAATGTGACCTGTTTAATGATGGAAGTAATGTCGGCTAATGTAGCATGGTTGGAGTGAGAAATTGCAATCTGAGTGATAACAAGGTCTTATCGCGCATTTTATTTTTCCTTTTTCACACTTGGAAAATAAACACTACATTTTGATTTCCCTTCACTCTCCTCCTATAAAGCCTGCAGTCCTGTTATGAGCGTCAGGCTGTCTGTTAAAGTGTAATTATCCGATTCTGAGCGGGATGGGACTGGCTCTGCCGTCTAAGAGCCTTTTCCTTTAAGCCACCTTAAAACCCTGTTTGTAGATGAGTCACACAATAAGATCAAGCCAGCCACTTCAAAGTTGAACTTAGAGTATAAATAAGCATCACATGAAATAGGTGGCACTCGTTGCCATGGCAATGTGACAGCTGTCACCAGAAATTGTGTTGACGAAGGAGGAGGTGGGCATGCTGTTTTTGCACCACCTCACTCAGTCCCTCGCTGCGCCGCTTCCCACGGCATCGACGCCCCAAACATCACCCACATGTGACGCCCATAACTCCTCTCACCCACCAGTCAGCAGCACCCACTCACACTTCACACCCTGATGCAGGGCACACACTTAAAAAATAATAATAATAATACTTGGAATCAATATCATGCGTTCAGTAACATCTGTCGATATCATCAATTATTTTCCCTTCAGTGTGCTTCACTGATTTCCACCGACTCAGTCATTTGCTCAGACTGAGCTTGTTACAAGTGCACGTCTGTTGACACGATCCTGACAAGCCAAAGCTATCGAGGATAAGTCATCTTCTGGTGAGATCCAATATTAAATTTCACTCTGTCTTTTTATAGAGCAGACGGCAAGCTGCTGCTTGCTAATGTTTTCTTTGCCCCTTGTGCCGTGGTATATGTGTTTTCCTCCTCCACCGTGATGCGACACCTCTAATAAACTGATAATCTGAATAGTGAGCAGAGGTGCGAAGACGTCTTCTGTTCCGACAGCCAAGTCTTTGCTGTAATTAAGCAAGGAAAGTAAAGGTAGATTTAATCAGAGGAAGAAGGTGGGAAAAGGCCTTTCACAAGAGTGTTTAACGTCTGAAACTAAGGGTGTTGTAGGGAATTATCTGTGACCCAGCTGCACCAGATAAAAAACTAATTCCACCAGCTTTTATTTCAAGATGCAATGAAAATACAGTTACATCTAAAAAAAAAATGAATATGGTGGAAAAGTTCCATATTTTTTGTCATTCATTTCAGAAATTGAAACTCATAAAGATTCATTCCGCAGAGCGAAATATTTCAAGCCTTTTTTGTAGTTTTGATGAATATGGCTTACACATAATGAAAACCACATATTCAGTGTCCCAGAAAATCAGAATATTATATAAGATCAACAAAAAAAAAAGATATATAAATCCTAAAAATAGGAAACAGAAATGTCAGGCTTCTGAAAAGAATGTTTATTTCTATGCACTAATTACTCTTTCTTTTCCATGAATTACTGCATCAATGCGGTGTGGCTCGAAAGAGATCAGTCTGTGGTTCTGCTAAGGTATAATGGAAGCCCCAGTTGCTTTGATAGCGAACGTCAGGTCATTTGCTTTGTTGGGTCTGGTGTCTCTCATCCTTCTCTTGACAAAACTCCACAGATTCTCTATGGGGTTCAGGTCAGGCCAGTTAGCTGGCCAATCCAGCACAGTAACACCATGGTCATTGAACCACCTTTTGGTAATGTTGGCAGTGTGGGTAGGTAGCAAGTCCTGCTGGAAAATGAAATCAAGATCTCCCTAAAGCTTGCCTACAGAAGAAAGCATTTGTCATTACTGTAAATGAGGGAAAGATGTAGCAGTCTTCTTTAAGCACTGTGTTGCTACATGTAGTTAAGGAAAACTCTGATCACTAGACAGTTTTTGCCAACTCAAAGGATTTTAAACTATAGAAACTGTAAGATGTCAAATATTTGTATTTTTAAAGCCCATGTCATGTGTAAATGTACAAGCCCAAAATTATCAATACCCCTAGAAGATTTAGATGTCAGATTAATTGTATTCAAAAAAAGACATTTTTTTCTGATTTGGAAATTACACAGGTATCTCTGAAAAGAGAATGGAAATTGATTTTGAAAAAAATTTATTTAATGTTTTTTATTTACATTTTATTAAAAACATTGGGTGTTTTACACTTCTCAATAAATTGACAGGAAAATATTTATTGGCATTACAGCAATCAAACTTTTGTTATAATTATTGACCAGCTTTTTGGATGTTTCCACTTGTATTTTGACAATTTCCCTTTGGTGAGGAGCTCCAAGTCTTTGACTTTGGAATGCTTCCTTGCCATCACCCTAACCTTTAGATTAGGGTAATCAGACTCGAGACTCTGACTGAGCCACTCCCAAAACATATTTGATTACAGTCAGAACTTAAACCGTGTTGGTAAAATTAAATAATTACTTTGGAGATATGAGCAGTAGCTTGTGTTTTTAGCTGTTTCACGTTATGTTAAAGCTACATTAGTAGCCTAATAGAGAAACACTTTTCAGTTTAAGTGACTGGTTTTATAAAGCTCCAGTTCACAACAAATATAGTCTAAAAGGCACTTAACATAAAGTCAGCTCAATCCACTCTTACAGACAGACATGTTTGACCGAAGAGTTCTTCAGAGTGGGGTATTTACATGCTACGTTAAAAGGTACATTAGTAAGGGACCAACACAGAGTACCCCATAAATCAGTGCTTCCCAACCTTTTTTGACCTGTGTACCCCCTGAGCCATTTTGCCATATATATATAGATATATATATATCTATATATATATAGATATATATAATTATATATACACACACACACACACACACACACACACACACACACACACACACACACACACACACACATATTTACACACATATTTGACTGAACATTCCTAAGGAAAAATATTCTATCAGCAACAGAACACTTAACAAAAGTAAAATTCAGGCTCACTATATCACTTTTACTTAATTTTCTTCATTTAACTCAGCTTTAATGAGACACCTGAGATTGCTTGTCCTTGATAAGCTTTGATAGATCTGGAGGCAGAGTGGAAACAGCTGTTACTTCTCTCTCTCTCTCTCTCCAGGTAGCAGAGCATTGTGCAGGTGAACAGCAATGACACCCCTGCTCTAGTCTTTCCCACCTGCAATTGTTTTATTGTGTCTTTTTTGCTCTTTTGGTTAATAAAAGCTTGGTACATTTTGCATCTGGGTTCTAATAAAGCATCACACATCCAAGAATTACCCCTAACTTTTGATATTTACCAGTCATCTTGTAAATAAAATATTAAAAAATTTCCACGTACACTCTACAGTGTGCTCACCTACCACTAGGGGTACGAGTACCCTCAGTTAGGAATTACTGCCATAAATAACCATAATGTAAATAACTGAAAATGTGAAGGAAAATGGTTTCTGGATGAATCACTTGTAAAGTTTTAAGATTACAGTTGTTTTAAAATGGCAGAAATCAATCTGTGTGATACTCTGTAAGCTCAGCCCTACAGCAAAAAAACTGTACACTAGATGTTTAAACTGCATCCTACTCCAGGTAACATTACAAATACACAAATTTTCCCTTGAAAGAAATTCAGAATATCTCAAGAAAATGTACAGATTTAGATAAACTTTGATGTGACATGTATAATTTCTTTAGATTAAAAGAAAACTTGTTTTATTTTATTTAGCCTGTAAATAAGTAATTCCTAAGGTGAATCAAGCTTGTATAATTTGAATTTTACCCTGTATATTTCAGCTTGGTCAGTTAAAATATGCTAAATTAGGTTTGGGCAGTAGCCTAACCTACACCTAATTACTACTTTGGCATTTTCCATGATATTTATGAATTGAAGAAAATTTCTGCATTTATTAGTATGCAATGGACAAATGTAGCACCACAGATATCAAAAATTAGTGTGCAGCTATTTATTTTTGTTGTTTGTTTGCACAAAAGTAAAAGAAAAACATCATAGGGTGGTGGTTTTAGGCCCCACATACACACGTAGGTCATAATGTCAATGCAAAACTAAACTCTTTAAAAGGTAAACACAAGACAAACACACCGCAAAGACATCAACTCAAGAGAATCAGACAACAGGCTAAGCTAAACATGAAGTATAAGTACAAAGGGCTCTGATTACTGGATGAGGACAGGTGTACTGATTGCAAATAGGAGACAGATATTGCAAGCTGAACAACTATGACAATGGAGGTAAAACCAAAAAACACTAAGGAACTAAATCAGAACCAGAAACAGCTAAACAAAATATGACAAAATAATTGGAAAAAAGAGCATTGTTAATTTATATATTTGGAGAAATTAAGCAGTTCAGTTTTTGCACCATATTTAATCCTATTAAGCAAAAAATCCTTAAAATCCACAGTCTTGCATAAGGAAAACTGAATAGGCCCATCTTAATCCTATGCGCAAAAAATGTAGACTAGTAATTTTTGTGTAATCTTGCTAAGGGACAACACTAAACATATGCTTATATATCAAATAATAGAACTCTTTTCTCATAATTATTTTAAATCCCTTTGGGAAGCTGCACAGCAGACTGGGGACAGCAAATTCCCAGGTCCACCCATGTGTGTAATGATTACAATAAAGTGATTGTACAATGTGAATCTACCCCTCCTCCCCATTGTCCCTCTCGCAGTCCACAGTGCCCTGGCCCTTTCCACCCCCATCATGATATCAATTTATATTATGGCAGAAGACAGACGCACCAATGAACTGTAACAAGTGGCATCTCTGGAGAGAGCCAGTGCCACGAGACTGCCTTAATTAGGCCATCGCAGCACTGCCTGTTAATCTGAGCTACAGAGCCGCAGAGTCAACTCTGGCCCCAACTGGCAAATGTTATTATTTCATCTTAGCTGTGGCTCTGAATAACCCAATGGGCGTGACAGCCCGTGGGCAGCATGCAATATTTATTTATTTGTTTATATTGTAGCAAAGCTTTACAGGTTAGCAAGCACATTTAGTACAGCCAACTTGTTCACAGCCACGTCCACACATACAGTACGCAACGGGAGCATTTTCATTAATTAGGAATCACGGAGGTGGTGGAGCGGATTTGAGACAAGTAATGAGTCCACCCTGCCTGTTTGGAAACAGGGAGCAGACACCTCGTTGTAATTCAAACTGTGTTTTCACATTCAAATGTCAACCCCTCTCCTTCCCTTTGCTCTGTATGTGTTTTTGGGTGTAAATTTCATCATGAAATTTCCAACTTCCCTTCCCTCATTATGCAGTCTGAAGGTGGGATCCCACAGGTGCACTGCGGTGTTGCCCACCAGCAGGCTGTGTTTGAATGGGATTGAATAGAAATTGGAATACGTGAAAAATAAAAACAAAAACAAGCACTTCTTGTTTCTGGCTGTGACTCACTATAGCAATAAAAGGAGGAAACAGGTAGAAATGCTTGCTTTACAGTCTTAATTTATGTAATCTAAAACACACGTACAGCACCACTCTCCATGCTTATGAAGATGTGTAAAAAGCTGTTAAAAAATTCAAGGAATGATCTCAGGCAGAATATGTAGAAAAAAACTAACATTTAAATTAACTATATTTATTCAGTGGAACCCTTGGAAGAGAAAGAAGCCCAAAGCATCACAGATCCTCCACTGTACCTGACAATGGGCATGAGGTACGTTTGCATACATTCATCCTTTTGTTTTACACCAAACCTACCTGGAGAGTTTGTTACTACAATGATCAACTGTAGTCTTATCTGACAACATCACACACTTCTCCGTACTGTTTACATTTTAGATGGTCAGGCAGAAAATGCTTTTTCCTGGCATTATTCCCAAACAAACAACTGGCATTAAGATAGTGTCCAGTGGTTTTTATGGGAACATGGTGATGTCACTGTTTTTATACCTACCTTACCATTCTCCTCCCTGTGCATGGTGGGAAGACAAACTCCTCATACAGCCTAGGGGTCATTGCTAATAGAAATGAGGATCACTAATTTTAAGTTTCTAGATTTTTTTTTAAATAAAGAATACATTGATAAAAAGTGTCACCTACTTTATTAGGAACTCCTGGCTATTACCAACTTAAATCCCATTTTTCCTTCAAAACTGCCTTTATCCTTTGTGATGTAGAGTTGACAAGGTTTCAGAAACATTCCCCAGAGATTTGAGTCCACATTGACATTATGTCATCACACAGTTCCTGCATATTTCTTTGGCTTTATATCTATGATGCAAATCTCTTGTTCCACCCACATCCCTAAGGTGCCCAACTGGATTGAGTTCTGGAGGCAGTGGAGGCCACTGCATACAGTGAACCTATTGTCATGTTTAAGTAACCAGTTTAAGATGATTTAAGCTTTTTGATAGGGTGCATTATCTTTTATAAGGTCACTATTAGAAGACGGGTACATAGTTGTCATTAAGGGATGGACATAGTCAGCAACAATACTCAGATAAGCTGTGCTGTTTAAACAGTTTCTTAACTGGTTCTAAGGGGGGTATAGTGTGCCAAGAAAAGATCTCCCACACTAATATACTTCCACCAGCAGCCTAAATCGTTGTTACAAGGCACAATCCATGCTTTCATGTTGGTTTCTGTTCCTACTGTTTGAAGTGGCATTTTTCCAATCTGTTATTGTCCACTTTTAGTAATCCTGTGTAAATTATAGTCTAATCTTGTGCTGGTGTGACCCATCTGCTTCAGGGTTCGAAAGATTGTGCATTCAGAGATGGTATTCTGCTTACCTTGGTGCGATAAGTTATTTGGGCTAATGTTAAACGTAAATCGTCTCAAGCCAGTCATACTCTTATGACCCATGACAACAACAAGGTATTTTCATCCACACAATTCTTACCAATATTATTGCAAGCAAGAATGCGTTTCACAAAGGGAGTGTAAGTTGAACCTTCATTTTTGTGGTTTGCTGTTTTTCATATTTTATTTTTTCTAATTTAGTTTGAAGACCAAGTTGTACAAATTGAATTCTTTTCAAATTGCTTTTTACAGATTACATAATATGACTGTATATTACAGCAATTATTAGGACTGCCAACAAGTGTGGAATGTGTGATTTTGTTATAAAACTATCATTTCTTAATATAGGATTACTTCCCCCACTAAATAAAAGAACAATATTTTAATGTCACATTTTTCTAAATTGTTGAGTTTGAAATAACGCAACTAAAATTGCAACTTACCTTAATTTAATTTATTAATGTCCTTAATTACACCACATATTGACCATGTTATGATGTTGATTATTCAAGTCAGACAGGTTAATGGCATTGCTCAGATATACTGACAGAGGTAAAGTCGGATAGCTATACCTATCCAGCACATCCCAAACATTCCAATTTATTTATATAATTTCGATAATTGTTTAATTACTCTGCTTTTGCACAGTGACTGTCATTATTGTTGTCATGGTACAAGCTGGTCTAAGATGTCGAGATTTAGTAAATTAGCATAGTCTTCTGACTCTGAACTCTAGAAGCGACTCCAGATCACAACACTTCCCATGAGGCTTTTATAGTAGACCCTAAGCATGACAGATATAGTCATAATCAATAAATTAGAATATTATTGGAAAGTTCAAATATTTTAGTAACTCCATTCACTAAGTGAAACACATTATATAGATTAATTACACACAGACTGATGTTTTCAAGCCTTTATTTCTGTTAATTATAATGAATTTGCGCTTACAGCTAATGAAAACACGACATTTAAGATTATTACATCAGACCAATAAAAAAAATTTAAAAATTTTGAATGCAGAAATGTAGGTCTAATTAAAAGTGTTTATTATTTGCTTAACGGTTGTTATTTTTAGAGGTTTAATCTCACAAATGAGCTTCATTGGAATGCATATTCTAATTGAATATGACTGTGTTCATTCACCGCCCTTCCTATGTTAAGAAGCCATCACTGTGGAAAAGAAGAAATCTAGACTCATCAGACCACATGACCTTTTTCCACTGCTCCAAAGTTCAATCTTTACGCTCCATAGCCCTTTTGAAGTCACCTTTTCTTCTTCTACCCCACTGATAAATGTTTTTCTTCAGGCTACACAGCTGTTAAGTCCAAATACAATGTCTCTCTATGAAAAAAAAGTTAAGAGAGGCTCCTATTTGCACAGTTAACAATTGTTGGCTGTTCTACTGTTGATTTTCTTTTAAAATATTTCACTGTGTTTAAATAATCTTGGTTCAGAGTGGAGTTGTCAGTTGCATTTCCTCGTCAAAGTTATTTCAGGGTGTGCATCAGACAATTTAGACAATATTGTCCTGATTTGTTTCTTATCTTGCTACAAATCAATATTCTAACCATGTTAAAGCTGGTTAATAAAGAATGTATTGCCCTACATGGTTGTTAAAGAGAAGTTGTCACAATCCCCGCAGGTCTTTAAGCTGGTTCATAAAAATGTTTAAGCACATAATGTTACTACGTTTAAACACATACATGTGAAACATCTTATGCATATTTGCTTTGTACTTTAATTGTAGGTTGGGAAAACCACCTGGAACACCTCTCAAAGATTAAATTCTAACCTGGAAAATATGAGGGTCTCACCGGCCCAAAGTACAAATCCAAATGATTGCCTCAGGTTAAAAAGTGCTGATAGCAAAGGTAAAAAAAAAAGGATTTATTTCCACTTTTGTCAGTTTGTATCATAAATTACTCACTTAGTACTGTCAAATCTCTACTAGTGAACATTTTACTCCAATTCCTGGCTGCATTAAATACAAAACTTGCAACTCCAACTCAATAAAGGTCATTGTGACGTAATTTGCAGATTACATTTCTAAGTTGCACGTTGAGTAAAATGCTTCATATCCATTAAGAAGGTAATGGTAAACCTAAATTACTGGTTTGCTTGTACCTTGGTTTTTGTGTCGTGGACTGGTACAGCTACAGTACAACAGCAAATACAAACAACTGTTGAATTCTAAGCCAAAAAACAAAAAAATAAATAAAATTTAAAAAAATGTGTTGCAATACATCTAGCCTTATCGTCTTGCAAAATAAAAGGAAGTTTGGGACTGATTAACTCCTCCTTTTAAAAAAAATAAAAAAAATAAAAAAACATTCTGAGCCCTAGTGATTAAAAAAATGAGGTGGTCTGTTGGGTGTCATCACTTCCAGTCGTTATTGCACTAGTTTGGTGTGGAGTGATTTAAATAGTGGCCTAAAATGCTCCTTTCCTTTTCTGACTCTTAACAAAAAGCAATGACAACACCTGTGCATGTCCTTTTCTGAATGAGACAAGTCACCTCTTTCATTCTAAAATCTCGGACATCATTGATTTAATTGTTCCAATTAAAGTAAAAGTCGTTTCTGGGAAGAAAATGTCTCTGTGGAGAAGTGCTCCACCAGTCAGAAGTGAAAAAGGGGAGTGTCGAAAGCTGAACGCAGGTGGCGAAAGACTGGACTCCAGGTTCAGTATATTATCTATAAAGAGAGATTATACAGATATAACCTACAACTGAAAAATGAAAAGGAATCTTTCTTTTCTGGGATCATCAGCAAAATCATTAACAATGCTCGTGCCTTATTTGCCACGGTCGACAGGTTAACAAACCCTCCTGTAACTGTAGCATCTGAACTCCACTCTACCAGGGCCTGCATTGAATTTACTAACTACTTCACTGAAAAAACCCAAAAGATCAGAGGGGCAGTCAGCACATCTGCATCAACTCCAGTACCAAAGTTGTCTCCAACTAGAACTGATTTTAACAAAATTTCCCAATTTCACCAAATGAACTACAAAAACTTAGAAGAAATCGTACACAAACTAAGCTCTTCTTCTTGCTGTCTCAATGTTTTACCCACAGCTTTCCTAAAGAAAGATTTTGCCTGTCATAACATCTGATTTAACTCAAACAATAAACACATCCCTTTTGTCAGGTGTTTTCCCCCATGCCCTAAAAACAGCAATTATCAAACCGCTATTGAAAAAGAGCAACTTGGACAAGCTGCTACTGCAGAACTACAGGCCTATCTCAAATCTCCCCTTCATCAGTAAGATTATTGAAAAAGGTGTGTCTCAACAGTTAAACAACTTCCTAACAATGACCAGCTACTTCGATGTCTTCCAGTCAGGCTTCCGTGCTCACCACAGTGCTGGTATTATTGGACCTTAGAGCAGCATTCGACACTGTTGAACACATTTTATTAGAGCGCCTGGAAAACTGGGTCGGCCTTTTTGGTACAGCACTCGATTGGTTTAAATCCTACTTGAAGGACAGGGACTTTTTTGTGTCAGTAGGAATCAGAGACAACAAAAATCACATGTGGTGTTCCCCAAGGGTCCATCAAAGGGCCCCTCCTATTCAATATCTACATGCTCCCCCTAACTCAGATTTTAATAAACAACAACGTAAGTTATCATAACTATGCAGACGACACACAGCTATACGTTACAATGTCACCAGATGACTATGAACCCATTCAAGCGCTGGGTAAATGCACAGAAGAAATCAATGCTTGGATGTCCCAAAATTTTCTTCAGCTGAATCAAAACAAAATTGAAGTAATAATCTTTGGACAAAAGGAAGAGTGTGTAAAAGTTAGCACACAGCTTCTGGTAATACAGCTAGAAACCACCAATCAGGCTCGAAACCTGAGTGTAGTGATGGATTCAGACCTGAACCTTCAGAGGCACATAAAGACAGTACCAAGGTCAGCCTTCTATCACCTAAAGAATATCTCCAAGATTAAAGGACCAATGTCTCAGCAGGACCTTGAAAAAATAATGTATGCGTTCATCTTTAGTAGAATTGATTACTGCATTGGTGTCTTCACAGGTCTGCCTAAAAGGTCAATCAGACAGCTGCAGTTGATCCAGAATGCTGCTGCCCGCCTCTTCACTAAAACAAAAAAGGTGGAGCACATCACCCTAGTTCTAAAGTCCTTACACTGGCTCCCGGTAGCTCAGAGAATAGACTTTAAAATACTTCTGTTTATCTATAAATCACTGAATAACTTGGCACCAAAATACATTACAGACTTGTTGTCAGTGTATCAACCACCCAGACCTCTCAGGTCTTCTGGGTCAAATCTACTCTGCATACCCAGAACCAGAAACAAACATGGAGAAGCAGCTTTTAGTTCTTATGCTCCACTAATCTGGAATAAACTCCCAGAAAACTGTAAAAGCGCTGAAACCCTAAGTTGCTTTAAATCAAGATTAAAAACGTATTTGTTTAGAGTGGCCTTTGAATGTATTATCTAAACATTATTAGTTAAGTTTTCAGTCCAACTTTCCTTTCATTTTCATTTTCTTATCCATCATTATATTCTCTTTATTTTTTTAATTACCTCTGTTGTTTGATTTTTTGTATCATTGTAATGTTTTTCCTTATGTACAGCGTCTTGAGTGCCTTGTTGATGAAAAGCGCTATATAAATAAACTTGACTTGACTTGATCTCCTGTGACTGACTGCATACGTACCGTAATGTTTAATTGCACTTTTACACCCAAATCTCTATATATCATATTTCACTGTTTTAATTGGATTTCTGACACCCACAAACAACTACTTGTTGCTTCTCTGTGGTGGCTATTTTTTCTGGATGTGTGCTATAATGCCTTTATACTGTCCTTTTATTTTATGGTTTTCGATGTTTAGTAGGGGTGTGATGATACACGTATATGTAACAAAAATATCTGGTATAGCCAGGGGTGAAAGTGAGCCGGTACAGTCCGGTACTGCGTACCACTAAAAGATTCTGCGCCGGTATGCATTACCGGGAAGAGGGAAGAACCTGGCTGTCTGCTATGAAGCCGTCATCCAGAACCAGCTACGGCTGCAAAAACTCACGAGCACACAAAGATGATCCGCTACCAATAGGCAGTCTAAAACACAACTTAATCTGTTGATAAATATAATTATTTTCCCCTCATTCCAAATTGTTTCTGAACTGTTCTGCTATGCTGGAGCCTCAATGCTCTTGCTTTGCTTCTCTCCCCTCAGACCTCGTGGCTTTTGTGAACGGCCAGCTTTTAAAACGAGCACCGCTACGTTTAATGTCTGTCTGCTCACTGCTAAATACCCCGGTTAAAGTCAAAGGGAGATTTACTAGTTGTGTTTCATGTTATTTTGCTGAATTACAAGTACACAGTACAGCTCGAAAACTCAGCTTATGACCAGAGATTTCACATACACTACACGAGAGGGCATGCGCGTTTACTTCCAAAACAGAGCGGTTGCCAAGGAGATTGGTGCGTTCGATTTAATAGAGTGGGAGATTTTACACAGGTGTTGCACAGACATAAAAAAACCGCAGCTTGTATTAGGACAGGACGAACAATAAATCACTTACCATCAACAGACTTTTAAATAAAAACCGCGAAAACAACCGAACTGTCAAAGTTTTTATTTAAATGAAATCAAAACTTGACCACAATGCAGAGAACAATAACTTATTTGTTCAAAAGAAAAGACGCAAACTGAAGATGAAAAGTTATGCATCAGAAAATGGTTTATCATAGTTTCATACATGGCAGTTCTTTAACAATTGAAATATATATATATATATATATATATATATATATATAATATATATATATTTGCCCCCAGTGCCTCCCCAGCCCCCCTCTAGCTCCGCCCCTAAGTACCGGGAAGAATTTAAAACTACTTTCACCCCTGGGTATAGCCCTGTCGGTTTGGTTCACACCGTGGACTGAATGAATACAGCTTTGTTTCAAACCTGAACACATGCAGACTGTTTATATGTGGAATTTTTTGCCCTTGAGTGTGCAATGCAATGTTCTGTAACGCAATTCCAAAAAGCAACACTAAAACAAAACAGTGATGACTTCCAAATATCACTAAACTCTGCAATTGGTGAATATTACCAATGCCTACATTTAGAATCCAACATTTTTGTATAATCTATCTATCCAGGCACTGACTATGTCTGCTTATACTAATTTATTAATTGAAAAAACCCAACCAAAGTTCTATACTTTCTGCTCGATTTTGCTTGAGAACTTAATAAAATAAAATTTAATTCAGAACTTGGAAAAAAAAATGTTTACTGCTGACCGAAATAAAAAAAAAAATCATAAGCCTATATGGTTCTTATTTGATTGAAGTGTACCAAACATGTATCGTACTGTATCCTTAAAACCCAAACAC
This sequence comes from Crenichthys baileyi, assembly GCA_036173005.1. Lineage (NCBI taxonomy): Eukaryota > Metazoa > Chordata > Actinopteri > Cyprinodontiformes > Goodeidae > Crenichthys > Crenichthys baileyi. Next base: position 151,509 of record JAHHUM010002684.1, read on the forward strand.
CTACCAAACCATGATTTTTTGGTGCACCGTTACACCCCCTAGAATCCTTAATTCCAGTTTCCTTAAACAATACAATGCTGGAAAACTTTTTTTTTTTTTTTTTTAAAGAAAAATTTGTACATTCGTGTGACTTTCAGGCTTTTTAAGTTTATGAAATATTTAAATACTGCTACAAAAAATTTATCAAAGTTTCACTAAGACACTATTTTATAATTTAGACATGTTTTTACTAAAGTATATATTTGAACTTCAAGCTATAGCAGCTCATTTTATTGCAAAACCTTAAGCCTATATTGACAGGATTTGAATGCATCACGTCAGTTCGCTGGGTGGACAAACACAGAGGCTGAAGCTTCTCACTTTACAACAGAGGAGCCGCAGGCTACACCAAGGGGTGGGGGACTTCGCAGCTTAGCTATCATAGGGGTTAGGTAAGCGATCTGTCGGCTCGAGGTGAGTAATTACAGATCTGCTATACCTTTTCCCTCCTGATGATGCTGTCATCTGTGGCTGTTTCTATGTCCTGGAGGTTGTTATGATTGCTGAGGAATGACTTTGGTTAGGTTTAATTTTTCAGGTTACTTTGAAAGAAGTGCATCAAGTTCAGATGTCAATGGGTTGTAGGCATTTATTTTTTGTAAATGTCAATGTTTTGCACGAATTGTGGCTCGTCACAAAAATCTAAAGTAAACCTTAGTTCAGTTAAGACAGAAAACACATTGGCTTGCAAATGTATTAAAACCTTTTGAACTTTTTCATATTTTGTGATGTTACAAGATCAATGTATTTTTGGGAGTTTATGTGATAGACCCAACACAAAGTAATACAGAAATAAGATGTGGAAAATAACACCATAGAAGTATTTCAGCTGTTTTTGTTTTACAAATAAAAATCTGTCCCATGTATTTATATTCAGGCCACCTGTGTCAACCCTAACCCTCACCCTACCAGCTTTGCATATCCAGATATTTGCAAAGCAGCTCAAGTTCTGTAGATTGTATGGAAAGTGTATGTGAGCTTTCATTTTCAAATCATCAAGTCACAGATTATCAATTGGGTACAGGTCTAGACTTTGAGTAGTCCATTCTAAGACATGAATGTTGTGGTGCTTTCTCTCCAGCAGTTATTCGGTTAGAGGCAGAGACATCCATGACCGGTTAACAGGTCCATCATAGGGCAACACTGAGACACGTGAAACAAACAGCCATGCATACACACATTCCTCAGGCCAATTTAGAGAGACCAATTCACCTAACATGTTTTTGTACAGTGGTAGGAAGCCGGGGTACCCGGAGGCAACACATGCATAAAAGGTGGACAACATGCAAAATCCATCCATCCATCCATCCATCCATCCATCCATCCATCCATCCATCCATCCATCCCACTTTCTAAACCCACTTCTTCTGTACAGGGTCACGGGGGGAGCTGGTGCCTATCTTCAGCGGTCTACAGGCAAGAAGTGGGATACACCCTGGACAGGTCCTTAGTCCATTGCCGGGCAACACAGAGACACACAGGACAAACAACGATGCGTACACCCATTCATACCTAAGTGCAATTTAACCTAACAGTCAGAGGAAGTCAGAGTACCTAGAGGGAACTCATGCATGCATGGTGAGAACATACAAACTCCATGCAGAAAGACCCCAGCCGGGAATCGAACCCAGGACCTTTTTGCATCCAGGCAACAGAACAACCCAGACATGGCACCTTTTAAGGCCTGCAGACTGATTGCCGAATGAAGATTTATGTGCAGGAGTGTCAAACAGGTGCGATTCAGTAAGTTCTGACTGATCTAGGTAGCTTCTAATAGTTAGGAATAGGTGACTTCTGTTTGGTTACCAGAGCGAAAACAATGGAGTTTGGACTGCTTGAACGACATCTGTGTTAACTGTTTTGCAAAAGGGTGGGGAAAATGTGTCAATCCAATGAGAAAGGGTTAATACATTTGCAAAAGGTGTGTTCTGCTCTGCTGAGATAGTAATGGTGAAAACAAGTGGATCCCAGTTTCTTTAAGCAGGTCAAAACAATTAGGAAAAACTATGAAGTCTATAGTTGTGACTTGACAAAATGTGATACAGTTCTAGGTATTTAAATACTTTAGCAAAGCAATGTTCCTCCAATGTATACTTAATTCTTCATTTTAAGTCCATTTCCCTCTGGGTATTTTCATTAAAATAAATATCTCAGAGCCTGCAAGGCTGCGTGACCTCTTTAAAATAGAGCCATACCACGGTCAAACATTATACACACAGAACAAAAGAACACATCCAGCATGAAATATTGTGTTTCATTTTTCCAAACATACCCATTTAATTTTTTGCAGAGCCACCATCAGCCCAATAATAAAGACCTGCAAAATAGGAATGCAAATAACACATTTAAAATGGCCTAATAGCCATTTCTAATAAAAATGCATCATTCTGATCAATTGTACGTATTCAGGCATACACGCCTTCTTTAGCCTTTGCCTCTGATTGTATTTTCCAAATGCCATAAGCTGAAAAATGACCGCCACAAAAACACAAGTCATTCAGCAACAATGGGGCCAAATGTTCTGGGAAAAAATGCCATGCATGGACACAGTTTATTTTCTCCACTTTTTCTTCTAGTAGCCAAAATTGCACCGGATACCATTGCGCTATACTAAGATAAACTTTCTGTTCTTGTTCCCGACAGGTTTATTATCAAACTATTACGGAACACCACTCCAGCCCTCCATAAAATATGACATTCAACTGTGCAAAAAGACCACAGGCATAGTCTAGAACAGTGACGAGAAAGTGAATGAGAGAAAGTTCCCTAATGAACAGCAACTTCTACAATTCCTCCTATTAAATTTGAGGTTGTGTCTCCTACTAATGATGCTGTCCACCTGGCGTAACCCTGAGCTGCAAAGCAGATACAGTTTGTGCACAATGTAGTTGTTTAGAGGGAGGGGAGAGTTTTAATGGCTATGAGGCTCTGCAGGCTTTCTTTGTGTGTCAAACTTCAAAGGAGTTTAGAGAGAGAGAAGAAAAGACAAAAGAATGCTATACTGACAACAGAGATGTCTCTTGGTCTTACCTGCCCTGGCATTGCGTTTTCACACAGGATTGTTTCGTAGTCTATTGCAAAGACTGGGGCGTTATCATTTACATCCAGTACCGTGATAAGAGCGATGCCTTTCCCAATCTGGTTTGGATTCACTGGAAAAAAAGAAAGAAGAAAGAAATAGTCCAGGTTCACATCCACTACCGGTCAAAAGTTTTAGATTCATTTTCTCACTAAATGGGTCTCTTTCTTTTCATGACTATTTAAATTGTATATTGTCACCAAAGGCAACAAAACTATGAATGAACACACATGGAATTATATAGTAAACAAAAAGTGAAAATAACCTTAAAAAAGTTTATATTTTAGAGTCTTCAAAATTGCCACCCTTTGCTTTAATTGCTGCTTTGCTCTCTTGGCATTCTCTCCATGAGTTTCATGAGGACGTCACCTGAAATAGCTTTTCAAAGAGTCTTGAAAGATCTTTCAAGAGGTTTATTAAGAGGTGGCCAAAGGCTAATATTTCAGTCATCACAGCAAAGGGCGGCTACTTTAAGGAATCTAAAATATAAAACATATTTAAAGTTCTTTTACAATGTTTTGTTTGCTACATAATTGCATATATAAGTGTACCGGAGTCAAATTCCTTGTTTGTATGTACAAACTTGGCAATAAAGCTGATTCTGATTCTGATTCTGATTCTGATATATGTTCATTCACTGTTGATGCCTTCAGTGTGAATCTATGTACAATGTAAATAGTCATGAACATAAAGAAAACCATTAACTGGTTAAAATTAGCATGTACCTCCCAAAAGCATTTTGCCTCCCAAAACTATTTTAAGCTAATGTTAGCATATAAGCAGCTAAAGCATAGTATATATTTAATGCTAGCTAACATGCCTATGTTAGTTCAAATTATTATTTAAAAGTAATGATAGCATATAGACTGCAACTACTACAGTAGCTAGAGTTAGGCCAGGTCCCAATACTCGCACCTCCACTTCAGTTGCGTGTTCCTGTTGATAGGTTTGAGTGCATGGTGTGTCCCAATTCTCTTCATGGAGTGGACTTTCGCCACGCCCTCTTTGCGCCCTCAGTCCACACTTTGGCTAAGCACGCATTTAAGCAGACTTCGCCAAAGTATATTATCCACAATTCATTGCTGCATGTGATGTTTTGAGCAAAAACCAATCACAACCATCAATGTAATCGACCATCAAAACAGAATAATATGAACTGCCAGTAACCTGCCAATAGCATTGTAGATAATGTTAGCTACCCCCCTTCATGACAAAACAGCTAACAAAACAAAAACAAAGTTTGTGGAAGGACGCAGACAATTTCTAGATTAAAATAAGAGCCATAGGATGACCTAAACAGGCTGTTCATGCTCAAAAACCCTTCATTGTGGCTGATTTAAAACAACTGAACTAAGAAAAGTTGACAAAAATTCCTTCAAATTGCTGAAAATGACGCAGTTATTACAATTACTTGTTGGCAGTTGTATTTTATCACATAAGAACAGGCTAGTTTGGATAACTCTTTTGCTTATTAAACAAAATTGTCATTTAAAGACTGCTTTTTATATTTACTCAAGTTAACTTTGTCTATATTAAAAAAAAACATCTCAAGAAATCTGTAAGGGCACATTTTTGCTCCACTATAATTTTCAGACTGCTTCAAAAAGCTGCCATTTTTGACCAATCTGCTGTTGATCACCTTGAGTGATTAACCTCAGTAAGGGCTTGTTGTTGGGGAAAGCCATGTGCATGAACCATCTTTCACAGTGGGCTTCACGCCTCTGTCTGCTTGACACACACTGATGGCTAAATGGCTGCGTCTGAGTGCGAGACGATAATTTAGTCTGGCGTTGCCATGATGCAGGCCAGAGATGACGGTCTGACATTCGGGGCGGCTGATTTGACGGTGATAAAAAGGGCGTGCAGAGCCTCAGGCCAGAGACTTGTTGTCATTGGCATGGACTGGATGAAGCAGAGCGTAGAGAGCGGATGAAATGTGAGTGACTGCGGCTCAAATGCCCAACAAGCCTCAGCTGAAGCGTACTTGCTCTCTTTTTAGCTACAAAGAAGACATTTACTATTAATAATGTCATAAGACAGTGCAGGGCAGGGAATATCAGTGGCAGTCCTTCAGTGCATGAGTATCACTGTGTGTCAGAAGTCCGTACCTCACGCATGAGGGACTGTTGTGACATTTCATATGGCTATTATTGTATCCTGCCTTTTCGTTTGTGCTATATCAGGTAACATTCCTGAAATGAACCAAGAAGTACATCTGTGTGCCATGAGACGTAAATAAAAACACAGCTTTGAAGCAGAGAAGCAAAAAAAGGTTTTGAAAAGAAAAAAAGAATGAGCACCCTTTAAACAGCGTTCACTTTTAAGATAAGAAAGTAGAAGTAGGCTGACAGGCTGCTAGTCTTCTTTAACTTGTACTTGTGTGACGCAGCCATCTGAAGTGCCCAGGGGGTGGGTGCTGATAATAGTTGGCCATTGTGTTGGCCTAATGTCAGTAAAATGATGGGACTGCAAAGCAAAGAGGGAAAAAAGGTGTTCATGTCCTTGTAACATTGACAGATGAACAAAAAAAAGGCATGCGGCACTTCTTCACATCACATTAACATTGTTCACCCGTGGGTGAGGCGTTCCGCCCTTAGTCAGCATCTCGTCCCCACGGCTCAGGGAGACATAGAGGTCAGAGTGACCGTCCTGCGTGTAAATTAACATTCCCTGACAGCCGTGCGTCAACCCCAAGACTACATGCCGTAATTTCCCCTGTACTGCCGACTAATGGGCATTAGAAAGTCTGAGAGGAGCGACGATTTTTTACTGACAGGCTAAATGACACTGTTCTAAACTCTGGGGGGCATTTTTGTAGAAAGAGAAAAAAGGATAGAATCTTAAGTAAGTACATGGTGTAATAAATCGACAGCCACATTTGAAGAGAGTTACAAAAATATGAAAAAAAGACCCAGCAGTACACTGGGCCAAAAAATAAGAAATTAAGATAAGACATTTTAAAATGTTTTTCAAAATGTAATAAAAAGCCTATTTCTGGTGTGGAATACATTTGGACTCCTCCATATTTTATTTCCACTTAAAATGACTAAAATCACATGAGTATCTCATCCAGTGCAAATAATAAGAGCGTTGTTACTCAGCATTTTGTTTGTCCTGTTCAAACCTGTAAAACATTCAGCTTGCTGTAAACCTGACTGTTGAACTATTGTGAGATTGAAATAACTGTCTGAGGCCTTCATTAAGATTTCTGCAGCTTGTCAGTCTGGTACGGGATTTAAAGATGTCTCAAAATAATTTGAAATCATTTATTCAACTGTATGGAAAATGCTCTACAAATGAAGGACATTCAAAACAGTTGCCAGCGTGTTCAAATCTGAAAGCATACTGCAAGATGCTACAAGAAGTCCTGAAAAACACTAAGACATAATTGCATGACCTTATGAACTTACCGTTTGTATGAATGTACACCTCGTACCCTCAGAAAGAAACTGCGCAAGTTTAACTTTCATGCAACCTGTGCATTGAGGAAACCTTTGCTATCGCTCTTTAAGGCTTTAAATTGGCTTTAACTTTACTTTTTTTATAAGTAGGATTGAAACTGTATATCAGTCACTTTCTTACATGGGTTTTGCAGTCTCTTAAAAGTCCTTAAATTTAATCATGTTGGCCTTTAAAAATTCATATATATTGGAAAATGCTTTATACCATGTCTTAAAATACATCTAGCTATAGCAATAAGGGATAAGCCCCCTGGAAAGAGATTCTCTCTGGAATTCAGCTTTCCTGGAAATCTTGCTAAACCTTGTAGGACTCACCTTCCCAATTACCTGTTTTCTCCCTCTTTTGCTTCATTCATTTATTGCATAATTCATTATAATTTATTTGCTCTGCTTCGCATTTCTGTATCGGCTAACTTGTATGTCAAACGAGTTTATTTTGCCATCCTTTCACTTTATTGGTATAAAATATAAACACTTGCATCTGATTGGATGAGGGAGGTAGAATGTGTGCAATTGCTATGCTAATTATGGTTGCTTAGTGATTGGACTAACAGTGGAGAATTTAGCAAATATTTCACTCATATTGAGAGCAGGTTGGTTACTGTTGATAAACTTACAGCTCTCGATGGCAAAAATGGTGAGATTGTGGATGGAGTTGGCTTCTCGGTCCAGAGGCTTGGCTGTGCTGATGATCCCACTCAGAGCGTCCACATTAAAAAAACGCTCCAAGTCAGTGTTCCTGTCAATGGAGTACCTGGGCACAGAAACTCATCTAAATTACACATGACATATATGTGAAAATTGATTTAACTTGTATTGATTTGACATTATGGTATCGCAGTTTTTTTTAACCTGGAGGAAAACATTTTGATTATGTCCTTTTTCACCAGTTTGTGTGACATTAAAATAATAAGCTTCATACAAGCATCAGTGTATTGATTTTAAACTTCATAAAATATTTTTTCCAATTGTTCTCTAAATGTCATAGAAAATATCACAATTTTTACCTGGGACTTAGGACCATGAATGACATAAACGCCTATTAAATTTAGATAAAACTGAACACCGTCCATCAACACACAAGCCCTTTCAATACTCATAAGCTCATTTTTCAAGAGAAAGTTATAACTTCAATTAGCATATATCCAAGGGGTGTTATTGCAATGTAATTTAACTCTTTTGGCTGCATTAGTTCCACAGTAATTTTAATTCCAACAGATGTAGAGAAATATATTGCTGATTCTGATAACAGTCACGGGGGCAAAAAAGGCAATTTACAGCTACAATGGAGCAGTAATTAGATTTTCTGATTAAGATTACTAACAATCCTAACAGACCAAGCATGAATACCATACAATATTCATTCAATTAGAGCAGAATGGGCGGGGGGGAGGGTATCTCAAGAGTGACACTGCACAGATTGACAATATGAATGCTTGTTTGGAGTCATAAATGCCACTGCGCAAGTGTCGGGCCTTGACCCTCCTGCAGGAATGCCCTTCTCTTGTTCAAGATGGCATTTTATACTTGCAAATGCAGCACTCCTTGGCCCGCCCACCATCTGCTGCTGTCTTTGTGACAGCCACATTGGGGACTTTCAAGGGTCTGTGGAGTCTGTGTTCGTAGATAATGCTGAGAAGCAATTTGTTTGCATATTTGGAATATTATTCTTTTCCTCTACAAAAAACTCTGTAAAGTAATTGCAAAACTAAATGTTGAAAGGAGGGAAAGTATGGAGGTTTTTGTTTGCAATTAGATTTCTGGCCTATTATGTAGCACAGCAGACAAGCATGGCTTTTGTACCTGATTGCGCTGTTGAAGGTATCCGGGTCATGGGCAGAGACTCTCCCAATCGAGGTGCCCACTTTGGCATCCTCAGAAACCATCATTTTGGAAAGTGGTGCGGAAAAGATGGGTGGCTCGTTCACATCTTCCACGGCAACTTTGACAGACGTTGTGTCACTAAATGGGCCCAGGCTCAGGAAATTAGAGTCAATGTTCCTGTTAGTGGCCTCAATTCGTAGAGCGAAGCCACTTCTTGTCTCAAAATCTAGAGGCTAAAAGATAATACAGGACAAAAGAATAATGGAAAAATGTTACATGAAGGTCCCCACACAGGTTTTCAGCCAAAATTCCACACTTCCAGATTCAGATTTTCAGAGCTCTTGGCCCATTTGCAACAAGTTGTATAGATGAAACACTTCACTTGGCATTTATGGTAAATATTTAAATACTGCTAAGCCTTTAAATATGAAATCTGCTAAAATTACTGACTGGATGAGAGATGAAATGAAGAAAGGATGACTGGCGGATGGATGGATGGATGGATGGATGGATGGATAAACTGTGGGCAGATGGATGGATGGATGGATGGATGGATGGATGGATAAACTGTGGGCAGATGGATGGATGGATGGATGGATGGATGAATGGATGGATGGATGGATGGATAAACTGTGGGCAGATGGATGGATGGATGGATGAATAAATAAATAAACTGTGGGCAGATGGATGGATGGATGGATGGATGGAAAGACGGATAAGTGGATGGATGACAAATACATGGATGCCTGAATGGATGGATGGAAGGTGGACAAACATCCATTTAAACAACTTTTATATAATGAGCCAGATTAAAGTCTGGATAATCAAATATTTTTCCATACCCAGTTTTCCTTTGTCATGCTCACTCAGACCTACCTAAATGAAAATCCAGACTTTCCCAGACTCTGAAGGAACCTTGTTACTTGTCAAACATAAAAAGTGCTGCAACTGGCAGGTTTTTGGTGAGTTTTGTCCTTGGCTGTACAACTGTGAAATATCAGCATTTTCTGTCAAGGATAAATGAACAGATTGTGTATATATATATATATAAAGTTATATTCATTTACCCGATGTGGTGATATTGATCACGATTAAGGTTGTGGTCTCAAGCACCCGTAAAATTTAACACACTGTCAGACAAAGTGATTTAATGATGAATTGTAGTGACTTTGTCCCATGAATGAACAAACAGTGATTATAAAGAAAGGCATGCAGCGTGGATGAAAGCATACAAAGATGAATGCTTCTGAAACATTTTGTCTGGCTTATTAAACTCCCTGTGCAGCATATAATACTGAGCATGCTGATTTGACATTTTCATTGTCAGAGACTCCCTTCTTTTTTCTTTTAGTTTTTTACATTCAAACTTTATTTTAACGAGGTAGGTCAGTTGAGAACTAATTCTGATTTACAATGACCTCCTGGCCAAGTGGCAGAATATGAGGCAGATACAAATTAAGAGCAAAAAAAAACAAAAACAAAGGATTAACAGATGAGTAAAATACAAAATGTGTACATACAAATGGTGATATGTATGTAAAGGTGACAAATGGTTAAACACAGGAGAGTGTGGTGAGTTTTATGAATTCTGTCTTGTGTTTGTCTGAATTCTGGCATGAAACAAACAAAGGATCAAACTGGCCAGTCTGACAAGAACTGCCTGTGGCCAACAATGGTTCTACCACTCTGAAAAAGGAGAGGCAGCAATGAGCTGTCACATCCAGAAGGCCTGAAGAGACCATTTCAAGACTGAAACCCTGGAATCTGACCCATTACTTGCAAGCTGAAGCACACAAAACAGAGGTGAGTATGTCCTGTACGTTTCCTCTATAACTGAACAAATACAGATACCGCAAACTGTTATTATTATTCTTATGATTAAAATTGCTAATAAGGTGACTTTTGAGGGCAATTGGTTGCCTAGGCATTCTTTAGGAGCATCGACGTAAAGCAGGGGTCAATACAAATATAGGGAACAAAAATAATAAAAATAATTTAGGAAAAATGTATTTATTCATTGTACTTCACAATAACGCGCTAAATGTTTGTGTTTGTATCATGTCAAAATGTAGAAAATTTCAAAGGGTATGACACTATATGTGCAGGTAGCGCCCACCTATTAAATAATTACAGGCAGAGTTCATTTGTTTTTTTGTTCTGTGGAGAGGTTATGAGCGCTCAGTATTTTACCTGTGGTCTTTTTGAGCATGTTCAGTTTGTATAAACACAGACTGCATTTACTGTAAAATAAAACTAACGGTTAGTCACAGTGTCCTTCATGATTACAAATCTAACAGGAAAAGGCTGAGAATGATTTTTGTCTGTCTCCTCTATTCCAAGAACCACAACATCTCTATTGTCAGCATCACTTCTTTTCACTCCCGGTAAAGAAGTTACTCTAATCAAAAACGTGTTCAATAAGTAGGAAACCGTCAAGTATAACAAGGCTGTCTCGTAAAAAAGCCTGTGTATATTTTTACTGTGAGATTAAAAATTATCACATTTTTGCATCACACCATGTGTAGTCTACGTATCAATCACGTTTTTTTTTAGATAAAATGCTAAAACTCATTTTCAATCAATTATGCATAAGTTACTATATCACACTTTCTTGATTCTATATAAATATGTAGGTCATATACTCTATTTCTTGCTGCTACTTCATGCCAGAGTTGCAAAAAGACCCGGGAAAATAATATGGAGTGTGTCAGGGACTTAAAAACATTTTACAGAAGAAGAAAGAACAAAAAGTTACTAAAATCCAAAATAAGAAATGTCAGTTGGCAAGAACGCTTTATGGACTTCATAAATAATTTATTAACTCTCATTTGAATTGTATTCAATATTTTTGCTGACAGATCTTGTCTGCACTCTGGACAAAGATAATATGTTGGCACCTAAGTTCTGCAATTATTGCTGTACCTAAAGTATCTTGACTTTTTAACATTTTCATTATACAGCAATGTGAAAAAGACTTGCTTTTTTGTTGTACCTAAATGTTTCAGATCATCAAACACAATTTTAAAAATCAGACACAGATAACCTGAGTAAAAACAAACTGTAGCTTTCGAAAGATAATTTAATTTGTTTACAAACCGGACCCTATGTGGATAAAAAAAAATTGCTAATGGCAGCAACAGCTAACTTTAAGGGTATATATTAACTGCCAGTTAGTTTTTATATTGCTGTCAAGAAAGATTAGCCCAGTCTTTCTTGAAGGGTTTTTGAGTTTGAAAGGCCTTTTAGTTTTTTTTAACCATTCAGAGGGGGAATTGCTGGTGTGCTTTGGATAATTGTTTTGCCGCATTACCCAAGTGCCCTTGTGCTTAAGGTGACAAACTGATAGCTGCATATTATGCTCCAGGATTCTGTTAAAGAACAGAACTCATGGTCCAGCACTTTTACAGGTTCTAAGAAAGTAAAGCAGCCCTAGACCATCATACTACCACCACCATGTTTAACTGTTGAATGATCTTTTTCCAAAATACTGTGTTGGTTTAAATTAACAAGACAGAGACAGATTTCTGAAAATTTCCACTTTTGTCTTATTAGTCTGAGAAGTCTTGGGGATCATCTGGAAGTTTTTTTTTTTTTTTTTGCAAATGTGAGGTCAGCTGTTGTGTTTTTTGTGGTCAGCAGTGGTTTTTACCTTAACTCTAGCATAGATGTTATTTTTTTGTGCTATTCTATGCCATTGCTATGATACACAACTTCCATAGACTAAAACTGACAGTTTTGTTCTGTTGTGACAATATGCCGGCTTTCTGAACTGTACCTTTTGCAGGATAATAACCCCCTCTTGTGTGTCCTCGTCTGTCGTTATATTGAACATGCCGGGGCCGTCACCGTCCATGATCCTGTAGTCCATCTCAGCGTTGGAGCCAATATCAGCATCTGCCGCTTTGATTCTGGCCACCACAGATTGCACCGGCAGCGACTCCAACACTGTGTACTGATAGCTCTCTGGAAAGGGAAGGACAGGAGTGGATGTTTGTAATGGCTGTGCCTATTTTTTGTAACCAGTACGCATGCATTAAACTAACAGGCAGGAGCAGTGACACATAAATCTTTTTGTTTCCGCTCCAATTTGTGGTAAAGACGGCAGAGAAGGCAAGAGGAAATTATGCTATTAGAACAGCAAGACCAGTTTTAGTTTATGGTGTTCTATGGGTTTGCTTTTAGGAGAATGAATGAGGCTGGATTAAAAAAATCTTCTCTTAGAGGCTGCCCCAGCAGGAAGTAAAGGAGTCTCATTTATATTCCTTTGTTAAATTTCAGAGTATTGTTTATAATCTGTTTATTGTTTAGAAGAGGGCAAAAAGGAGTAAAGAAGCTAAAATTGGATAAGCTTAGAGTCAGTTTGCCCTTTTACCAATTTGCCAGTTCCTACTTATGCAATGTTATTTTGTCTCTTCCTATTTATTGTTCGTACCTGTAAACAAACCGTTTCAGACCCATGTACTTAAACCATTGTGTATCAGTTTATTTTTCATTAAAGTCAATCTTTATAAGGAATCATTGAGAAAAACTGTCATAAAAATGCACAAATGTCACCTTTTATTTATTTAAATTGGATATTATTATCTTAAAAATTTTTAAAGGATACTCTATTGCCATTTATTTTTCTACTAATTCTCATTTGGGCCAGTTGAGACTCTCTAACAAGAAATGAGACATTATGAACAAAATAAGACAAAGTCCAGTTTAAGTTAATTTTCTGTATTTTGCTCATAGTGTAATGTAAGGAAATATCAATAAATGACTTAATAAAATTATATCCACCAGCAGAAGGTCACTTACAGGTCTTAGTGATCTGGGGTAATAGTTCTCTCTGTTTTTTTAATTAGATCCAACATGCCCAGATAGGTATCAGAACTACTATACATGGAAATAGATTGTAATACATAGTTTTGAGACAATACTATACAATAGAAAAAATCTACAAGAGATCAGCATACTCTGTCTATAATTCAAGAAAACACTTAGCTACTACAAGAATTCAATTCAGACATTTTTTTAAGTTTATGTGTACTAAATGGTTCTGTTTTGCAAAACAGAAGTAAATGAGAAGAGATGAAATTGCAATTGGGTATGAATTGTGTTGGGTCCAGCCATGAATTACAACATTTAAAGGCCAGTTTGATCTTTCCTGCAATTTTCAAAAGAAATCACAGTAACCTACTCCTAACTCAGCCCAGGAACAGGAACAAGAGGGGTAACAGCGGACTTCCTGTGACATCACTGTTGGAATAAAAACCTCGCTTTCCAACAAACAGACCTCTTCCACACAGGCCCTTAGTGGAGCTGGAAGGAGAGATGGCGTCTCCTTGCTGGCAAGCAGATACAACTCTTCAACTTGGATCCAGAGTGACTACAATCACATGCAACAAAGTTAAGTAATGATTTGCTGTTCGAGTATCCGACATTCATTCATATAAAGGGTGTAATGAGACAAGCATGACTTGGCTTTTCTTCTGAGGCCTCCAGAAGCAGCCCTAATTGAAGCGGATATCCCCCATGGCCTGGAAAAGAAGGCCGGGACTGCATCGCACGCCTACCTGCATGCACGTCAAGGCAGCGAGAGCTCGGTTCGGCCGGGCCAGTTAAAAGCCCTTCCCCACAGCTACAGAGATTAGCTGCAAGCTAATCCTTTGTTTACCTATACGTTGATGTTTCCTCAACGCCCAGGACAACTTCTCCTCAGCACGGTACACGTTAGAGGTACTGTTTGGGCAGAGGAGATTATTTAAAGTTAAATAATCTAAATAAAGTTTGTTTAATGACGTTTGTTTTGTTTGTGATGAGAAACTCAGCTAATGATGTGTTTTTTTTTTTTTTGAAAGTTAACACAAACTTTATTTAAAGGGTGGTTCAGATCGGCCATAACTGCCGTAATAGTGGTATTTTAAAAGGTACATGTTTGATTCTGGTAACAACTATAAGCTTCTTTTGTTAGCTCCAACTGCTAATGGCTCAGAACACGTGCTCGCCCACCTTATGAGTCAGCTACATCATTTACCCAGAAAGGTTGTTGGCCCTCATTCAAAGTAATATTTTCTCAAATATTATTTTAAAATTTCCTGCATGGTGGCGCAGTTGGTAGCACTGTTGCCTTGCAGCAAGAAGGTCCTGGGTTCGATTCCCGCCGGGGGTCTTTCTGCATGGAGTTTGCATGTTCTCCCCGTGCATGCGTAGGTTCTCACCGGGTACTCCGGCTTCCTCCCACAGTCCAAAGACATGCCTGTTAGGTTAATTGGTCACTCTAAATTGAATGAGTGTGTGCATGGTTGTTTGTGTGTTGCCCTGCGATGGACTGGCGACCTGTCCAGGGTGTACCCCGCCTATTGCCCATAGACTACTGGAGATAGGCACCAGCTCCCCCGCGACCCACTATCGAATAAGCGGTAGAAAATTACTGACTGACTGATTATTTGTACAAGATGAAGCCAGCTAATTAAACACCATTAAGACCCATTTATCCAAAAAGGTTTGGCTCTTAGTCAAAATAATATTTCCCTAAATATTACTTTAATATTTCCCTAATAAAATTTCTTTAAACATTAATTTCAATAAATAACGGCACCTAATTAAACACCGTTTAGAATTAGTCTTCCAGAAGGTTGGTTTTTTTCAGCAAATCATAATTTAAAATATTATTTTATTAAAATATTGTTTTATTTGATGTTGCATTGTGAATGGTTGTTTGAAGGTATACCAATTATTGTTAGTTCCAAGACTAACTTAACTTCATTTCCAGATTCTTCAAGATAATCCTTGGTTCTCAGACATAAATAACATTGCATGGTAATGTTGCATCACCATTTGGTCATGGTTTTCAACCATCTTTGATTCACTGAGTTATATTGTATGGGGTTGGACAATGAAACTGAAACACCTGTCATTTTAGTGTGGGAGGTTTCATGGCTAAATTGGAGTACCCTGGTAGCCAGTCTTCACTGATTGCACATTGCACCAGTAAGAGCAGGGTGTGAAGGTTCAATTAGCAGGGTAAGAGCACAGATTTGCTCAAAATATTGAAATGCAAACAACATTATGGGTGACATACCAGAGTTCGAAAGAGGACAAATTGTTGGTGCACGTCTTGCTGGCGCATCTGTGACCAAGACAGCAAGTCTTTGTGATGTAACAAGAGCCACGGTATCCAGGGTAATGGCAGCATACCACCAAGAAGGACGAACCACATCCAACAGGATTAACTGTGGACGCAAGAGGAAGCTGTCTGAAATGGATGTTCGGGTGCTAACCCGGATTCTATCCAAAAAACATAAAACCACGGCTGCCCAAATCACGGCAGAATTAAATGTGCACCTCAACTCTTCTGTTTTCACCAGAACTATCCGTCGGGAGCTCCACAGGGTCAATATACACAGCCGGGCTGCTATAGCCAAACCTTTGGTCACTCATGCCAATGCCAAACGTCGGTTTCAATGGTGCAAGGAGCATGTGAAACATGTATTGTTCTCTGATGATTCCACCTTTACTGTTTTCCCCACATCCGGGAGAGTTACGGTGTGGAGAAGCCCCAAAGAAGCGTACCACCCAGACTGTTGCATGCCCAGAGTGAAGCATGGGGGTGGATCAGTGATTGTTTGGGCTGCCATATCATGGCGCTCCCTTGGCCCAATACTTGTGCTAGATGGGCATGTCACCGCCAAGGACTAGCGAACCATTCTTGAGGACCATGTGCATCCAATGGTTCAAACATTGTATCCTGAAGGCGTTGCCGAGTATCAGGATGACAATGCACCAATACACACAGCAAGACTGGTGAAAGATTGGTTTGATGAACATGAAAGTGAAGTTGAACATCTCCCATGGCCTGCACAGTCACCAGATCTAAATATTATTGAGCCACTTTGGGGTGTTTTGGAGGAGCGAGTCAGGAAACGTTTTCCTCCACCAGTATCACGTAGTGACCTGGCCACTATCCTGCAAGAAGAATGGCTTAAAATCCCTCTGACCACTGTGCAGGACTTGTATATTTCATTCCCAAGACGAATTGACGCTGTATTGGCCGCAAAAGGAGGCCCTACACCATACTAATAAATTTTTGTGGTCTAAAACCAGGTGTTTCAGTTTCATTGTCCAACCCCTGTACGTTGCCCATTAGTCTTCCTTCTTCTTTCATTTGGCTTGGTAGTTTAGTTGGGATGTTTTAGCATAGTAAAGAGTTTGTTGATTGAAATATGTTTGACTTTTAGTTGATTTGTTTCTGTTAATAAATTCTTGTATCTTAAGAAATTGTGTGAATTAATTCTGTGTGTGTAACTACAGAATTTTGCTATTCAAAAATGCCAGAGCTTGGCTCATCTCTTTCAATTTTGTCCTAATACCACCGCCTTATTGGGCTGGGATTCACAGGACAACACTTAACAGACCGAAATATTATTTAATAAAATATTTAAGTAATAATATTAAATATTAAATACTATATTCATAATCGCAACAATTGGCAAACAAGTGAAATATCCCAGCGCCAATCTGATAACTGAAATTGCATCTCCACATCACTTTAAGTACGAGCTAGTGTTGGCATTGGTGTAAAGCTAACAGTTACAGAAAGCTAGTAAGAAAAGCAAAACTTTGATAAACCATTGAATTAAATGTAAGGCAAGGATAGATTATATATATGATAGATTCTGCATGGCTATTCACTGTTTAAAAGAATGCATAGATGAGTACAGAAATAAGAATGACAGATTCACTTGAAATTCCACTTGTTTACGTAAAATAGTAGAGGTGCTTGCAAGGATTAGCATTGCAGTATAGCTAGCACATAGAGGAAGTTATAAAAATGGCTAAAGTTCTGTTAAACGCTGATTCATAATTAAGACATTGACTGACTGCACTAGTTGTGATCTATTGACAGTTTTGGCCAGAAACAAATATACAGTATATAGCTGAAACTGAATCTCCACATGTTGCTGAATGCTCCACAGAATGTTGTAATTTTGTAGAACAGATGCCAGAGAATTATCGTATTAGAACAGCAAGACCAATTTAACTTCATAGTGTTCCAGAAGTTTTACTTGTAAGAGAATGGATGAAGCCAAATGAAAAATTTCTTCTACTAGAGGCTGTCCAGGCAAGAAGAAAAGAACAACAGGAGTCACATTTAAATCCCTTTGTTACATTTCACTGGATAAAATGTCCACTCAAGGATTCTATTACTCCAAAAACTCTCTATTGGGTTCTCCGTGCTTTTGTTTGACCCCCTGAATTTAAAGTACTCGTACAAGAATAAAGAAGGTAATCATATTCATAATCATAATCTCCCCAATCACCATGGCAGAGCTCATTACCAGACCTTTCTGTGTTCCTCAGTGTCTCCTTTAGCCACAGTCTAAATGCTAATCTGCCTGACATTGTTTGCCACCATGTAATCTTTATAATGGCTTTTTAATTTGCCATGGAATAGCATCTCTTTAAAAGACCCCAAAAAGTACTTTCCTCTCATCCCATTACCATTGCACCCACCTCCTCTCTTTGCCTATCCTGAGTCTGTCTTCACACAGAACTAACACCCACTTCAACCAACCTGGATTCAATCTGCTCTGAAGCTCTATAATAGCATATTGATTCTGACCCATGACCCTGTGAGCACAACAGCAGGAGTAAACCCCCCAGATTTTTTCTAAAGTTTCTTTCTTCTCAGTGTGACAGCACTGGGTTAAAATGACACTGATGACTTGTCCTGCAAACTTGAATCTCTCTTTCCCAACAGGGAATGGAAAATTGACCTAGCTTCATGGCAGTCCAGTGGTGACTGTGCGGCAGCCGGACCAGTGGTGGGGCTATCAGCGGTAAACCGATTGCCAGTGCTTTGGGATTATCATGAGAGGCACTGCACGCCTTTGAATCCTAAAGCTTTTCCTGGAAGCCATTAGCAGCCTCTGCAAAGGGCTGGCAAAATGAAAGGAAAAAGAAAAAATAAACCTGATTGATCTTGGTATCCAAAGCTAAAGGAACAACTGTCTTTGATGAAGAATGAAGCAAGGAGGTGCAAACTTTATAAAAAGGCTGGTTTTCCATTTTTCTGTAAAATTCCAAATGTTGCACAAAGTTTTTTTGTCAATTAAATGGATGATTTTCTTCCGCATAAGTGAAGTATTCATCTCCCTTAATTTTTTTTCACATTTTCTATCTCTGTTTTCATAATCTGATACGCCTAAATAAAATCCAGAGCTATCAATTACCTAGTAATTCGAGTCCAGCTATGTAAGATTTCCACTTAGTGTTCTGTGAAGGCCTTAGAGGTTAGTTAGAGAACACCATTAAACAAACAGCATCCTGAAGACCAAAGAACAGTTAACAGTTCGCGGAAAAAATTGTTGAAAGGTTTATAACAGGCTTAAGTTCTAAAATAATATCCCAATCTTTTTAGATCCCACAAAGCACTATTAAAAACATCATCTGAAAATGAAAAGAGTATGGTACAACTCCAAACATACAAAATTTCAATTCAATTCAATTTTATTTATATAGCGCCAATTCACAACAAACGTCGTCTAAAGGCACTTCACAAAGGGTTTGGAATGGTGCGGGGTTGTTGGGGAGGTTAGATTAAACTACTGAGTGTTAGAGTTTGGCCATTTTACAAGAGGTTATGTGTAGGGGTACTAAGTAAAATAATAAATTGATAAAGTTTGTTCATCAAGGGCCCACTGGTGGTCATTGTTATACTAAAAACCACAAGGATTGGGGATACCTCTCTCTGTCAGACTGATTATAACCATTGGAAAAGAGAAGGGGTCGTACAGGTAGCAGAAAATGGCGACCCTCCACCTAAACCAGACATAAATCAAATTGAAAATCTGTTGTAAGGATTGACAATTGGTGTTCACAGATGCATCTACATTCAAGCAAACAGAGCTTGAAGGTTCCTGCAAAAACTAATTGGCAAGCATTTCAGTCTCTAGATGTGTAAAGCCAGAAGAGACATACTCTTGTAGGTGTCATTTAAAATAAGGTTCTACAGGTATTGACATAGGAAGGGTTGAACACAAATGTCCTTCCCAGTTTTCAAATTTTTATTTGAAAAAAACTAAAAATCGTTTATCAATTTTCTTCTTCACAATTGGGTGCTACTTTGTTTTGGTCTATACTGCTAAATTTCAATAAAACCCATTAAAGTTTGTGGTTTTAACATGGAAAAATGTGAAAAGTTTTAAGGGGTATTAATAATTTAAAAAAGTGTACTTTATGCATTTTCTGTGCAACTTTATTCAACAAAAATTACAGAAAAAAGTACTCGTTGCTTTTCTTCATAAAAAAGTAATATAGAAAATGTAATATATTTAGAAAAAGTGGTTTCTTTTATGAGTGAAAAAACATGCCAGCTTTCTTTGTACCATTATATTCATCGAGTACCCACATTAGGCTCTCTTAGTTCAAGTGGTCTTCCAGTGATATTAGATCTTAACAGCTGTAGTCTGACAGGAGAACAAAAAAATTATAAAGAAGGCATGCGGAGGTTTTATTCTGATTGCTAAGTAGCTGCTGAACGTGGCATGTACTGTGGAGGTAGTCAGAAAAAGGTCTCTTACTGTGAGCGAACCGTGGTGGGTTGTCGTTGACATCTGTAAGCGTGACCGTGACAGAGGTGGTGCCAGAGAGGCCGCCCATTTGGCCTACCATGTCTTTCGCCTGAATGACCAGCACGTACTGGTCCCTCGTCTCCCGGTCCATGTTGGGCAAAGCTGTCCTTATGACACCTGAAGAGTAAGAAAGCAATAGAGAGTAAGAGAAAACAGGACAACAATGGTTCTTTCCGCCACAAATCCCATCTCCATATCCCACCATGGTTAGTAAGGGATCCATACCTATGGATCACTTCATTGAAAGGTGAATTTTAATCACTTTGAATATCATCAAAAAGTAAATTTATTTCAGTAGTTTAATTCAAAATGTGAAACTCATGTTACATAAATTACACAAAGAAATGGATTTCAGGCATTTATTTCTGTTCATTTTGAAAAGTAGAATATTATATAATCCAGAATGTTGGCCTGCACATTCTTTCTTTGGAAAGACCAACAGACAGTAACTGACAACCTCCACAATAAGAATGAGCACAAAAAGTTATTGCTTAGGAAGCTGGGTCTTCATAGTCCATATATTAAAGAAACGTTAAGTTAAAAGGATATGGTTTGACAGAAAAATGTGAACAAGAAAAAATGCTTAACCACAGCCTCAAAAAGATTATGACGCTACGTTTATTAAGAATTTTAGGAAGATTGACAAGGCATGCTCCATGGGTGTTATTCCTCCCATTTACCTCTAGCATACCACACACAATGTATTCACGAAACCTGTGAACTCTTAATTTGTATGCAGTGTTGTGTGTTTGCTTTAGGTTTAGGTTTTTCAAGAACTTATTTCAAACCCCAAAATTACTCATTACAAATAATTTGTAAGAAAGTATTTATTGTATTAGCCAATGATATTAGCTTTCACAATTTAATTAAGTCTTTTTTTTGGCAAAACTAAACACATTAGCAGACAAAATATTTTGACTTTTTTATAATTTTTTTTATAATATTTTCTTTATGAGTTATTTAAACTTTAGACAGAGGGCACAAATTGAAATAACTACATATTAAACGCAATCCAGTATTAGCACTGTAGCTAAACTTCTTCAGTTTTTTGCTTTTTTGTCACAAATGTTTCAGATCATCAAAACAACATTTATTTCATACACTGTTAAACACAAAATGCAGTTTTCAAAGGGTGATTTCATTTTGTAAGATAGAAAAACTCTGTAAACCAACCTGGCCCTGCATGAAACTGTAATTGGCCCCTTGGTAATCAGGAATTAACTATGAATAACATTTTTTGGAAGGCAGAGTGCAATTGCACCAGCCTGCTTAGTGCCTGACCTGTATAATCAAGTCATCACCTAATTGAATCTGTCTGACAACATGAAGTAGGTAATACTATCTAAAAAAAAAAAATAACTCATCATGTCCCAATGTGAGAGGGGTATATCTACTGACTTTAAGTTGGAGGTTTGAAAGTTTATGCATCTCGTTCACACAATAATTAATTGGTTTGTTCAGTTGACCCTGTTTTCCGTCCGTTTTCCTTCCTTTCGGCGGTTGCAATCCAGGATGAAAAGAGTGAAGGTAACATTATCTTCAGTCATGAAGTTGGTGTTTCAGAGTTATTAAAAAAATGTTCTAAGTATTTATTGTGCACGTGTATAAACATATATTGAAAAGTAACAAATCAGATAAGCCCTTAAGCTAAAGATACGCCCTTGGTGACATACTCATCGGCCAGGTGTTTCGAATTAGGTTACACCTTCCTTTAACTTGGATTCACCTTCCCTCGTTTCAGATGTACCTACTTGCCCCAATGTAAAGAAATTCAGCAGCAAAGTCATCGACTTCTGTCAGTCTGGACTGGGTTACAAAGCCATTTCTAAGGCTTTTTGGAACTCCAACAAAAAGGAAACAGTGGTGAACTGGTCCAGAAGTACCCAAAACAACATCTAAAACACCACAGACCTCACTGGCCACAGTTAAGCTCAGTGCGCAGAACTTAACAGCTTGAAAGAAACTGGGCATAAACAGCATCCACAAGAAAGTTGCAAGGCCAAAACCACTACTGACCAAGAACACAAAGGTTTGTCTAATATTTCCTAAAGAAAAACATCCTGATGACCCCCTAGACCTTTTGGAAAATTTCCAGTTGACTGACAAAACAAAAGTGGAGCTTTCTGGAAGGTGAGTACATCTGGTGTAAAACTAATACATCATTTCAGTAAAAGACCATCACACCAAAAGTCAAACAAGGTGGTCGTAGTGAGGTGAGCTTAGGTTGCTTTGCTTCAGGATCGGTACAACTTGCCCAGTTATTAAGTTTAAGGGCAATTGCTTTTTCAAATATGGTCTGGTTGGTTTGGATAGCTTTGTCTGATGATAAAATTGATTTGATGGTCTGAAACCTTTAGGCATGACAACAAAGCAATAGGAAGAAATATATGAGGGGTAAATACTGTTTTACAACACTGTGTATATTTTACGGTTTTTATTATATGATTAACTGGACCTAAGTAAAACTGTACTTCAGTTTTTGATTACATCCACCTGTTATGTTTGTTGGCAAGCGCTCCACTCAAGTCCTTGAATGCTGCAGTTTGCCATCTAACTGCTCTGAAAATATCACTTCAGACTTGAAAAGACAGTTAAGATTAATCCTTCAGTTGGCAATTCTGAGCAGCCTCCGAGTCAAAGTTAACATCTATGTTGACTGTTGCCTCTTTTACTGTGACTGGTGTGTGTTCTCTGCTTGAAAAGTCCTGTCAATCAAAACAGTTTAGTAGTCAGATGTATGATGAGGCAAATGTTCAGACACTGTCACAAAAGTGAACACATACAAGGGGACAATTTGGCCGTCAGGGGAGGAATCATCTGTCTATTCCCACTGTCATGATTGATCTCTATCGAGAAAAGATAAGAGATGTGACAAAGCCAGCATCAAGTAACTGCCATTTGTCTAGTTTCACCTGAGCCCCTCCAAATAACAGCTACAAAAGCACAGAGCCAAGCTGTGGTAAACAAATGACTAAAGAGGAAAATATTCTTATTTATGGCACTTTTCTAATCTAAACTTTATCCCTTAAATGCAAAGATAATTCCAGAAAAATTAACGCAACCCATTTAAATCAAAGAAAAGTGTTGTAATCCTTCAAAAGCAATCAGGGGTGCTTTCAAAGTTAATGATTTGCCTCACAATGTGTTTCATTCATTAAATGGCACTTATTAAAGATTCCCACAGAGTATGGAAGATTACTCATTAAGAACCACATAAAGCTGCAGCGCACACTTCTTGAATAAATGAATCATATTTTCGTGCTTTATCATATTCACAGTCTGATGAAGGAGATGAAAATAGGGCCTCGTTCTTGGAGCTGAAACCTGATGAATTTCTAATTCTAAACCTTAAAAATTGCATAAAACATTGCATAGGATCCAATTTAATAAAAGGGTATGCGGATAAAGGCAGATGTCTTTAGGAACCCATACAGTATATTGCAAGTTACATGTGTTTTCAGTCAAAGTTGGTTTATGTTAAAAGTGCTAATGTAATGCTCTTAACCCAAGACAGCCCTTATAAAGCCTTTTAATCATCCAACGGGAAAATTACCTACCTACATCTTGTTTTTTGGGTCCCTGCACTATTGTATTATATTGTGTATTAAAGTGTAATCCAACAGATAGTCATAAACAACAGAAATTGACCAGCTTTTGAGTAATTTATCCTTGTTTATGAAGTTTAGACTGCTGACAACAGTTTCATACCTTGCCACAAATCATGGCATATCTAGAAAAAATGTTTGACATGGGTCTGAAAATGAAGAAATGAAGTGCATTTTGCGAAACATCAACTCATGTAACTTAACGTGTGTGTGTCTCTATGATCCATCTTGTTTTGTATATTGTTTGTGTCTACATCTCTATTTTTTTTTTATATTCCTATACGTAATGATCACCTGACCACCTAATTCCAAAAGTTCCACGCTTTAAACAGCTAATTGGTGCTAGTTGGGTAAACATTTATAAGCTGAATTACTAAGATGACATGGGCTAACTCCCCTGTCCCCTAGTCAGCTGCTCCAAACATTCGTCATGCAGAGGTAAGCAAATCTTCATCTGTGCAGAGAGAGGGGGTCTGCATAGCATAGAGTCAGTCAGTCAGTCAGTCAGTCTCTATGCTATGCATAGAATTATATTCTATGCATAGAATATAATTAAATAACGTTATCATCGAATCCTTGCTGTGAAATTTGCCTAACAGTTACAAATGAAAAGGTATTTGGTTTTAATGTCTTTGTCCCTTAAAGGTTTCAGATTATCAGACATATTTTCTGATCAGACGAGAATAACCTGAACAAATACAGAATGCAGTTTATCAGATGATTTTAATTTATTCAGGGAAATAATCTATTCAAACCAATCTGGCTTTTTGTAAAAAAGTAATTCCCCTATAACCTAATATTTGGTTGTGCTACCTTTGGAATCAACAACATTAGCTGTAACTAGCTATGAGTCTTTTAAATCCAGGCAAGGGAAGTTTGACCCACTTTTCTTTGTAGATTTGTTTTAATTTCCCAAGGTTCTGAGGTGCACAGACACCATAGACACCCACTTTGACTGTTGTTTTTCTATAAACGTTAGTAAATTTTTCCACCAAATGTGATGGAATAAACACATTGCAACTCTCTGGTGGATGACTTTTTTTTTCCTCTGTTTCTCTCTTATTGTTTAATCATGAAAACTTGGGGTGGTTGAGCATGTCTTGTGCCTGCACTGGGGCGGCTGGTGGGTTGTGCTTGGCCTGGAGCGGTTGGCTTGCCCAGCCCAGTTACCCAGCTGGTGCATGTTTTCCTCTTACAAACTGATGGGTTGGGGCTGCTGGAGCTGGCCGAATGGTTGGGCGGGCTTGGCGGGATGCTCTGCTGGCTGTTGTGTCTGGGGGGATCAAGGCGGTGGGCTAGAGGGTGGCGTGGGGGGACTGCAGCGTGTGGGGTGGGGGGGGTTGTGTCCTCTTCTTGGATGTGGGGTCTCCGGCATTTGGATCGGATGAGCGGCGGTGGTAGAGCTGAGCTGGATACTGTTTCTCCCTGAGCTATCGTTGCAGTGGCAGTGATGTGGTGTGTCTGGGTGGTTGCAGGGGCGTGGTGGGGGCAAGCACTCGCCGGCCCCGAATGCTTTCCACTGACCGGGGACCTGTTGCCAGGTGAGTTTGTCCCATCTTGGTGGGCGCGGTGCTCAATGGCGTCTGCCCTGTTGCGCCTGTGGGTGGGGGCTGGTGTAAATTTGTGCGGGGCCCTTGCCTTGCCATCACGGCATGCCATGTGGTGGGGGCAGGATGCGGTGGGTGTGCTTGGAGCGGGGCTGTGTGTAGAGCTTGCGCTGTGTGGGTGTCACTTCATTGGCTTTTTGGGAATGAAGCTCACCTGTGGGGGTGTGCCCATGTGCTGTAGGGAGGGGATTCATGGTGTTTGGGTTCGGGGGCATGTCTTCGATATCTGTGTCCTGGTTGGGGGTGGTCCTGTGGGGAAATTCATGCTGGGGTTCATTGAGGGGGGGGGCTCATGGGGGTTTGGGATCAGACTTCATTGGGGGGGTTGGGGACTATTTCATTCTGTGGTGCTCTGGTTGGCGGGCTAGTTTTGGACCATGTAGACCCCTGTTTTGTACATGGCCCCCTTCCCCCCCGGGATGGGGAGGGGGTCGTTGGGGGGACAGGGGTTGCTCAGGTTCAGGCAAAAGGGCCCGGCTAAAACCCCGGGCCCGGGTTTTTGGGGGGCTCTGCCTTTCTCCAAACCCCCCGAGGGAAAAAAGGGCCCCCTCCTGGGTTTTGGGGGTGTTTCCCCTATGGGGTATCGGGCCCACCTGGGGCCCTTTGGGAGTATAGACTGTGTATGGAGAGTGTGAGTGAGTGTACGACGTCCATTTTTTGTTTTTACGTTGGTGCGTGGGTTGGGTAAGTGTTTTTTTGTGTACGCATGAGGGTGGGAATGTGTGATTGTGACTGTGTATGCCTTTTTTTTGTGTCGGTTGGGTCTTGGGGGGCCCCCCCTCTCCTGGATCAGTTTTCGAAAACCCCTAAAATGTGGGGGCCATTTTTCCCTGCCACCCCTACCTGCGGGTGGTTGGTGTCTCTGCCCGCTGGTTTTACTTGTGGTTCTTGGTTGGCCGAGGCTGGGTGCTTTTGGGTGTGTGCTGGCTCACTCCCGGTTGCTGCTTGCCAGAGCATGGGGCCCTGGGCCTGGTCAGGCCTCTGCTTTGGGGAGTTGGGTGTGGGCCCGGGGGCTCGTGTCTCTGGGTCCATGGCTGGATTTTTGCTCGGGCATAGACGGGGCCGGTGGGGCCTGTGGGCCCCGGTCGCAGCAGGTTCCCCGGGGCTTTTTCACTGTTTGGGCTTCTGGGGGTTTCCCCCGGGACCCCCCCCGCTCTTTTCCCGGGGGGGGGTTTGCGCCGGGATCTCCTCCCATATCTGTCCCGGGGCCCGCGGGGCCGGTCTGTGGCTCCCCACACCCTATTGCATATTTTTTATGGGGGAAACCCCCCTGAAAACCCACAAGGGCCCCTCACCCCTCGACCCCCCGGGGTGTTTTTATTCCCGGTGTTTAACAGAAAACAGGAAAAGTTTTTATTGAGCAAATTTTCCACTAAATACTCTTACATTCATAAGTACCCTTTCACTTTTTGGTAAAAAAACTGTTAAATGAACGTTTTTTGCAGGGGTAAAAGCAAGCAGGGGGGTTTTTTATTCTTTTTATCCTTCTTTCTTTCCTCCATTCTTTTCTCCATCTCTCTCCTTTTACTTTTTGCCCCACCTCTCTCTTTTCTATGCTTATTTTTTTCCTTTTCCTTTCTGTCTCCGTAACAATTGAATAATCTGAACGCAGTTTGTAATAAAGTTTCTTTTATGAATATCAAGCAGAGCTTTAAAGCGTTAGCTGTAATGCTCCACTTTTGAAAGTAAATCTGTTGGGCTTTTTCTTGGCACTCAGACAACAATTCTAAGCACTACTCTGCTGGACAGGACATGGTTAAAAAAACAAATCCTGAAAACTTAACTCAATTGAGGCCTGCATTACTTTAGACATTGTTTTGGACTCTTTGAGTCCTCCTGGATGAGTTTTCAATAAATTCTAGGAGTATTTTTGGGAGACTGGCCACTTCTGGGAAGATCACTCTTACATGTTTTCTTTATTTGTGGATAATTGCTTTCACAGGGTTTTGCTGTTGTCCCAAAGCCTCGAAATGTGTCGGGAAAAACTTTCCAGAAAAATGATTTTTTTTTTTTCCCCTTTCTTCTTTGGGGCAAAAAGCTGGGCATCAAAATTTCCAGCTATAGTATGACAAGCATAGAAAATAAATTTGGATTGTTGTAACTTAAAGCAGCGCATATTTATTTGCTCTTGTACGCTGAATTTGTTCTGTTGTGCTTTCTCTGAAATACTTTTAATACAAAAATTTTTTTAGAATGGGGGGCAAGTTATAACCCATTTTTATACAAAGGGGCCCAAAAAATTTTTTTCTTTTCCCCAGTCTCCCCTCTAGGGTGCTGGAATTTTTTTTGGGAAAACTAGTTATTCCCAAAATTTAAAAGAGTCAGTAAAAAACTTGACCCACGCAATAATGGTATAATACGGATGACATTGGATAAAAAAGCCAGAATGGACAACTTCTACTCAGTGAGACAATGCTGTGATCCCGAGTTTCCGACCCATCTGACCATCAGCGCCGAACGTCCCTTTGGGTTTACAAGTCTCTTGAAAACGATACCCCCCCACCCGGCCTCCACTTCTTTAAAAGGGCCCGTGCATTTCCAAAGGGAAAAATGGGGAAAATTTTCCCTAGATACCAATATTGTCAGTTTACTCCTCCCAAGCTATTTTGCTTATTGTTCGATTGACATACACTTTTCACTTTGAATTTTTTGTTTTTCACAAACACATCCCCCCCCAAAAAAAAAAACCCAAATCACATTCGTTTTATTTTTCCTTTTTCCCCCTCCCGTATCCCTTTCCCACTTGCCCTTTCATTCTTGTGACCCCTGAAGAACGTTTAACTTCCCCTCACCGTTTTCCCCCCAGGGAGTCAGCCGGGCCACTTTTGGGTTTTCTTGCTTTAACTCTTTTCTTTTTTCTCGGGGCCTAAAAAAAATTTTTTTGTGACCACTGGAATTGTAAAATGCTGTCTTTAAACCCTTTAAACACTCCCAGATTGGGGAAAAAGAAAGGACTTGTAAAACCTTTTTGCCCATAAAAGAGGATGACAGGGCATCTTTTAGACCCAAAGGGATTTCAATGATGTGAAAAGGGTATTTGCCCCCTTCTAGATTTGTTTTTCCTTTTTTCCACAAAATCTTTCAAATCATCATAAAAATTTAAAGTATCAAACAAAAAAAACCCGTGTTTGAATAAAAAAAGGGTGGGCCAAAACAATTATTATGTTTTGGTTTCCCTTTGGGTTTTTGCTATTATTTTTTTCCCAAAAACCGGGTTGTTTTTGGAAAAGTTTTTAAAAAAAAAAAATTACCATTTGGAAAACCCCAATTCTGATTTACTCTTGCTCTTTTGCCCATATAGAAAATTTTTTTAAAAGTTTTTGATTGAAACGTTAAAAAATAAAGGGAAAAAATTTAAAGGTTTAGGGGGAAATAGTTTTTCACCAACTGGGATGGTAATATTCTGCCTATCCACACTGGGCTCTTCTGCATTATAGCTCTTTGTCGTTTCTCGCCTCAATAATTCTACCTGTGACAAGGAAATTTGTTTAAGAGTGTCTAGATTGCTGTAATGCTCCCAGCTGACAAAGGAGCAAGAAGTGGGAAGATTTCTGCAATAAGGAAGGATACACAGGTGTTTCTTTTTAAGTGTTTTAAGTGTTTTTGACAGCTAAGGTATATACAGGAAAAATGGGCTCCAAACAACAGACATTACATTTCCCCACCTTTTTAGATTTAAAAGCAAACATAAAAAATATGAAAACAGGGGGTTTGGGCAATGAAACTGAAAAACCCGGTTTTTTTGACCACAATTTAATTTTTTAAAACTGTTGGGCCCCCTTTTGCCCCCCAAAACAGGGGTCCCAAATTTCTTGGGGAAAGAAAAATAACAAAATCCCGCACAGTGGTCAGAGGGTTTTTAAACCATTTTCTTGCAGGAATAGGGGGAGGTACTACGGGATATGGTGGAGAAAAAAGTTTTCCCGACTTTGCTCCTCCAAAAAACCCCAAAAAGGCTCAATTAATATATAATCCCGGTGACTGTGCAGGCCCCTGGGAGATGGGTTTAAATTTTACTTTCATGTTTTTATCAAACCAAACTTTCAAACCAAATCTTTTCCCGTTTTGGGATTTGGGGGCACTGTCATCCTGTACTCGGCAACGCCATGTTTTGAAAACCCCTGGAAGCACTTGGTCCTCAAGGAATTTGGGTTCCCGGGGGCCCTTGGCGATGAGAGCCCCTCTAGCACAAGTATTGGGCCCAAAGGGGAAAGCCATGATATGGCACCCAAACCCTCAGATCCCACCCCCACCCCTTCACTGGGGCATGAAAAAGTCTGGGGGGTACGTTCTTTAGGGCCTTTTTCCCCCGAAACCCCCCGGATGTTTGGGGGAAAAAAGTAAAAAGGGACCCCATAAAAGGGAACAATACATGTTTCAAAAAATTGTCCACCCCAAATTTTCCAAATCCTTGCACCAAAGAAACCCACGTTTTGGGATTGGGATGAGTTTTACCAAAGGTTTTGGGGTATACAGCCTGTCCCCTGTATATTGACCCTGTGGAGCCCCCAACGGACAGTTCTGGTGGAAACCAGGAGAGTTGAGGTGCACATTTAATTCTGCCTTGATTTGGGCAGCCGTGGTTTTAGTTTTTTGGATACAATCCGGGTTAGCACCTGAACATCCCTTTCAGACAGCTTCCTGTTGCGTCCACAGTTAATCCCGTTGGATGTGGTTCGTCCTTCTTGGTGGTATGCTGACATTACCCTGGATACCGTGGCTCTTGATACATCACAAAGACTTGGTGTCTTGGTCACAGATGCACCAGCAAAACGTGCACCAACAATTTGTCCTCTTTTGAACTCTGGTATGTCACCCATAATGTTGTGTGCATTTCAATATTTTGAGCAAAATTGGGCTCTTACCCTGCTAATTGAACCTTCACACTCTGCTCTTACTGGTGCAATGTGCAATCAATGATGACTGGCTACCACGCTGGTTCAATTTAGCCATGAAACCTCCCACACTAAAATGACAGGTGTTTCAGTGTCATTGTCCAACCCCTGTATGTCTCATTAGGTCCTTGCTATCATGTATCCGTTATAACGCGTGATTGCCAAAATTTTACTTGGTGGATTATATTGAATAAAATATTGAAAGACAAATATTTTCACTACTGTATCAGACTGCAAACATTCTTAAGTTCTAATACTTTTTAAAACTGTGTGAACCATGGTAAAAATAGAATCCAAATTAAGATTTTGTCACACAAAAAGTATTGGTGAAACCTATTTAACTTATTTATTTTTTAAGTTAAAAGTTTCTGAATACTGCAGAGTAAACAAATCTGTTCAAAAAAGACTTATTTTTCTTATTCAATTAGCTTCAATTTCTCTAAGAAGATTAAAGGCTAAATTAAAACTATTTCACAGTTATGAAAACCATTCAAATTCAACCAATTCAAATGTTTTGAAGTAATTAGATTTTAAGTTCTATGGCAGTTAAGGTTGGCAGTTAGTTTCCAAATTTAAAAATAAATTTAAATAAATGTTAATAATATTTTTTTCCTTGGATTGCACTGTTAGCAAAATGTGCTTTGGATAAAAACATTTTTTATACAAAAATCTTTTTTAATAACCTCATCATATTTAGAAGGTTAGTTGGCTGATTAATGCTGTGAAAGTTATTTGTTAGAATACATAATTGTAGTATAATTGTAGATATGCAGACAACATGGTATATATTTTCATACAATTTTCTAAAGATAGAAAACTGATTCTGAGGTTACCTGGGGATATTTAAGTATATTAAAGCATAATGAACCACTGTTTTTCTAGTCAGATTGATAGTATATATTTTTTTAATGTTTTGACTCTGCTGCTTTCTGTGCACAAAGAATTATTTCCGCATCTGCGTTTCATGTAAAATGGGATGCACATGAACTTTTCCTCCCTAACCCATAACTGAACCGCACCTTGTTTTTTATCCTCAGTTGAACTAATATACAGCTCTAAGCAGTATCATGTTCTTGGGCTATTGTAGATGTACAAAAAGAAATTAGGCTCAGGTAAGGGTAAAATTCATAGAGAAATTTTAGAAATTTCCAGACTGATATTGTAAATGTACAAGAATAGATTTGAGAATGTCTTTAATTTCTAAGAAATTAAATGTGATGAATTAGCATAAAAAAGAAAACACTTCCAGGATTAAAGATCCAAATTTGACTGGGAAAACATGGAAATTGCTACTTGCAAAATATGGAATTAATTCCATTTATTGGATGAATTAAAGTCTTTCCATTGTCTGAGAATACTGAAATGTCTTTAGGTGCAGTTCCAAAGAAAAAAATATTTCTTTCTTTTCTTCTTGGTCAGACTCAAGTTTTTCTCATCATCAAACAAATTTTTATATCAGTAACATTAATTATGAAAAAATATATAAACAATCATAAAAAAATATCCAGTTGTACCACTGTTGGAGGCATCAAGTGTTTACAATACTGTCTCATGTTGCGCTGATGTGGAGCAGGATCAAAGTGTAAACTGGAGGACGGGAGTCACCTGGTGAGTTGAAACATTTAATAGTTGGACTGATTCTTACAGCAAGGAAGACTGACAGGATGACGGGCAGGAAACACTGGGGCATGAAATCAGGAAGGTAACAGTTGAATCCAACAGAGAACAAAGAAAACTAGAGGGTATACATACTAGGGGAGCCAATGAACTAGAAGCCAATCAGGGAGAGAATCAGGAACAGCTGAAGGAGAGTGACTAATCAACACAGGTGAGATGGGAGTGCAGAAAGGCAACAGAAAACATCTTAGTAAACAATTAATTAACTACAGAACATAAACAGAGAGGCACCAGACCTATAAGAAAATAAAAACAAGCTAATCTAACCCAGGAATCCAGGGAAGTAATCCAAAAACAAGAATGAAGAGATGAACCGAAACAGGAACTGAACAGGAATCTGTCCTGTTCATAACTTTAATGAACAGAACCGGTGACAAAGGGCAGCCATGTCGGATTCCAACATGCACTTTGAACAGGTCCGACTTAGTGCCGGCAATGGTCGACCAAACTCCTGCCCCGCTTGTACAGAGACCGGATGGCCCCTAATAAAAGGCCTCCGACACCATACTCCTGGAGCACCCCCCAACGGGCACCACGAAGGACAAGGTCGAATGTCTGCTCCAGGTCCAAAACCCATGCAGATTGGTTGGGCAAACACCCATGAACCCTCGAGCACCTAGTAGAGGGTGTAGAGCTGGTCCAGAGTTCCACGGCTGTGATGAAAACCACACTGCTTCTCCTGAGGCTGAGGTTTTACTATTGGCCAGACTCTCCTCTCCAATACCCTGACATAGGCCTTACCAGGGAGGCTGAGAAGTGCGATACCCCTGTAGTTGGAACACACCCTCCGGTCCCCGTTCTTGTGAAAGGGGACCACCACCATGGTCTGCCATTCCAGAGGCACTGTCCCCGCCACGCAATGTTGAAGAGGCGTATCAGCCACAACAGCCCCACAATATCCAGAGACATAAGGTACTCATCCACCCCCGAAACCTTGCCACCATGGAGCTTTTTAGCCACCTCTGTGACTTCAGCCTGGGTAATAAAAGAATTCAACTTCGAGTCCCCAGCCTCTGCTTCCACCAGGGAAGGCATGACGGCAGGATTGAGAAGATCCTCAAACTACTCCTTCCACTTCCTGATAATGTCCTCAGTCGAGGTCAGCAGCTTCCCACCCCTACTGTAAACAGTGTTGGCGAAGCACTGCTTCCATCTCCAGGGGCGCCAGATGGTTTGCCAGAATCGCCAGTTGTCTGAAGTTCCACCTCGGCCAGGCAAAGTCCCGCAAGGAGTAACCCGGCCACCAGATGTGTGCCGACGAGTACTGACCCCAGGCCTGGCTCCAGGATGGTTCCCCAGCTCTGCTGTACCGGGCCACTTCATGTGCCTCGTTCTAGTGGTCTTCATGAAGGCGTCTGAACCGCTCTTTGTCTGACCCGTCACCCAGAGCCTGTTTGCCATGGAAGACCCTACCAGGGGCATTTAAGACCCAGACAACATAGCCTCTAGTATTATTTGACTCAAACCCCTCCACCATGTTAAGGTGGCAGTTCAAGGAGGGGCAACAGAAATCTCTCACATCTAATTTTTGTCAGAGGGAAGACAATTCAGAAGAATTACGCCTCCATTTGAACATGGTTGTAAAAATAAAAAGAATTCCATTTGGTATTCAGTTTCCTTCTCCTTCTCAGCTAATCTTTAATAATGTCATTACAGTTCCACCACCTGACAACAGTATTGGCTTTTTACTAACTGAGTAAATGACTCAGTTAAATCATAGTGAGTTGTCCATTTCTTTTTCTCTAAAGCCACAGATTGTTGGCTCACACCTGGATGGCGCAAGTCAAGAAAATAATAATCCTTACTTTGTTTTACAAAACATGCCATTTAATGAACAGTGCAACAAACTGTATGGAGGAAAATAAATGTTTCTCTTCTAAACAACATGTTTTCTTTTATTCCAAATTAATGCCTTAATATTCAAACATTTGCTGTGTTTATCCGTTGCATCCTAACATGCATACTTAACATTTATACGCAGCGAAACCCAATTACAGAGCACAACTTACATCATCGACTGCTCCCCTGGTGACTGACTTCCATCAGATAGCGGACTTCAATCCTGCAAAGCTCCGTAAATATCAGCAAGATGCAAACAAAAGTTGTTTTGTTCTTCTGGTTCTGTGCTCCATAAACATCAGACAGATCATCTTTAAACATTTGGGACAAGTAAATCTGACGAGAATGCTGGGTAATGGTTGGATTATCATAAAAGCTAAGGAAAATAAAAATATGCTCAGCTTGTGGAGCTGGCATTGGGAAAAATAAATGTTCTCACCAAAGCACAAAAACAGTGTCTTGCAAAAGTATTATTATCTCTTCAACTTGTTCTACATTTTGTCACATTACAACCACAGTGTATTTCATTATGGATACTATGTGACAGACAAACACAAGGTAGTGCAGAATTGTGAATTGGAAGGTACAGTATCTCACAAAATAGAGTACACCTTAGATTTTTGTAAATATTTGATTATATCTTTTCATGGGACAAGATATTACACTTTCATACAAAGTAAAGCAGTCAGTGTACAGCTTGTATAGCAGTGTAAATTTACTGCCCCCTCAACACTGCCATTGATGTCTGAACTAAGTGAAAATGTCCAAATTTTGCCCAAAGTGTCAATATTTTGTGTGGCCGCCACTAATTCACCACACTGCCTTAACTCTCTTGGGCATGGAGTTCACTAGAGTTTCACAAGTTGCCACTGGAATCTTCTTCCACTCCTCCTAGATGACATCTCATAGAGGAGTGGAGGGGTTTGTTGTTCTATCACATAAAATACTAATAAACTACACTGACATTTCTGTCTGTTACGTGACAAAATGTGCAAAAGTTCAAGGGGGTGTACTTTTGCAATACACTGTAAATTTTTATGAATCTTAAAAATATTAATGATTTTTAATAGTTCTATAAATCTGTAATTCCAAACATCTGAAGCAAAACAATAAAAGAGCAACATGTTTCTCCTGCTGGCTCTTTAGAAGCACACACGCTTCACACCAAGCAACAGTGCTAATCCACACGGGGATGTTGCAAGCTGCTTGTATGTCTGCTGGGTGCCAGCCACCTTCCCCTCACTCCCCTCCTCCACACCACCCCACCTCGCTCTCTGTCTTTGTTACCCCGTGCGGCGCTGGTGTCATTCCTGGGGAGCGCTGATGATTAAAACCCTTCTGTCGTTATCACAGCACGGCCTCCTCATTGCACCGTGACTCCTTGCCTCCGGTGTGAGCCAGACGCATTGTAGCCATGCATTCATCTAGCTGTCTCCAAACCACTGGCGGCAGACGGGTGGGCCACGCTCCCTCCTAAAGCCTGGATACTTGACATTTGTCTTGTGAGCGGAGGAAAATAAAAGCACTGGCTTTAGAGGAGCCCTCTGGCTCGGTGTGCAGCTTTGAGATCTCCTGATGAAGGTGATGTACACTTAAACATGAAGGGTGTAGTATGTGATTTGCAGAGCCCTCGGGCAGTCCACTTACAAGGAATAGATTCTTTCAACAGACACAGAAAAAAACGGCCATACAAACAGGGAATAAAACCTCCAGCTCAGGTACTTTATTACTGAGTGACATTCAAGCCTTGTACTTTAATCACGAGTTACTATAGCCACCCAGGGATCCACAAGACTGAAAGAGCCACATGATACTATGGCTGAAAAGGCTGGAGTGTTAGACTCGTACATCATGATGACCAGCGTGTGGCAGAAAACAAAATCCACTCATTGTAACATCAGAAAGAGGGGAAATGTATTAGATTGTGTGTGGCCTGTGGTTAGAATTAAAAAGATATATCTATTAGATAATGTATGAAGACACTAATGGTAAACCAACAAGAGAAACAAAAGGGTAAATTGTTGTGGGCCAAAAAATGATCAAGATTATTTTTTTTTCAAAATATACCTGTTTGTGAAAAAAATGTATACATTTAAGTTACTTAAAACCGTTTTATGTATTTTGTTTCTTCCTGAAGAGAAACAGGTTCAGCAAATGGCATATGGAGTCCAAATCTAAACATGTAACACCAGCAGTAGCCTAAAATACAAGCAATTTGATTTCCCTAACATGCATGGTATTGAAGGCAAAAAGTGCCACATTACAATAAATAAAAAATTGATAAATATTTTAAACATGTGATATTTCCAATAAAGCTGGAGAAGCATGTGCCAGTTAGATTAACTGATCTTTATCTTAAATATATAAATTAGAAAAGCATTTTTATTTTTATTTTTAGTTGAATGTATTTATTTGAAATAATTATTTCATCATTGTTCATCTTATGGTTATGTGGTACAGCCACCATGAATTTATTTTAAGTCAAATGAAAATCAATCAGTCGGGCTAACACTAGTATAGAAAAGCAGCTCAGTTGCTGCACAGGTTAACAAATCAGATGTTATGGTTTATTAAGAGAGACACAGCAGCAGTTAAAGTTTCTTCATGATGTGCTGTTGCTTGGGAAATAAAAAGTAATTTAATTAGACCAAAAGAAAAGTAATACCTTAATTTAGTAATAAATTGAGGCCTTTAACATAAACAGTCAAATCTTAATTGTAGAATATGCATTTCGATTAGGCTTGTTTTTAAGATTAAAAGTAACTTTTGAAAAGACGACATTCAGACAGACAGACAAGCAAGGCAGTTACCTAGTAATTGTAATAATATGATAGTATATTGTACAAACATGAAAAGCATATTGTTAGACCAATAACGTTTTTATATTATAACATGATAAAGCTCTGCTTATCTTTTACTGGGTGGCGGCTCTACGTTTCAATAAAATTTTGCCCAGTACAGGTTATATGACAAAAAAGTTTCGAAACTGACATTTATTTTTCATGAAGCTAGAATATTCGTACTCGTTGTCTTCCGCTTCATCCGGGACCGGGTCGAAGGCGCAGCAGACTCAGGGGAGACACCCAGACTTCCCTCTCCCCAGACACCTCCTCCAGCCAAGAGACATAGTCTCTCCAGCGTCTCCTGGACTGTCCCCAGGCCCTCCTCCCGGTGGGACGTGCCTGGAGGCATCAAGTATAGATGCCCAAGCTACCTCAACCGGCTCCTCTCAATGTGGACAAGAAGCAGCTCTACTCCGAGCCCCTCCCAGATGGCTGAGCTCCTCACCCTATCTCTAAGGGATTGCCCAGCCACCCTACGGAGGAAGCTAATTTCAGCCGCTTGTATCCGAGATCTTCTGAGTTCATGGCCATAGGTGAGGGTAGGAATGTAGACCAACCAGGAGCTTCGCTTTTTGGCCCAGGTTTCTCTTCACAACGGACCGATACAGCGTCCCCATTACCGCGGCAGCCGCACCAATCCGTCTGTCAATCTCCGGCTCCATTCTCCCTCACTCGTGAACAAGACTCCAAGATACTTGAACTCCTCCTCCACTTGAGGCAGGAACTCCCCTCCAACCTGAAGAGGACAAGCCACCCTTTTTCCAGTCGAGAACCATGGCCTCGGACTTAGAGGAGCTGAACTTCATCAAAGCCGCTTCACACTCGGCTGTGAACCGCCCCAGTGCATGCTGTAGGTCTAGAGGGGGCCAGCTGGACCATGTCATCTGCAAAAAGAAGAGAGGAAATCCATTGGTCCCTAAACCAGACCCCCTCTGGCCCTTGACTGCGCCTAGAAATCCTGTCCATAAAAGTTATGAACAGGACCGGTGACAAAGGGCAGCCCTGCCGGAGTCCAACATGCACTGGAAACAGGTCCGACTTAGTGCCGGCAAAGCGGACCAAACTCCTACTCCGCTTGTACAGAGACAGGATGGCCCCTAATAAAGAGTCCAACCCTGAGTTCCCAGCCTCTGCTTCTACCAGGAAATGCGTGATGGCAGGATTGAGAAGATCCTCGAAGTACTCCTTTCACCGCCCGATAATGTCCCCAGTTGAGGTCAGCAGCTCCCCACCCCCACTGTAAACAGTGTTGGCGAAGCACTGCTTCCCCCTCCTGAGGCGCCGGACGGTTTGCCAGAATTGCTTCGAGGCCGACTGATAGTCCTTCTCCGCCTCACTGAACTCCTCCCAGGCCCGGGTTTTTGCCTCTGCCACAGCCCGGGCTGCGGCACGCTTGGCCTAATGGTACCCGTCAGCCACCTCAGGAGTCCCACAAGCCAACCACAGCCGAAGGACTCCTTCTTTAGCTTGACAGCATCCCTTACTGTCTGTGTCCACCACGGGGTTTGGGGATTGCCACTGCGACAGGCACCGCAGACCTTACAGTCCCAAGTCTGTCCGGCTTTCTCCTCTTCCAGCGGATCCAACTCACCACCAAGTGGTGATCAGTAGACAGCTCAGCCCCTCTCTTCACCAAAACATGCGGCCAGAGGTCTAAAGACATGACAACAAAGTTGATCATTGACCTCCTGTCTAGGGTGTCCTGGGGCCAAGTGAACTGATGAACACCCTTATGCTTCAATATGGTGTTCATCATGGACAATCCGTCACTAGCACAGAAGTCCATTAATGAAACACCACTCGGATTCAGATCGGGGAAGCCATTCCTCCCGATCACGCCTCTCCAGGTGTCACTGTCATTTCCTATGTGGGCGTTGAAGTCCCCCAGCAG
Source organism: Crenichthys baileyi (assembly GCA_036173005.1). Lineage (NCBI taxonomy): Eukaryota > Metazoa > Chordata > Actinopteri > Cyprinodontiformes > Goodeidae > Crenichthys > Crenichthys baileyi. The sequence continues at coordinate 189,887 of JAHHUM010002684.1, forward strand.
AATAATGGAGTCCAACAGGAGGGGCACTATGCATCACCCTCGACAGGGACGCCAAGAAGGCCAGGTACTCCACACTACAGCTCGGCCCATAGCTGAAATGACAGAGAACTGTCCCCAACCACAAGGCGCAGGGATGTGACCCTCTCATCCCCTGGTGTAAACCCCAACACGAGACGGCTGAGCTGGGGGGATGAAACTAGAATAAAATAATAAAATTGTGGTTGTTTGTTTAGCCCTAAATGGATGCAAACTAATAGGCAGTTGAAAACTAAATCACTTCTCCTAATGCAAAAGTGCAAAATAAATTGGCCATAAAATGTAAAACACTCAATCATTTGATATGGGACTGTTTCAACATTAGATTGCATTTTAAAGTGGTGATTATTTAGTGTCTACTGGTGAAAATGATGCTGGATGTCAAATTAGGAATAAATACAGAAACACCTGGCCTTTAGCACAACTCGGTGCCCTCTGCCTAATAAGAAAAAGCAGATAACTCTTCAGCCTTCTGTGTTATCATTACTAGGTATTCTTGATGTAGTTTGGAGAAGTGTGCTTTCTACTTCTTTGCTTGTACTCGTAAGTAATATTGGTTTGTTAAGCAGTTTGGTGCAAATACATGAACTGTTGGACCTGCTATGATAAGCTGACACTGATAAAATATTGAAATATTCAAAAGAGCCGACATAGGAAACAATATCGCAACAACAAAATATGCAGCCACAGGAAATACCACACAATTTTTATCCAATATCACGACTGTGTTTTAAATCTATTTGTGACAACTGTAGCAGAAGTTGACTTCTGAGGGTCGTTTCAAACCCCTCCTGCTTGTTTTCCATGTACCAGAGCGGGGTCTAGACCCCGTCGTTGGGAAACAACACTTTATAATACCTGCCTGAGAACTGCAGGAGACAGCCAGATTTATATCTAGCCTTCAGCTGCAATGTTCTTGATTTAGTTCAGTAGCCGCAGCAACAATATTGTGTAAAGCCAAAACATGTACTATAAAGAATACAAAAAAATAAATAAACAGAAGGCTTATACTGAGGCACGTGGTTTAGGAAGAGAAAAAAGAACATGAAAATATCCAAATCCAAAACTGTCGCATTATTTTCTGACCTTGGTGTCAAACATTCATATTTGCAATGCACATAAGGGATAGACATGTGTTTTTCCTTTGTGTGACCTGTTTCAGTTTTAATTAGATTCTTGGTCTGAGGGTAGACACAGCTCAGTCTGCCACGGCTCCTCTTCCACCCGAGTGCCTGTCATATTCAGATGTCATACTCACCTCGCCTTGTCACATCTTTAAATACTCCCCTCAGGATGTAATTAATCCTCTCATTCAGGCACCTGGCATTTCCTACAACCTGAACTCCTCTCTTGTTATTGCAGCTTACTGGAGGTTTATACATGTGTGCATGTCTAGTAGTGCTAATGTGCATGGATAATTGTCTCCAAAGGACATTTCCATATTGCTGAGCTGCGTGGCGTTGAAGGCAGCTGTTCAAAAGCCTCCTTGAGGTCTGTTATCAATTAAAGCACAGTCCTTGACAGTGTTACCATTTCAGCTTCACCTTCTGACTGAACTACAGGTAATCAGTCAATATATATTACCGAATACAGTCCTTAGTAAGCACCTTAAAACTGTATTTTCCATTATCCACCGCTTGGACGTTATTGGAGCTATCCGGGATTAGGCTGTTTTCCCAAGGGCACCTTGTGGATTCAATTTGGGATTAAGAACTAGAGTAACTTGTCAGAGACAGGATGCTACCAGCCGAACACAGGGTCACATGAATTCCTCCCAAAGCCATCAGCTCTCAGCCAGTTAATCGCCAGCACTGAATTGCAGCGCAAAGCTTAGAATGTATTCTGGCTCCGGTACTTTGTCAAAGTCAGCAGGGGCCGCGGTCCGGGCTTGTACTGCAAATGAGACTAATTAGAAACTTACAGAGATGGAGGCACAACGCTGATTGCAAAACACTCAATCCTGGGTTGCTGACTAAAAGCTAGTGTCTCATCCCCAGGGTGTATTCTGAAAGATATATGAATCAATGGGATGTTACAGACTTAACAGCTAGCAAACACAAAACAGCCAGTTTAACAGTCTGAGCATGAGCAGAGTATTGAATACCTATGGAAAAAGACATTGTTTACAGTAAAGTGAAAATAAGTTAAATAATAGCTGTAAATGTTCTTTTGAAAAGCACATACTGACTAACTCAGAAGAGTTCACTACTACATTTTTTTTTAATAAAGGTGGAATTTAATTTTATATTTATGATTTCTGTTACCTCTGTTACCTTTCTGTTAAAAAAACTTGTTTTTTTTTGTTTTTTTAAGTGATGTGAGAAACGGTTCATTTGTTGTTTTCAGTGCCACAGTTTTCAGTTCAGTTGTAGTGAACTATAATCAGCTATGGGTATTTTGCCCCTAACACTAAGAATAATTACACTATCAATTTCTTGGCTGACTGCCTTTAATACCCACAGCTTATGTGAGCCTCATACTCTGCTGCAACAAGTGTTAATAGGCATAAAAAGCTTGAAGCCTACATGAATGTGTATCTGTAGCATGTCTACAAAAACACAAAAAAGTAAGCAAATGTACCCTTTTTTTCATGTCTATTATGCATCATTTGGGAAACCATTTGTATATGAAGACTTTATTCCTTGTGACATTATCTACAAATCGCATCCATCTGCTTGTCCATCCGTCCATCCATCAAGCAACATCAATTGTGATTTGTTTCAAAGGTCGTCACTGATCAGTTAAAATGTTTAGAACCATGCTGAGTATATTTCAGGGTTTCAAAAATCCTAGTTGGATGTAACATAGCATAGCTAAAGGTGCAGGAATGAAAGGGAAACATCAGAGGGAAGGTGGGGTGGTTGTGGAGACAGGTTTTTCCTCTAGGTTTTTGAAAATTGTCGGGGTAGGTTTGTGTGGGGGGGGGGTGTTGTGATTTGAAACATTAAGGTAAAATTATATTTGAAGGAGAATGACGGAGAGCAGGTCCGTCGACGGTGACGTTCAGAGTAGTCACGGAGAATATGGAACCGTTCTCGTTAATTAACATAACAACGGAGTTGCTCCGTCAGTCGGAACGGAACAGAGCAGGAACAGAGAATGTGGAATTCTTTGGCCTCCCTCCACGAACACTGAAGCAGCTGAGGCAACACTGAAACAGCTTCGCAGGCAGGAAAGAGCCGGCGGTGTTGGTTTTTCAAAACAAAGGAAATTTTAAGGTTTCAGGATATTTAAATTTCAAACTCTCTGATAAAAACTTTATTCCGAAGGTGTGGCGGCTTCTATTTTGCCGTGGCGGTGCGCCACGATCAATTACATGTAGCGGAAACCCTGGGAGGACGTTGTGAGGCACTTGCTAGTCAGCCTGTTGATATATTACATGCAGTAGCTCAATCAGTTTCCAGTTTTGAATGCTTTTTCTTTACTCTTCTCTATTAAACAAGAACTGCAGAAAGTTGTAAAGCCTCAGTTTATATATATTTTGTATAAGAGAACATCACAAATCAGTCATTTCGTATACTTGGCTTATTTTACTTCCTTTTCCCACTGCATGTGATACATAATAAAACCTACTGGTTAGGCAGAAAACTGCCATCAGTGTGATTCAGGCAGATCTAAACCATGATTAATGTCAGCATATACAACAACACTGTACAATGCATTTAGTTTAAAGTTTTTTAAAATATGACTTTTCAGTTTTCATCATGCATGTAAGGAATCATTTACCAGATGTAAAGAGTCAATAACAATCTGACATTAAGTAACACCTGCCAACATAATCATCCTAGGTCAAATAAGGCCATTGCAGGAAGCTTGTGCTTTTTATATATTATGTACAATATTATGTACAATTAAAACAATTTTATAAAGAAGAGTGAAAATAATTTCGTCCATAGTAATGTGAAAGGCTCATTGCCAGTTATTGCAAACTGCAACAAGTTATTAGGTTTAGGGGGGATATACTTTTTCACATATGGTCAGGTTGTTTTTGGTAGTTTTGTTTCCTTTTATAAGAAATTGCTAATGGGGCAAATAATCAGTATATGTATGCCACACTTTTCAGATTGTAAACATTTTAAAAATCTTTATACTTCCACTTCACAACTATGTGCTACTTTGCATGGCTGATCACAAATAAATCCTAGTAAAATATATTGAAATGGTTGTTACAAGATAAAATGTGAAAATGTTGAAAGGTAGTTGTTTTGTAAGGGTTAGGGTTAGGTGCACAGTTCTATAACTTTTCAAAAAGGGGCCCACAAAAAAATAAATTAGTGACCCAAAGGCCAAATATTGTGTGTAAAGCACAGGAGACCTTTTTGATTAAATGTCCCTTTAAAAAGTAGGAGTAGTAAACAACAACTTGGAATGCTGTCAGCCCAGTTCATCCATACTGAAAGGTGAACATGTCAGCTTACATTCTTGCATCTCAGTATATAGGCCTACCAGGTACTGTGTGCTCAGTTGAAAATGTACTTAGCACACACTAAACCCTTGTGAGCATTGCACTTGACTGTAAAAGAACACAGACCACTCAAAGCAAGTAATTATATCCCATTAAAGCTTTCCAAATATCAACCTTGGGGATTCAAAGAATCCACTTAGCTTAATGAAACTCCTCAGCTGAGGCTGTGAAAGTACGAGCTCTGGTCATTGAGCCGAGAGTCTAGAAAACATGATATGAGAATAATGGGAGGTTTATGAGGCAGACACGCCGTTTGAACATCATTTATGTAAATGTCTGCTCTCACTCTAATTGATATTGATCTAATGAAATCTCATTCAAGAGTCATCAATGGGTGCAAGTGTTCTCACACAACTTTGCTAGAGAGCATTGAACAGCTAGAGGCAAGTGATCGAATTTTTATCAGACGTCTGCCAGCTTAAGACATTTTTGCTGTCTCACCACTTACAAGAGTCTGTCACATTTCTTTTATGAGTTTAATCACTTAAGCAGTGTTCCCAAAATTTTTTATCCAATGACCCACAATAACACAGTCAGAGATTTGTGGTCCTAAATCTTTTTCTCTTTGGGGTATTTGTAGTAAAAACGAATCACTCCTGAACTGGTGACCTGTCCAGTTTTACCCAGAGGATGCAAGAGATAGGCACCATCCACCCTGTGTACCAATTTCCTACTTCTCTCGTGACAAACTCCTGCATTTCCCAAACTTTCTGCCATGGCGTCAGCAAACCAAGAGGAAGATCTAATTTGCCTTGCAGTAGTTTTGGAAAAACAAAAGAAAAGAATGAAGTAAATCCAAGAGATTGTTGTGTGTGAATATCCCATTAGGTCAGCAGCTTCTAAAATACTCCAAAAAAGACCAAAAAACATGCCACATTCAAAATCACTCAAATTCCCTTTCTTCCCTTTTCACCTAGTTCGAAGGACAGCAAGTTGTCTTCACCAAGCCTAGATGCCTAGGATACATTTCAGGTGACCTAATAATGTATCATATTTAATTTATATTCAGATAACAAAAAGTGGCTATAATAACAGAACTTATGTAAATTTTCGTCATAGAAATTATGAAAGCCAAATTTTTCAAAATAGAAACACGCCACTGCTGTTATTTTCCTTGCAAACTATTCACCAGAATGCAATTATCATATACAGAATAAGGAGGACAGGGAAGCAGCACTTGTTAAAACCTGAAAAAGGGCACAATGATTTAGTCTAATAACAATAAATGCACACGGAGGCTGTGGGACGCATAAGCAGGGAACGGAAGCAAAACCAAATCTGACTGGGCATTAAGCTGAGCCTGCAAACCAAATATAACAAACCCTTTCAGCTTCAACACTCCAAATTCAATTTCAAATAAAAAATGGTGGCACCAAGTAGCTTAATGGAAGAGCTTAGCGTGTAATTTCTGCGTTTGACATAACACCAGCTTTCAGTCAGTTAAAGCAATCTGCTGAGTCCGCAGCTCAGATTTCGTTAGCTAAATTCGTACTCAGGTTGTACTATGTCTAAAAATACAACCTTTAGAGATGATGTGCTGGTTTTGTAACCCTTCTTCAATGAAGCTAATCTAGTTGTTTATTATTATTTCAGTATTGTGATCTGTTAGTGACAGGTAAAAATATTCAGAGTGAAAAAAGCTAAAAGTCTAACCTTTTGAGATCAAAATTATAGTCCATGATTCCCCAGTAATTCATACAGCATTCTATTCAGTTAATCGTCCATTGGCTTTGAATTGTTTTCTTAATTTTGCTGACGTAAAAAAAGGATTTAGCCGAATTCATTGAGGGGAAAGACATTGCTGGATTTCAACACTTTAATTAGCCCACTGAGGTTTGAGCTTCTCAGCATCTTGAGGATCTTGACTCATATTCAGAGATTCATTGAAAGCTTCCAGAGGAGCTGCAGGGACCTAAGGACTACCAACAAAAGTAATGTATGCTTAGGGTATAAAAACTTTGATTGTTCAACACAAAATATATGTTAATATGGATATGTTGGCCATTAAAGCTCCAGCAAGAAGCTTCATTAGCTGAAAGTGTCTAGAAAGGGGAAAACAAAAACAAAAAAAAAACATTTCCTGTGATTACATGCAGGCTTTTTTACAGTTCAGCATGTTGGACTTTGAAGTTTGTCCCATCTTTTCCTTCTCTGACTCCAAAATTCTTAATGCCAAAACACCATGAAGCCATTTCCTTTATTGTGGTGTACATTATTCTTATTTCAGAAATGTGCCATTTATTTTCAGTGTTGTAGCTTAATGAATGTTTACTGTGAAAATGATGGCTTATAGAGGAGTTAGTTTTGTCAAGTATCCCTCTGATTTCTGTGTTTGAGCGTGAAAACCAGAGATAAAAGTGTCCCTGCATTGCAGTGGTTTTTCCAAGTCCATGATTTGGAACGACATTAATAAAGCTGCAAGAACATGTGTGGACGTGTTGCTTCTAGGCAGAGGATGAGGACCAATGTTATGGGATGGCCTCTATTTTTCTGTTTCCTTGCAAGACTGCTTTGCATGAGTTTTGCAAAGCCTCGGCAGGGCAGTGGCTAATGAGCTGGATATGAAGATGTAACTAGGACTGCAGTGTTACTTTCTCAGAATGATACGAACCAAAAGTCAACAAACTACCTTACAAAGGATTTTGCACCATTTTCAAACCATTTTTATAGACTTTTCTCATTTTAAAACATCTTTCCTATACCATGTTACAGTAATTGCTAGACTTAGGTTTTCTGCCCCTTTATTTGAGCTTAAAATTATTGCGATTTTCTGAAATTGAAGACAATAAACATGAATTAAAAGTACATTTTCAACACCAGTATCCAACAACTAAATCATGCTGTTAATATAATAAGAGACTTGTATTGGTAAAACTGATGTCATAATATTATTTTTTAGCTGGCTGCATACAGTACTTGCAATGTAAAACACCAATTTAAGCTTCGCATTGTATCTCTGGCTTGTATGTTTAGCGTTGTTTTCCTGCTGGAAGGTGAACCTCTGCTCCACTCTGAAGACTTTTACAGTCTTTAACACATTGTCTTGTATGATCTTCCATCAAATTCCGACCAGCCTCTGTCCCAGCTGAAAGCAAGAGCATTTCCACAGCATGATGCTGCCATGACTATGTTTTACACATCGCAAACACACATACTGTTTGGCATTCAGATAAAAAAGGTTCAGTTTTGGCTTCATCTGACCAGAGCATCTACTTCAACAGGTTTGCTGTCTTCCCCTAAATGGCAGGTAGCAAACTGCAAACATGCTTCTTTATGGCTTTCTTTTATCTACGGCTTTCTTCTTGCACAGAGGCTAGATTGTTGGATTGCACAACTAATAGCTTTATTGCCCATAGATTCTTACACCTTAGCTGTAGCTTTCTCCAGACCCACAGCCCTCCAGAGTTAAAATTGAACTCTTGGCTGCTCCTCTGATTAAAGCTATCATTGCCTAGCCTGCTTGTTTGGATGGAAGCCCATGTCTTGGTGGGTTTGCAGTTGTGCCACACTCTCAACATTTTCAGATTATGAATTTCATAGTTCTGTGTGGGAGATTTGAAGCTTGGGATACTGCTTTATAATCTAAAACTGCTTTAATTTTCTCCGCAACTTTATCCTTGACCTGTGTGCGGTGTTCTTTCGTCTTCATGATGCTGCTTGTTAAATAATGTTCTCTAGCAAACCTGTGAGGCCTTTACAGAACAACTGGATCTATGTATACTGAGATTAAATTAAAATCAAATTGACTTTATTTAAAAAGTATCGGACTTCTGAAAGTAACTAATTTCACTGTATTTTTCTTAAGGTGGGCAAACTTTTTATTTAGTTTTTATTTATAGCTTAGCTATAGAATCCATATTAATATATTTGTGTGTACTACAGCCATTGTCTCAAGTGTGACAATGTGTTATTTAAACTGGCTACATCTACAGATGCTCGATATCTAACCGCAGAGAAAAGTGTGAGCTGCAACAGTTGACATTTCTAACACATTATATCGTCTGAAAATAAATTTAAAAAAGCAAAAACTATTGGTTTCTGGGAAAGTTGATTTTCTAAAAGCTCTAAGGTAAAGGAAAATGAGAAAAATAAACAACTTCTGATGCTGATACTTTTTTTCTGATATTAATATCTGTTTTACAAAGGCAATAATATCAAAAACTATTCCAGGATAAGTATCATGTATCAGCATTTAACCAAAAAGAGCAAGAACATTTTGTGGACATATTGCCTATCACTGAGTCAGTGTATACTCTATATTAGAAGCAGAAATGAAAACATACTATTCCCACATAAATCCGCTATAAAATAGATATTATTGTGGAATAGATTGACGAGCTCGGGTTGTGCTCAGCTTTCTAAAAAAAGGCCAATCTCTAAAAATTGGGCAATTGCTTTTTCACATATTTTTCACTTTTGTAAATTTATTTAGCTTTTGAAAACTGCTTTTGTATTTACATGTTGTTTGTTGACATTTGTTTTTAACAAAAAAGCAAAAAAACTGAAGAAATTTGTAGGAGGTTAAAAACTTTTTTACAACACTATGAAATATATAACTAAAATTAATATATTTTGTAATTACATTTTAATTCATTGAAATACACTTTATTCAGCCCATTTGTAGTCATGTAAGACAAGAATCACATTGTGAAAGGAAAATGAACAGCCCTAAAAGAATCTAATAGTGAATAATATGTGATCTTCATTAATACACAACATGATATTGCACTCTTTTTTGAGTCTACTTTAAGTTGATGTGAGCAGCCCATCAGAAACCACAAACACACAGATAGCCACACTGTCTGACATTTACAGTAATTGTGTGTGCTGACTGTAAGCATGTGGGATGAAATTACAGCTACCTGTCTTGGGCTCCACCGAGAAGTACGGCTGCCCATGGATGATGCTGTAGACCACCCGGGCACTGTTCCCGTATGTCGGGTCATCTGCGTCTGTGGCTGCCACTTGCACCACCATGGTTCCTGGGGGCAGACAGCCAATCATTAGTTTCCAAGACAACATTCAAGGGCTAAGTCATGCAGAGCTAAATTTGTAAATGGTCATATCAGCTCGGAGTGTGATAAATTTGACTTGAAAAGGAAGGGAGGAGAGAGATTAAAATGTTACTTCTGAGGCACTAAATAATCTCAATAGTCATTGTCTTCACACTGTCGTCTTTCATTGAGACTGGTGATTACTCTGGATTTGTATATTGCTTCATGTAAGTTGCTTGACTTAGTTTGAAACAGTTTTCCCAACAAGAATGAACGATTAAAACCCAGTTATTCATTCAAATTCACGGAGAAACTGAAAGGAAATTAAAGCATGACTTCCTTTAAACCTTTAGAGTCCACTTGCGGCTTTTAGCCATCTGCTTTGCACAGACCACTAAGCAGCTCTTTCTTGTCATTTTATTAAGTCTGAGTCAATAACAACAAAGTAAATTCAAAAAGATGCTACTCTTTAGGGCTTTAGACAAGTCAAATATGTCCTTTGGCAATGTTAGAGGGCTGTATCTTCCATCTTGTTCCAATCAGACTAAATAAAAATCTATTAAGAGTTTCAAACCCAAATGGGAAATAAATACTCCTGTATTTACACTATAATACCATGTTTGCGTTGGCATTGTCACATTCAGTAACAGCGTTAAGATGGAAAAATAGTTCCTGGAGAGTATATTGTTCTGCAGAGGGAAAATTGTAGCTGTGAAGTTCAAATTATATCTTAAAGCAAGGGGAGATTGCAGCCAAAGGGCGAAAACTTCTGAAGTGTTTTTGTTTGCTTGTTTAGGGTGTGCTTTTAACATTTTGTCTAAGCTTTACAGACCACAGAGGGGAATGTTTTGTGCTCTGATATTTAAATAGGGGAGCTGTGCTGCTGTTTTTAAAAGGAAATGTGTTTTTGAACACCATAATTTAACTCAACAACTTTGTGTTTGGTTTTGGTTTAAAAATCAAAACACATACTGGACAGAAAATAATTATATTTAGTTCATGATCAGAAAAAAAAATGTGGCATTATGATTTTTTTATTGCACTTTACTTTACAATACAAAACAAACTATTACTAAAAACAATTAAAGAAAGCCAGTGTGAAGGGTATGATCAATTAATGCTGTTGCTACATACATGCTCACAATGAGAAATTGCTGCAAAGTCAATGACTTGATGCATAATACTCAGCTTTCTTAGAAAGATACCTTTTTCCAATGTGGATAATAAACTACATTTAATTGCATTGTATAACCAGGATCAAGTTGGAATGTGTTTAATTTAAATCTGTCCATATAGGTTTATTGACTTCACTATATATTTCTGTCTATAAACTGGGTTTGTCATGTAACATTGCCTTGAGATGTCATTTGTTGTGAGTTAGAACAGGCTTAAATTAAGGGCAACCAGACTTTTGTAGTTGTCATGACTCGGATGACTGGAAATTGTTGTAAATTGGTGCCACAGAAATTATCTGAACTGAATGGAAAATGCTGAATAAATAAATGCAGATTTTTTTAAAGAAGCTGAAGTGAGCCAAAAATATTTTTTTTTTTTGTTAAAAGAGCAACAATCATAGAAGAAATCTGTTAAAAAAACAAAGGGTGACATGATGTCTGAGCAGTTAACCATATATGGGGGAAATTTAATGCCAAAAATCAAGAGCACATATTTTCAATTTGAGAACAGGAGTTCACTCTGCTTGTACTCAAACTTAGTAATGCTTGCACTCAAAACTAGTAATGCCTCCACGCAAAACTTCTGCTTTCTTTCAAATATACTCTGTTCTCTCTCTGATCTAATGGTTCTTGCATAGATAATTTCTCCTCCTGCTTGCTCTATTCTCCATGCGCACGGGACAACCTCCGGGCCGTCCGCCTGAACTCTTTGCCCGCACGGGACGACCTTTGGACCGCCTGCCTGTTTTTTGTTTTGATTCTGGCCCTCCTTCCGAGGCCCCCTCCGCCCTGTTCGGGTTGTTTTTGGTTTGCCAAGCCTATTCTGCCTCAGTTTATCCAAAGCCTGTTCTGCCTCAGTTTATCCATGCCTGCTTCTGCAACTACCTACCTGCCTGCCTGTATGCTTCCTGTTTGATTATTAAATCCTTTTTTAACTCACCACGCCACGCTGCTTCGTGCCTGTCTGCATTTTGGGGTCCACCCCCACACTATGTTCTTGACAAAAACCAACAGTACAGGTATGCTTTAGTGACATTGCTCTAGTGACTTTTGTATAATTAGAGTGACTTAAAGCTGACATGTTGGAAAGATTAGACAGTTTGAGATTCATATACTTGAAAACTAAGGTATAATGATTTATTAATTTATCCTTAGTATGTCAATGTATTGATAACATTCTTTTCATCCAATTAGCTTATTATACAAGAGTGTCAAACACTTTTAGAATATATTCAGAAAGTTAAGTTATTTAGTCATCCAGTTCAACAAGAGAAAATGATTATTTAGATTAATTTGCATCAAAATGACATCAGTCTGTTTCTGTTGGTTTTGATGATTAATTTATAAAATTTGAATATTGTACAAAACCAAGGAAAACATGCTACAAAAATGCTGAAAAGTAAGTACACATGGTCTGCAATTTAACATTTTTTTTTTCTACTAGACTTTTTCATTCAACTTATCTTACTAGTAACATGCTTGGATACGGCACTGTGTGAATAGTGTGTAGGCCAAAACATGACCATAATTTTAAATTACTGTATTCTTATCCTTTGTATCAGTCTTATGAAGAATAAGCAATGATATACTAATCTTAAGTAGTAAATTTATATTTCATTAAAAAACAGAATTGTAAAAAAATTTTAAAAAAATCCAAACAGCAGTCTTGCCAAGAAATACAGAGGAAATGAAATAATTATAACCTGCAAACAATGCTGGAAAAGTTAAAAGTAAAGTTCGTGATTGCTACCTTCGGGTCAAAACTGACACACGCAAAAGTCAAAATAAAAAGCCTGTTCCTGTAATCTTATCCTGCTGTTTGTTGTAAATCTCCAAACTTCTGCCAAGCATCCCGGAAGGAAATCTGTTCTTAAACCCAACTGTTCACAAACCCACCGACAACTGTTAAATGTTGTGTCTGCATGCAGCACAGCATTGTCCTCTCCCACATTTCCTCTGAAACAGAAGAGTAAGACTTTTTTTTGTACCTCTTTAAACCTGACTCATGTAAATTAAACTAACAGCTATTGGCTCAGAAAGCGAAGCAGAGAAACATTTTCCGGCAAAAGCATAATCAGCAAAAATCAGTGCCATTCAATTTCAGTAAGACATTCATTATGGTATAAATGAGCCTTTCTGTTCCAACTGTGCTTGTTTAATGTGCATGAAGAAAGCAATTTTAGGTCAAAGAATTGTTATCCGTCCGATAATGTGGGGGAAAAGCTATTTAATAAACTCCTACATTATCACAAACAGCCGTGATGGTTCAGGGTCTTTTTTGCTGCGTTAGACTATACGTCAGTGCCGGTCTTAAATTCTGACGCCTACAGGGAGTCTCTAACTTGGCAGCAGTGAAATCATCAACACCAGAGATTGTTAAAATAACCTTGAAAAAATCCCCAATCTAACAGAGCAAAGCTTTTCCGGTCTGCAATGGAAATATCCTGCTAAGAAAAAGTATTTGCCCCTCACACATTTCTTGTTTTTGCCACAACTTAAGGTGTAAAATTATCAAACAAATTTCAATATCAGACAAAGGTAGTTATCACCCCCTTGGTAAATCATATTTCCGGATCATTTGCACAAAGGAATCTAGAAAATGATCTAAAGCACTGCAGGCTTCACTGGTCAGTTAAACTCAGTATTCAGAAAGAGAAAAACAAGAAGGCATGAGTTACAAGGCAAAAATCACTGCTGACCAATACAAACACAATGACTTGTCACTCATTTCCCAAAAAACATGTTGATGATGAACCTGAAGACATTAGCAAAAATTTTCTGTGAACTGATGAGACAAACGAAAAAAAAAAATTGGAAGATGTCTGTCGAATTATATTTACCATAAAACTAACACAGCATTTAAGAAAAAGAACATCAGTCCAATTTCTGATAGAGTAATGCTCTGGGGCTGTTTTGTTGCTTCAGGACCTGGACAACTTCTTGTGATTGATGGAATCATGAATTCTGATGTTTAGCAGAAATATCATAAAGGAAAATGTCTGGACATCAGTTCAAGACCAGGGGACATATCATCATCATGCAAAATTCACTTTTGTAGCCCTTAAATACATTTTGTTGTGGACTTAGAGTCTCTAGGAGTGGAGAAAAGTTCAATTTAGGCCCTCCAGATGCTGCATAGAAATCTTTATTTTCTGTTTGGGTTATATTTTTCAATGCGCTAAATTTTCTCTTTTCTCTATTATGTTTTTTGAACTGTCACGTCACAGTATTTGCTGCGGAGCAGCTAAAGAAGGTCGTAGACTTCCTGCTAATTAATTTCGTGTATCCGCGCTGTGATTTTGTAGTCTAAGCCCAAGTAAACTGCAAATAGATAAGTCTAAATGATCGGTTGTTGGGAGTGTTAACCCACGCAACACATTACACCTCCCCTTGCATCAGAACCTCTTCATAGTGCCTGGTTAAATTTTATTTTTAATGGTAATGTTCCCACATCGGAGGGTAAATTCTTTGTTTGTGAGAAGCACCTTAAGGAGGAGCTCTTCAGCAACCTCCGCCAGTTTCAAGGAGGATTTGATGAAAAATTAATATAATTAAAATGGTCAGTTCCTTTGGTCTATGGAAACGACGGACACAGCAAAGAGGTGAGCTGCAAATAACACTACAATGACAACAAACTTTATTTTAGAAATGAATTTGAAATTGTAGTGTGACAAAAAACAAGAACAGAGGGAATCTGTAAGGCCTGAATACTTTTCCACAACACTGTGACTGCCTGGTGCTTGAATATTCCACCTTATCTGGAACCATGGACATAGATGACAGAAAGTGCTGCTTTTACTAGTTGTTTTTTTACTCTGGAGAGAATGTACTAGTAAAAATCTCACTTCTTACATAGGATATATTTACAGGCTTTTACAGAATGAAGTGATCATGAAAATTGAAAATTAGAGTCTCCCATTTTGGTCATAAAGAAGAATTAACAGGCTTTGGGCCTGGATGTGAACAATATAAAGGCAAAAAAAATTCTAGAAGTTATCACCAGGCCGGCTGGGGAAGGACACCAAGATTATATCATCACCTCTACGTTTTGACAGGTTATATTAGTGGTAGTTTAACACACCAAGGTCAAATTGTATGACTGTATGAAAGAGAACTCAGGCAATGTTGGGATTTTTATTAGGGGCTGATCATTTAATGTAAGGAACGCTGAGGATTGAAATTTGCATTCCATAAAGAACAGAGCACAGCTTTAAAAAGTTACTTTTTAGCTGTTTACTAGGATTTGTCACCTCTGTTAGGGAAATAAACATTCTTACAATACTCGCATGGTGAGATGGATGAAATGAAAAGTACAAAAAAAACAAAACAAAACAAAAAAAACACTGATGAGCATCTGGATATCTGAACCAAATTTTTCAGCTCCACCAGGCTGTCAGCCTGTCAGTGCCCCCTTAATGTCTGTCCATCTTTATTGATGTGATGGAACAAAGCTCTACATTTTTCACTCATTGTCCAGAAAACACGCTTTCTAATCGCTTCTGTATCTTCGGTGAACAACTGTCATGTGTCAGTAATGAAAATAAATGTGACGGGCCTATCATGAAGCGGAGGCAGGTATTCGTCAGACCTACACATAAACAGAAAGTAGGACACTTGCAATTTGAGATACGAACATTATGTGAAAACTAATAATATTGTGATGTGAATCACAGAAAATAGCCTACTTATACAAAGATATTTTTTTACTGTGGCAATCATTCTTAGACATGCACTGCAGTTCTGGAATTAAACATCACCAAAGGAGCATTAGGTGTTTTTTTTAGCTCAGTTTCCAAAAAAGCATTTTGGCTTAAAATTAAAAGAATTCAACCTTCTAAATAAGAGCATTGCTAAAATGTTCAGGTTCAGGGATGAAATTTTGTAATGTAGCTTAAAAGTCCAACTGTAATTTTTCATCCACTGTTTAGTACACTAGACATTTGTAACGGTATATAGTAGAAGTGGTGTATAGAGGTTTTACACTCTGCCATTCAAAACAAAACAAAATGTTAAGAACTGCCAGCCTTACTTGCCTAAGTTAAGGTCATTGGTCATGACATAAGAAAGAGACTGGGCAAAAATGGCATCCGTGGGAGAGTTAAAAGGATAAAACCACTGCTGACCTAAAAGAACACAAAGGCCCATCTCACATTTGCAGAAAAACATCTTTCTGATATGATATCCAAGAATTCTGGCAAATATTCCATGGTCTGATGAGACAAAAGTGAAACTTTCTGGAAGTTGTGTGTCCCGATTGTGCACACATATCTGGTATAAAACTATCACAGCTCTGCAGAAGTAGAACATCATATCAACCATCACAATATCACATGAGATAGTCCTGAGGCTGCTTTGCTGCTTCAGGACCTGGAGGACTTAAAGTAATTGATGGGACCATGACTTCTGCTGTCCATGGGGCTACAGTGATGGGGTCCGCCCTATAACCGGTGGGTTGCCGGTTGATTGTAGTGTGAAGCGCTTTGGGGTCCTCAGACTTGATAAAGTGCAAGAAATACAAGTGCAGGCCAGTTACCATTTATCAAAAAGCCTAAAGAAGAATGTCTGACGATCAGTTTGTGAGCTTAAACTCAAGCACGCTTGGATTATTCAACAGAACAAGAATCCAAAGCACACAAAAAAGTTAACTTCAAATTTTAATTAAAAAAAAAAAATGTTGGAGTAGCTTGGAGTGGACTGTGTGGAGTAGCTCAGTCAGGATGCTGAGATAAATTTCTTTTTAATGCAGTGGGACAACCTCAAACTGTCATGTAGAGTGAGGGTTTTGCAGGACTAACATGCAGATAGGAGTGTGGAAGTGGCATGGTAAGTTGAATAGTTCTTTAATAACATAATCAGTAACTCACAGGAAACCGACAGGACAAGGAGGAAAGACAGGTATACAGTCAAGGAGCAGGTAGTAATCAGGAGGAACCAGTGGTGAGCAATGAAAACCAGAGGAGAATAAGAAAAGTAAAACTCCTAACAGACTGATCATGACATAAACAGGCCATTAATGCAGGAAAACCCTTGAATGTGGTATGTCCTTTTCAAAAAGAAAAGACTTTTGGCAGTTGTTATGGCCTGGGGTGGCACAACCCTTTTAACTGTAGGGGCATTTACTTTTTCACACAGGGCCAGGATGATTTAAATAGCTTTTTCCCTTCATAAATTAATATGTAGAAATTAGTTTGATGACCTAAAACATTTAAGTGCGATGTGCATAGTGAATGAGTTAGCTAGTTAGTGATTGAATGAACATTTCAAACACATCTAGAAACATCACAAATCTCAGTCAGTAGGAGCTAAGGACAATCATCACACGCAAAATCAAGAAAAGGCTAAAGACCAATGAGCAGATGTAAATCCTCTGATAAGGTAAACATAGTGGAGCACCATTCATTTTTTCATTCGTTTTGTATTGTTTGCTGTTATCTCGGCTTTTGACTTTGTTCTCTCTCTTTTCTCTTCCTAGAAGCTACACCTGGCCTGACTCTGTGTCTACCTGTGACAGCTTTCTGGAGAGGGACATCGTCCGAGCTTCTGCTGGCGACAGCTTGGTGCTCACCCTCTACCGATGGTCCACATGGCCCTGTCTTTCAGTGTTTGGCCCTTTCTCTCTCCTGGACATGGCTACTGGCTGAGCTTCTACTGTGACTAACTCTCTGTGCTCTCTTCAGACTCTAGACTTGAGGGCTGGCTCGGAGTTTGTCTGTTCTTTCTTTCTAGGTGGGGCGACTGAAGGAGCTACATCCATTAACATTTATCTTTTCCTTCCCATAGAAAGTACTCCTGGATCAGTGCTTCTTTGTTCTCTTTGTGTCTCTGCTCTGTTCTCTCTAACCCCCAGTCGGTCGTGGCAGATGGCTGCTCACACTGAGCCTGGTTCTGCTGGAGGTTCTTCCTGTTAAAAGGGAGGTTTTTCCTCTCCACTGTCGCTACATGCATGCTCAGTATGAGGGATTGCTGCAAAGTCAACGCAAGTGACTGTCCACTGTCTCTACATGTTCATCCGGGAGGAGTGAATGCTGCAAGTCACTGACTGGATGCAATCTGCTGGGTTTCCTTAGACAGAAAAACCTTTTATCCAATTTGAATAAATAACTAATTCTGACTGTACTGTTCAATGGTGAGGTTTAATTGGAATGTATGTACCTGACTTTGTGAAGTGCCTTGAGACGACATGTGTTGTGAATTGGCGCTATACAAATAAATAAACTGAATTCATTGAAATGAGACAATGCAATCCACCAACTTTTTTAGAGGCAGTTATCAGCCTACTCAGTCACACCATTTTCAAATTTGTGGGTTTACATTCCCTAGCCTCTTCTAAATAAACTAAATGTATGGCAACTGTAAAATATGGGCAGAATATTTTATTGTATGATTCAATTTGCAGGCTAAAAGCTTTGAAGAAATAAATATTGCAGGACTGTTTTAGTAGATTGCATCAGGTTGTACATGTTTACCTGAAGTGCTCATTTATACTCTATAATAATTAGTACATGTACAGCAAAGGATCTTAATCAACATTCTCCTCCAATTCCAGTTTTAAATAATGAAAAATACTCCTCCGTGATCGATGCTCTTATGAATTAGACAGGAAATATGACAGCTGGATAAAGTTGAAGTAGTAAATTCTAGAGCCGTGGCCTTGGGCTGACATTACATTCCCCATGCTTGTAATGAACCCTCTAACTGCTCCTTTGGCCCTTCGTGGTGCAGCAGGAGAGGGCCCAGCCTCATGACTGTCACACCTACAACTGTCCTCGAGCTCTCTTGTCTTTTATTTGACACATCTCCAGCGATTAAGACAAAAGGCTTCAAAGATCCTTGGACCCAAAGGTCACTGTGTATCTGGATGGGTTCTGCCTTTAATTACTTTAATTAATTAAATTCATGATTTTCTCTAAATTGAAACCATTCATCAGTGAAGCAAAGCTGTGACCATCAATGATTTTTAAGACATCTATAAAGGAATTATTGAGGACAGGAGGTGCTCGGCCCTTTCCTCTTCTTTATCGCATTGGTGATTGCTCTGGGCAGATATTTACAAAGAGAGGTGATGCATTATTCTCCTGCTGCCCGAACAACTTGCAATGAAGACTTTCACAGGAGGCGGCAGAGTAAATAAAGTGACTCAGGTGACCCCATGTTTCAGCACTCGAGGGTGTAAATGCGCCCTCCCCTGTAGTTTGCGCACCGACTTCCTGTCTTATCTCAGGTTGGACACGAGACTCTGAGCCCTTTTACTCTAATCCTCTGGTTCTTTAAGCCTGAGCTCTGTACCTCCCGTTGACAGTCAGCTGTGTAATCCTTTAGAGATCTCCGCGCCTGTGCTGTACGCAAAGCACTGCTTCCTTTGGAAGGCTTCCTGGTGTCACTGTATGCCTGGTTAAATACTCATATTGACTTTGAAGTTTCTAAAAATGCTTCAGCGCCTTTGTTATCGCTGACTTATATCTGGCTGGTGGTGTCTGTGTGAGGTACTGAAAGAACGATTCCTTTAACTCAAGATTTATGCACTTCATGTGAAAGACGTTATAGTTAGGTGATGTATTTGCAATAAACAGATTGAGCAACTCCATTTAAATTAGCAGATTTAAAAAAAGAATTTTGCTAATTTTATGCACTGATGTGCATTGTTAACTGGAAAGGGACAAAAACTCCTTTACATCTACTAAATCATTCAACTGATAAAACATAGAATGATAATTCATCAGAAATCATGAGTCCTAACACGTTCCTAACTCTAAATACACTACCAGTCAAAAGGTTTAGAACACCTTTCTCATTTAATGGGTTTCTTTATGTTTATGACTATTTATATTGTACGTAGATTCTCAATGAAGGCATCAAAACTGTGAATGGACACATATGCCATTATGTAGCAAACAAAAAAATTGTAAAATAATTTTAAATATGTTTCTGTTTTAAAATCCTTAAAGTAGCCGCTGTTTGCTGTAATGACTGAAATATTAACCTCTAGCTGTCTCTCAATGAATGTCTCGGTAGTGCACCGAGACTCTTTGGAGATCTATTTTAGGTGGCCTCCTCATGAAGCTCTTGAAGAGAATACCAAGAGAGCAAAGCAGTAATCAGAGCAAAGGGTGGCTATTTTGTAAAAATCGAAAATCTAAAAATGTTTAGAGTTATTTTACACTTTTTGTTTACTGCATAATTCCATATGTGTTTATTCACAGGTTTGTTGTCTCTGGTGAGAATCTACAATTTAAATAGTCATGAAAATAAAGAGACCCATTAAGTGAGAAAGGCGTTCCAAAACTTTTGATCGGTAGTGTAGTTCCTTTACCATTGTGAATATGCTAATGAACGAAATACTGCTAAAGGCAGCAACAGTACTAAAATTCCAGTCTTATAGTACTATTTGATGTGATATAATAAGATGAGCAGATTTTGTACCATGGTTTACACAAATATTGAACAAACTCACTACAGTAAATATATACGTCAATGGATGCATCTACAGGTGGGATTTGGGGGTCTCTGAAAGGAATGGGCCGTACAAAAGACTGGCTTATTTTTACATGTCTTTATTATGAAGCAGTGTGCCTCAGATAACTCGTTTTATCAGGCAAATAATCACTTTAAGAAATGACAAGGTTAGAATCAGTGGATGTTAAGTGGTGATGCACATTATTTGTTAATCCATACTTGACTAAAATATTTTCTGGCAAATATTAAACTTAGGTTTTAATAATTTTTATTCATGTGATTAAAAAAAAATCACTGCTGTGCTCCCCTCCTTGTGCTTGTTCTGTCTCACCAAGTTGAATAAAAAAGAAGTTATTTCAAAGAAGTTATTTCTTTTAAGGAGTCACTGAATAGAATTGGTTTGTTTGTTAGTGTCACAACTATATTTGCAACATTACAAAAATCAAAAATGACATAATTATCCCTCCCACAAGTCAATGCCTAGTAGAGCAATGGCTGAAATTTCTTTTTCTAACTGCCTGCAGAAGCTAGCTGTGCTGCAATGCTCACACTAGCCTCTAAATAAGAACAACCAACACAAACTCAGTTTCAGCTTGGCTATTTTTTATTTTTGTAACAGTTTTACTCCTAAAAACTGTTTACTAATATCTGTGCTTTTAAAATCATATAACATATTTTGCTACAGTCATATTTTGACATCTAAAGTATTTGGGGTATGAAAGCCATGATAATTCCCTACTTCCTGCTCAAATGGCTCTGGATGGATCTGTTACAATGAATTTACAAACATTCCAAGCTGTGACACATTCCAGAGCATTGATGCCTTAACTTTAGGAATTCACTCATTCATTTCTTTTCTAAAAGCTACGGAAGGAAAAAACAGTATTGATGAAATTTACATATAAATCACCCCAGTAACAACCCAAGAAATACAGACATAAAAACAAATCAAAAGAAATAGGTTCATGAATTAAGGTATGCGTTATAAAATGAAACGGCACAGGGAATAAGCACTAAATCAACAAAATAAAGTGTGAAGAGGCACAGAAAGCCAAGAAAGATAGAATCTCTCATATCTCATATCACTGCAATTAATACTAGGTGGTTTGTACTGATAGATGGCCTCTAAAATGGTTTGCATTTACCACAAAGAGAATGTTATGAGGGGTGAGAGCAAAGAGCTCTCTCAAGATCCTCACAGCTTTGTTGTAAAACATAGTGATGGCCCTGGTTACGAGTGTATTTTAAACTTCTGAAAGTTCTAGTAAACATTGATGGAGCCACAATCCTGAAGTGTAAATAATATTTTACAATACACACACTAGGACCAGCTTATTTACTCCAATAGTGGAGTAAAGAAATAATAATCAGAAGAGTTGTCCGACGACCACTCGCAGAGGTCTTTAGAAAGACGTTGAATTAGCAAGAACAGTTATTGAATGAAAACAATAACTAATGATTTCTATACATGCTCACTACAAGAGACTCCAGTGCTCAAGGGATTGCATGTCAACACTTGTTTAAAGTTTACTGTCGAACATTTGGATGAGGAAATTAAACACTAGAATAATATGACTATGCCTGACCAGACAAGGCAAAAACTGAAACTACTGGATGTCACTGAAAACAATGGCACTGCACATCACCCCAAATACACCATACAAATACACCATACAAGTGTGGAGGTGGGAACAATATCTTATGGAGCCCTTATAAGCATGTAGCACAGGCAGGCCTCAAATAGTTGAGAAATGTGGTGGGACATTCTTGATAAGAATCTGAAGATGAAATAAGGATGAACTCTTCGGCACAACTATGTTCCCAAAGACTCAACCAACGAAAATCTCAATTAGTTTCAGAAAAATAAAGTAAAACGTCTAGAATGGCCAACTCATTCACCTGACTTTTACCCAATTAAAATTCAATGGAAAGAACTTAAGAAAGAGTTCAGAAGGAGCCCAGAAGCTTAATTATTTGACGGAGCTTTTTTGGAAGAATGAGTTAAAATCACATCTGAGAAACGCATGTAACTAGTTTCTCCGTTTAGAAACCAAAAAGGGTTTACTTTTAAGTCTTAGAAAGATTTCCTTTGTACATCCTTAGACTTTGTCTACAGCTGATACACTCTGCGACCTGTGCGCAACCCACATTTTTTTAGGTGAAACAACTTCTTTGTTTTTTTTGCCCAACATTTTGAAAGAGTGGGATGTCATTTTGTAAGCAAACTGAAAAAGCTGACCTCTAACCTTTAACTTTTTAACAAAATCTTAAGCTGTCATTTTTTCCTGTCAATGGGCAGAGCTCACTCATCCACATTCCACCCGGTTACCACTTAACCACAAGCACTTACACCTCTGATGCACTTTCACCAATGTCTAACTAAAATGTGCCACTCACTATTTATCCAGAATAAAATCTTGCTAAAGGTTATGTATATAACAAGAACTCTCTTTGCAGTTTACAATACCAGCGCGATTACGTTATGCTTTTAATGTGATGTAAAAATTGAATAAAAAAGGATGTAATGCAGTACCGAAAAAAACAAACAAATTGCTTCGACTCTATGGTGCATTATCTGTTTAAACAGGTTAAATTATTTTTATTTGCAGCATTCACACTGTACACCTTTCTGTAAGGTGTTTA
Organism: Crenichthys baileyi; assembly: GCA_036173005.1. NCBI lineage: Eukaryota > Metazoa > Chordata > Actinopteri > Cyprinodontiformes > Goodeidae > Crenichthys > Crenichthys baileyi. The sequence continues at coordinate 212,653 of JAHHUM010002684.1, forward strand.
TATTACTTCTGGGAAAACTGGATGTTTTTCAACCCCCAGTCAGAACACTAATAATAAAAGTCATCCTTAAAAACAAAATAAATCTTCAAAGCACTTGTCAACAACTGCTTTTTGTGAAAAGTGGGTCATCCAAGATGAAAAGGTCCAGGTGGCTCCTTTCGCCCCACTCTGCCCCTTGTGTCAAATCACTGGCTCTACTCACTGTTATCTGTTGATGTGTATATAGAATGGAGAAATAAATATTTACTAGAATTTTTTTTTCTTTTGTTTATTTTTAGTAAATATATGTTTGCTCACTAAAATCTGGTTATTCTCTATTGCCAACTAGGTTTGGCAATAGAGTTCTCGATATTGACTTTTTTGGTAATAGTTGAATGATTTCTGATACCCTTTCTTTCCTTGCAACTAAGACCCCGACTACATTAATCCAGATTTTTTTTTTATAAATTGCTTTTTCACTTTTTTAAAACCATGCTTTTATTCACAAAATCTGCACTTGCATCTTCATACAATAACTAATTACTTTCCAATGAAATGGCAACAGATAAGTACCAAAGGCGGTAGGAATTTGCAAAGGGGCCAACTGACCCTAAAGTGTTTCAGCAAAGGTGCTAAAATACCATAAAATACAGTTTCATTTAAAGTCACATGTCACAGAACATGGTACATCAGTCACTATGGGTTTGTTTTTTTGTTTTGTTTTTTGTTTTAGAGAGAATGGTTTTTGCAGGTGCCTTAGTTCGATAGCATTTGGTTAAAGTTCTGACTCAACATTTTTCAGTTCACTGCATATGTCCTTGTATTTCTTTCTAATTGTATTAGATTTTGCTATTATTTGAGTCATAAGACATATAGATCTGTGTTCAGCCTGCTCAGCTAGTTGATCAGCATTCTTCTGATGGCTGACGCACAGTACCGCCAACATTTCCTTTTTCTGTCTCAGTTCTTCCAGCTCATCTTCCAAAGCGTTTCTCTTAGGTCCACCCATGGCACCCTCTCTTTTCCATTTCCCTTCATCAAGATAGATCCTATTCCAGGTCCTGGCTGAGGCTGCATAAGTCTGTAGTTCTTTTATAAAAGCCACTTTAAGAACTATCTCCCCACCCCACACACAAAAGCTCTAACTTTCTAACTTAGTCACAGACTAGTCTCTGAGCCTCAACAGTTTCTTCTTTTTATGTTGCAACTCTACTTCCCTATTCACAGAGAAGCCTCTGTCTACAGTAGATTGCCCATGAGAGGTTAGAAGGAGGCGACTGAAGGAAACTTCGGAGCTCAGCATAACACTAGTTGAGAGTGTCATGTAGAAAAGGATGAAGTTGTTGCTCCATGGGTTTGAAAGAGAGGAGCTCTTTATTTTTGCCATGCAGAGAGAGAAAGCTGTCAAACTGTTGCACAACAGCATCAACTGCAATAGGCGAACAAAAAAACATTAAACCTTATCAGCTTAGATGGGTGGCCTTTTATTCAGATATAACAATGGTTTAGCATATTAAAATAAACTTTTTTTGTAGCATTTTTGATTGCAAATTTGACTCCCAACCCAGATGGGGAAGTCCACCTTTTTATGGTGGAAAACCATGGCCTCAGACTTAGAGGAGCTGACTCTTATCCCAGCCTTTTCACTCTCAGCAGCAAACAGGCTCCAGTGCATGCTGGATGTCATGGCCTGAAGAGGCCAACAGAACCACATCATCACCAAATAGCAAAGAGGAGATCTTAAGGTCCCCAAACCAAACACCCTCCTCTTCACGTCTGTGCCTTGAGATCCTGTCCATGAACACCACAAACCCAACGATGTCCTCAATCAAGGTCCACAGTTCATACACAGGTATATACAGATTCGGATCCTGTTTCCCTTTTCTGAGTGGCCAACTCCGCTTGCAGCTGATTAATGGCTGTCTGATTGCATGTTGAGATCTCACAGCGTTGACACCCATTGTCCCAAGCTTAATTCTGTTTTTTAACAAAGACTGCAAAATCCTTATCCATATTTACCATCAACAAACAGGCTGTATCCATGCTCTGAATTCTTTATTTTTCCAGCCACTTTCTTGGAATTAGCATTTCCACATTCTTTACATTTCTTCTCTCCCTGTCCAAACAGCAGACTTCTTTTCAAATGTCCGGCGTTACAACCAGCCAGAAGCAGTTACCAAAAGGGTTCTGTATGTTCATGCTAGTGTACATATCTGACAAAACACAATCCATAATTACACAAGTATTTTTCTTGAAAAGTACAAACCTTTTAATGGTACCGAGACTCAGATTTATTACTTTTTAATCCAATTTAAGGCCTTAATTTTTGTAAATCCATTAAATGATTTTAATTCTTTTTAATGACCTGCAGAAACCTTGTATGAGAATCTCATATTGGCCCATGTTTATAAGAAAGTACAGTACAAAACCTTTCATGAGATTTTTCTTGAGATAATGGGTGGTGAGGGGTGAGATTCTCATAACAAGTATATGTACATATATCTATATACACTGCTCAAAAAAATAAAGGGAACACTTAAACAACACAATATAACTCCAAGTAAATCAAACTTCTGTGAAATCAAACTGTCCACGTAGGAAGCAACACTGATTGACAATCAATTTCACATGCTGTTGTGCAAATGGAATAGACAACAGGGGGAAATCTTTGGCGATTAGCAAGACACACTCAATAAAGGAGTGGTTCTGCAGGTGGGGACCACAGACCACTTCTCAGTACCTATGCTTTCTGGCTCATGTTTTGGTCACTTTTGAATGTTGGTGGTGCTTTCACACTCATGGTAGCATTAGACTGACTCTACAACCCACACAAGTGGCTCAGGTAGTGCAGCTCATCCAGGATGGCACATCAATGCGAGCTGTGGCAAGAATGTTTGCTGTGTCTGTCAGCGTAGTGTCCAGAGCCTGGAAGCGCTACCAGGAGACAGGCCAGTACACCAGGAGACATGGAGGAGGCCGTAGGAGGGCAACAACCCAGCAGCAGGACCGCTACCTCCGCCTTTGTGCAAGGAGGAACAGGAGGAGCACTGCCAGAGCCCTAAAAAATGACCTCCAGCAGGCCACAAATGTGCATGTGTCTGCAAAAACGGTTAGAAACCGACTCCATGAGGATGGTATGAGGGCCCAACGTCCACAAATGTGGGTTGTGTTCACAACCCAACACCGTGCAGGATGCTTGGCATTTGGCAGAGAACACCAGGATTGGCAATTTCGCCACTGGCGCCCTGTGCTCTTCACAGATGAAAGCAGGTTCACACTGAGCACATGTGACAGATGTGACAGAGTCTGGAGACACCGTGGAGAGCGATCTGCTGCCTGCAACATCCTTCTGCATGACCGGTTTGGCAGTGGGTCAGTAATGGTGTGGGGTGGCATTTCTTTGGAGGGCCGCACGGCCCGCACGTGCTCGCCAGAGGTAGCCTGACTGCCATTAGATACCGAGATGAGATCCTCAGACCCCTTGTGAGACCATATGCTGATGCGGTTGGCCCTGGGTTCCTCCTAATGCAGGACAATGCTAGACATCATGTGGTTGGAGTGTGTCAGCAGTTCCTGCAAGATGAAGACATTGAAGCTATGGACTGGCCCGCCCGTTCCCCAGACCTGAATCCGATTGAGCACATCTGGGACGTCATCTCGCTCCATCCATCAACGTCACATTGCACCACAGACTTTCCAGGAGTTGGCGGATGCTTTAGTCCAGGTCTGGGAGGAGATCCCTCTGGAGACCATCCGCCGTCTCATCAGGAGCATGCCCAGGCGTTGTAGGGAGGTCATACAGACACGTGGAGGCCACACACAATACTGAGCCTCATTTTGACTTGTTTTAAGGACATTACATCAAAGTTGGATCAGCATGTAGTGTGTTTTTCCACTTAAATTTTGTGTGTGACTCCAAATCCAGGCCTCCATTGGTTAATAAATTTGATTTCTATTGATGATTGTTGTGTGATTTTGTTGTCAGTACATTCAACTTTGTACAGAACAAAGTATTCAATGAGAATATTTCATTCATTCAGATCTAGGATGTGTTATTTGAGTGTTTCCTTTATTTTTTTGAGCAGTGTATATCTATATATATATAAATATAAATATATATATATATATATATATATATATATATATCTATATAGATATATAGATATATATATATATTGTTTTTTGTTATCGCAAGATATTTATTTTGTGATAATGATATTTCCTTGGGTTAGGGGTAATAGTTTGGATGTTCTAAACTAGTAAGGTTATTATGGTGCAAAAATCAGTAGTTTAATCATTGGACTAATTACTCACTGGTTTACTTTTATTAACTTGTCAATGGTAACACACGTAAAGGCACCACGAAGTGAGTCTAAATACCATCTATAAAATCTAAAGAAATATACTAAAGCCTGCTAAAGCTTCATATCACATAATTTTTTCATCACAATCTTAATAAACAGCAAATTTGAAATACCAACTTTCATAACCAAAAATGCATAATCTTGAAATCAGGAATCTTATTTTGTTGGGTGATTTTTGTTGTATTTTATGTTAACACTTATTTTCAAAAGATAATTGCAAAAACAGAGCTTTTATTCACACCCCAAATCCCCACATTTCTGGTTATAACTCACTTGTGATTAGACCACAGCGCCCAGCATGCGTCAGATCACCTCGGGAACCCCCCAGGAGAAGCTGGAGGAAGTTAGGGATGTCTTAGTGCTTTTGCCTACCTTGTTGTCATGGTGAAGAGTCGGGTGAATGGATGGATAGGAATGTGTTCATTAGAATTTGACATTTTCAGCAGGCAGGTACTCGAAAGCTTCAGCTAATATGAACACCAATTTATGGGGAAAAAAGTGTCCATGGGCATCAGGATGGATTTAGACCTTAAGTCAGTTTTCAAACATGCGTCACTCACCAACATTTTTAAGCCCAGAGGTGTGTGCTGGCATATGTGAAGTGATAAATATGTAAATAACTGCTCATCAGACCTCACATTACAATACAGTGTGGTAGGTCTATTTAGAAACACAAAGGGAACCAAACATTAGTCTGTTTCAGTGTCGTTTCAATGCAACCTTTGCTGTTATATAGTTCAGTTATTACTTTGCATAGATCTTTACAATACTGATTTTTGTCTTAAAGTTTCCTTGAAATATCAGGTTATAAGTAATTTTACACAAAGTCAGTTTAATAAGTGGTTCTCTATCAGTTTGGACTGAGGCCGGCTTTACGCAGGGGCAAGAGGGGGCAATGCCCCCTCAAAGAAATGCCTGGCCCCCTCAAATCAATTCTCAATCATACAAGCACAACCCCCCCGCCTTGCCTCTCCCTCCTCGTCCTACACTTAAGAGCAAAACATAGTCGCGCTTGACTCCGCGGACATGACGCGTGGATTCAAAGCGGACGTCCACTGGACAGGTCCGTGCAAACCTCAATTTTCACGACCGCGTACGCGATGTTATGCTTAACATTATAGCGCTGCTGAAAACATTACGTGGCCTGAAATTTCTTTAGAGAAAGGGCCGGAGGGGGGGGGGTCATTTTGGCGCCTCATCTGCTGAAAAACTCTTGCATTTTCTTCTAATCAGCATCCATGGATGACTGCCTAACGCATTGCCTACATGTTTTGTACTCATAAAATCCAGCTGTGGACTGATGTTTGTCAGGTTTAATGAAGATACAGATAGGGGGATATACAACCAAACAGACAAATTAGAGCATTTCACTCATTTCATTACTGAATTACTAAATTACTTGGATGGTAAAGTCTGAAGAAGAAAATAAAAAGCATGACCACAACCCTTTTCTGAATGTCTAGTAACTCTTACAATAAAGTGTTGATAATAAAAAACAAACATACAGTATTGTATGATTACAGTTTGCTGGCCAAACTATGTTCTGTGTAGGTAAAAGTCATTTTAAGTCAAGGAGCTCTTTTCGTGCAAGCATTTCTACTCCAAACAGTTGAGGAATCATTTTTCTAGCTAGTTAACATTACAGGCCAATATATGTTGAAGGCTACATTTAATGTTCTATGATATAGAGCAGCAAACACAAAATGATGAATAAATAAGAAAATCTTACTTAGCTGTCTGTTTGATTTTATTTGCATAATAATAGAGCCAATGACATTAACTACCTATAGTAGGTTTGTGATTTGAAATGAAAGGTGGTTCTTAAGTTGAGCTAACTGAAAGTGTGGTGAGTTATGTTGATATAGGTAATGGTTAATTATTAATGTAATGTTTCAACTCAGAAAATAGTCAAATAATGTTTAATGTTTTCTCACCTGATTCAGTGAGACTCTTTTGATAATGATGCATAGCAGAACATTGATTTATTTCATTTACCAATTTTGCAGCACATTTCCAAGAAAATGGAGGCTATAAAAGCATAAATATATCATGTTTTTATTTTAATTTTATAAATAAATTTGGCAATAGAGGCCCTTTTTTTGGCTGAAGCACCTGTCTCCAAAAATGTATATGTATGTTCTGGTCTGGTTTTAGCTTTCTGGATATCTTTTGTCAATATGACAGAGAGAGGTATCCCAATCGTTGTGGTTTTTAGTGTAACAATGGCCATCAGTGGGCTCTAGATGGACAAATTGTCTACTTTTAAAGCTAGCTATAAAACTTTCCTTTTTGATAAAGCTTATAGTTAGAGTGGCTTAGGTTATCCTGAACTATCTCTGTAGTTATGCTGCTATAGGCTTAGGCTGCTGGAGGACATAATGACCACTTTCACCCTCTTCGCTACATTCTCACACTACTCTCCAATTTTGCGTTATTTGCTGTTATTTCAGCTTTTAACTTTGTTCTCTCTCTTTTCTCTTCCTAGAAGCTACACCTGGCCTGACTCTGTGTCTACCTGTGACACCTTTCTGGAGAGGGACATCGTCCGAGCTTCTGCTGGCAACAACTTAATGCTCACCCTCTACCGATGATCCACTTGGCCCTGTCTTTTAGTGTTTAACCCTTTCTCTCTCCTAGACATGGAGATTGACTGAGCTTTTACTGTGACTAACTCTATGTGCTCTCTTTCAGACTCTAACCTTGAAAACTGGCTCAGAGTTTATCAGTTCTTTCTTTCTAGGTGAAACGACTAAAGGAGCTACATCCACTAACATTTACTTTTCCTTCCCACAGAAAGTACTCCTGGATCAGTGCTTCTGTGTTCTTTTTGTGTCTCTGCTCTGTTCTCTCAAAACCCCAGTCGGTCATGGAAGATGGCCGCTCACACTAAGCCTGGTTCTGCTGGAGGTTTCTTCCTGTTAAAATTGAATTTTTCCTCTGCTTTGTCGCTACATGCATGCTCAGTATGAGGGATTGCTGCAAAGTCAACGCCAGTGGCTGTCCACTGTCTCTACATGCTCATCCAGGAGGAGTAAATGCTGCAAGTCACTGACTGGATGCAATCTGCTGGGTTTCCTTAGACAGAAAAACTTTTTATCCAATTTGAATGAATAACTGAATCTGACTGCACTGTTCAATGATTAAGATTAATTGGAATGTATGTACCTGACTTTTGTGAAGTGCCTTGAGACAACATGTGTTGTGAATTGGTGCTATATAAATAAACTGAAATGAATTGAATTGAATTTTGTAGTTTCCTCTTCAGCATAATGCAGTCTCTCAACATCAAGTCAAAGCTTAACAAAGTAAAGGCTGCACCTCAGTGTATATTAGATTAACTCTTAACAGCGTTTTGGGCATTTAGAATTGACCAATATAATTTCACAGTGACAGTTGATTAACCAATGACCATCACTGATTGAGCATGACATGTTCAACAGATTCTCTTTTTCAAAATAAATGAGCTATTAATGAGTAAAAAGACAACATTTTGAGATGTGTAGGTTTTTACTTCTCTGCCACCAATGACAACTATTTTGATATAAATAATTACTAAAAACATTCCAAATGTTGTGAAAGGGGCCCAAATTTTAACAACCTGCCCAAAAGTATTTTGTTCAAAAGAAGCCCAAGTGGGAGGAAACCGTGCAGTCTGGCAAATTGCACAGTGCTACACAATTTACCCCAATCCTATAAAGAAAACACTAATCAACAACAACTATAAACATGTGCATGCGCATAATGTGTACCTATGATATTGCCCCCTTCACATTTCTGCCTGCCCCCTCATATATGCATGCCTAGAACCTGCCCTGGTTTGGACATATCTTCACGTTTAAAAAACATAAAAATTCACTTAAATTAGATTTGCTAAACTGGATCCAATATTTTCTGATTTAAAAGAAATCATACTCAATGCCAATATCTTGTGTTTATCATTCACCTGCTCAGGTGAACAGCATTGGGATGTATTTGTCAATCATTTGGATTCTTTTGAATTTTAGAAAGAGCCATGGATTGGAAAAAATCTTGACAATCTTGACATTAAATGATTTATTAAATCATCATCATGGCTGTTTGTTTCATTTAATTAAATATTGCCCTGTTTTTTGTTTTGTTTTTATTCTTTTGTTCTGTGCCCCCATAAAAAAAACACTGGCCACACCCTGGCCCTCCTAGTAAATAGAGCCACCACTGGTTATATATTTCCTAATCCTATTTATTCCCCTCTAAATGTTGCCATATTTGTAAGGAAAATGCATTCATTGAGCAGTAGAGTGTACGTGGGTTGCACCCATGAAAATCTTTCCAAAGGACAGACAAAACGTGTTGCACTTGGAGGCTAGGCATCAGACAATTTCATCTCTGCCTTTTCCTTCTAATGTTCATCCCCCTGATAATGAGATGGATTATTTACTCACCTACAAGTAAAATAATGCGGTGTTTTGGGTTTTGCACAACATCATAGTATTGTAGTAGTATTGTTCCTGAAGCCTGCCAGGCTTGTTGGAGGCTAACATTTTTCGATTTAGGCGACAAAGTGGTGGTTCTGCTGCATAAGGTGCTGGACCTGTATTTGTGGCACATCTTTGAGCTGAGACCCAAAGCAGCAATAGATGCTGTGGGCACTACAGTTAAATTAAATTTAACTGATTTGCACTAGAGCAGTTTTTTATTACCATGGAAACTCCAAGGAGTCATATAGATTTAGCCAAGTTCCTCTGCTGCTTGGATGCATGTAAATGCAACAGACCTTAAGTGGTCGTTTAACTCCTAAATGAAAAAAATAATACTTCATCTAAATCTTCCAAAATAGAAAACACAAATTCATCAGTTAAATTGGACTTTTTGTTATATATGAAATGACAAATAATTAATTTGTTACATGATTAGCGGGCTGTAACAAAATGAATTAAATTTTTCCAGTATCTCTTTTTTTTCGCAAAAAAATTTAAGGTAGACCTTTCATTCAATCACACGTGTGTGATTTTATAGTAGAAATTATACTGAAAATAAAATTTCTGCGGTGCACCCCTCTAACAATGAGTGAAAGTAGAAGGGAAGACAACAGTTTCTTAGTATGAAAGAAGGTATCGCTAAAATTCATTTTGGGCACCTATTTAACATCTATCTCGATTAAACATTCATAAACATTTCAAAAAAACTGTTCTACAAGGTTTGTAAAGTTATGGCTTATGTAAGCCAAGATTTATGTACCAAAACTCTTTGACCACTAGAGTAAAAGTGTTTTTACACAAGAAATGTACAAAATGTGCCAGTAGACATCTCCTTTGTCAAGTGATGTTTTATACATTTGTTCTAGTCTATGAACCTAAACTCTGGGTACACAAAGCACATTTTAATATTCTTATTGAATTCTTATTCTTATTCTCATTGAATTATTCTTAGTATGAGTGTGTCTGAGCATGGCTGTTTGTCCCGTGTGTCCCCACCTCTTGCCCAGTGACCCCTGGAGATACATCCCAGCCCCCAAGCAACCCAAAAGAGACAAGTATTTTTGAACCAAGCGCAAACATTATTGACACTTGCTGCTTGTGTCTTTAAAACTTAAGTTACTTATAGAATATTCTTTTATACCTCAAAAAATTATACAGTTCACACTGGGCACTAGTAAGGATGAAAAAAACCCTGAAAAAAAGCAAAAACGTTTTAAGCATGTTTGGCAAAGTGCTACTATTAGCCCTCATAGCTAGCTTAGTTTGACAGTTATTCGATCATTTATCATGCTAATGGGTTACTAGATTAAAAAAGCTGGAGCTGTTACAAGAATTAAAATAAAGTAGGTTAACATTTTGAAACGGCTTTTTTTTTCTGTATCTAATTAACAAGACAAATTAAACTTAGAGGAAAATATTTCTTACACTATAAAAAAATTAACTCAAATCCTAGAAATTAATTTCCATTTTTGAGTGTCACATTTCTAGATGTTTGGGTTCTAAAGCAGCTAAAACAATAAATCCAAAAAGGAGGTGAAGGGCTGGTGTGTGTTTTTCTAACCCTAACCCTTTTCATTATGAGCTTACGTTAAAGTACTTCAGATATCTGATGTCTGTGAATTACATTTTTTTACATATGCTTCTCTCTTATTAAATGGTAAGAAGTTAGCTAAGAAACCATGAACGGAAGAATGTCCCTGTTCTTATTTGTGAACACATTTGTTTGTCATTTACAATCAGGCAAAGATGAGCATAAATTAACAGTTTTGTCATGTTTCAGATTTGTGAAGGACTTAAATGCAGAGATGAACGGAGGTGAAGTTGAGTACTTTAATAATAAAAAAAACAAATAAAGAGAACTGACAAAAGGATTTTGCACATTGAGAACAGACAAGAAGCACAGGTATTGGAAAAACATAAGAATTCAGCAGTAAACAACGTGAACCATTGAGCTAATATACTGAGGCAGGGGTGAAAGATGATTAATGAACCACAAGTGCTAATCAGAGGAAATGAGGAGCAGCTGAGGCAGAGTGAAAGCAGAGAAGCTGACAGAGGCAGACTAATTAACCAGAACAGAGCTGAAGATTAGAACAAAAAATTTAAAAATAGTGAGAAACATCTAACAGAGATCTAAAAGAAATTACTCTAAAAGTACAAAGGACACGAGAATAAACTAGGAAGCAAAACACAAGAATGAACCAATATGAAGACTACATACAATAATGAACACAGATACACACACAAAAGAAAATCAAAACCCAAACACCTGAAGATCGTGACAGGTTTAACCTTGGCCTTGATTTACATGGTGCTCATGAACCAGCAACATTTCATGTGAGTCAAATTTGATGAGCACAATTTTCAGTCTTGCAAAGTGTTGGACTCATATTAACACAGGACACGTCCCAACCCACCTGATGACCTAGAGGCAGATATAGGAAGATGAATTCAGCGAGGTGGAAAATTATCAAACAGAGAAGTTAGAGCGAGGGCAAGTCAAAGAGAAAGTAATCCAAGAGTTGAAAGAGAAACTCGTCCCATTATGTTTAAAACAAAAAGGAGAGGCTCACCTAAAGGTGACATCTCCGGTACCCCTGCCAGATACGGTCCGTCAAGAAACTTGGGTTCATTGTCATTGATGTCCTGCACTTTGACCACAAACTCAGACCTTGGCTCTACAGGTACATTGGTTATCCGGTCTATGGCTTGAGCTTGTAGGGTGTAGTAGGCCTGGGCCTCCCGATCGAGGCGCTTCGTGGCATGGATGTCTCCAGTGTTCTCGTCGATAGTGAATATTGAGGTGGCACCCTCGCCAGACAGCACATACTTCACTTTGCCATCTCCTTTATCCACATCAGAGTGCAGCTGTTAAAAGAAAAGAAGGACGGTCTGTCATATAAGATGCTTAATGAACTACTGGAGCAAAATTTCTTTAATATTTAAGTCGAAATGCTTGGCTTAATAAAGGATGACTTCAGGGCTTCTGTCCCAACAGTATTCTCACCCAAGCAATGATTAAACTATAACTACACCAGTGAGGTTGGTACCTCACATAACCCATTCAGAGATAACAAGCCAAGTTCATTGATTTAACTGGATTAGAATTTAAACTATGTTGTGCTTTAGCACATTTCATGTTTTTCACATAATTTAGCACATTTGTATAATACCAAATGCAATTATGAAGTCAAGCCTTATAAAGTATTTAATATTCAAACCATGTAATTTGTCCCCCTTTCATGTCATTTGCAAATGTGTCGGAGATCAAAAGCAAATACATGGTGTTTATAGAACAAATTAAAATTAGATCAAAATGTCTGCATGAATTATTTTCATTCATAACAAATGCATTTGGTTTCTCAAAAACAATAGAATGAAATGTTGACACTTAATGTAATAATAATACCACTAATGCAACAGTCATTACTAAGAAAAAAATAGTTTCCCAAGAAATCAAACAAATTCACATAAAGAAATACAAAGCAAATCCGATCATAATCAATTAAACAATAGGGATGCACTAAATTGAATTTTGTTTCTTGTTTTTTTTTACTTTTTTTCTGAAAAGATATAAAATATTAATTGAGATAAAGTGTTCCTCAGTAAACGTGTATACATAATTTATTAAAAGCCTCCTATGGCTTTTGGGCTTAGAAAACATGCTCTGGGTTCAATTCTCAACTTTTAGACCTTTGCATGTCTTTCCTATTTCTTTCTCTGCCCATTTCCTGTCTGGTAACTATAAATAAAGGCCACTACTGCCAAATAAATATCTTGAAAAAATAAAAAAACATGTCCAAGGTTAAGATTTTTTAATAAAATCCTTTGCTTAGTTAATGAAGGCTGGTATTTCTTCAGTCCCCCTTTATAGAAATTCTTCAGAAGATCTTCATGAATCCAAATGTGCAAAGCAACTGTGAAGTTAAGAAATTGAATTGATTTACCAGGACACACTTTGTATGAAGTATTCATACCATAATGTTCAATGCATTTAATTGGGATTTTATGTGATCGACAAACACAAAGTTGTGCACTACTGTGAAATGGAAGGTTTTAATTTATTTGCAAAGAATCTGAAAAGCGTGCTACTCTGATATCCCTAAATAAAATCCAATGCAACCAAATATCAGGAATACTGCTGGAATCACAAAACAAACAAGTGGACCATTTTAACTATGGAGGAACTGGAGGGATCCATCTATCAGGTGGGAAATCTGTTGACACAATATCTATTAGTCATTCTCTCCTCAAATCTGACCAATATAGAAGTGAAAGAAGTGAAAGAAGGAATTCTGGTGGAACACCATGAAAAACGATGCATGTGGTACAAAACAAACAAGCCTGAACACACCGACCAGCATCATTCTAAGAGGGGTCTTATTATCAGAACTGATGGAGCTAAATAAAGGACAATACTGGAAGGTATATCCCAAAAAATTAGGATTCTGAAAAGATATATATATATAATATATAAAATATTTATATATAAAATATATATTAATAATATATTTTTTTTTTTTTTTATATATAAGTTATTTATTTTTGTCTCTCATTTCCAAAGTGAAATTCATATTATATAGATTCATTGTAGATTCATTATAGATTTTAAAAAAGTAAAATATCTCAATTTTTTAAAAGGGGAATCCTTCAAGCTTCTGCTGGCAACAAATTAATGCTCCCCTCTACCGATGATCCACATGGCCCTGTCTTTCAGTGTTTGCCCCTTTCTCTCTCCTAGACATGGCTACTGGGTTGAGCTTTTATTGTGATAACTCTATGTGCTCTTTTAGACTCTAAACTTGAAAACTGGCTCAGAGTTTATCTGTTCTTTCTTTCTAGATGAAACGACTAAAGGAGCTACATCCATTAAATTTTTTTTCCTTCCCATAGAAAGTACTCCTGGATCAGTGCTTCTTTGTTCTCTTTGTGTCTCTGCTCTGTTCCTCTCAAACTCCCCGTCACGGGTTTTGTGGCAGAAACCCCTCACAACTAAGCCGGGGTTCTGCTGGAGGTTTCTTCCTGTTAAAAGGGGGTTTTTTCCCCTCCACTGTCGTTACATGCATGCTCAGTATGAGGGAATTGCTACAAAAAAAAAAGGGTCAACGCCAGTGACTGGGGTCCAGTGTCTCTACATACTCATCCAGGGGGAGGGAAAGCTGCAAGTCACTGACTTGGATGCAATCTGCTGGGTTTTCCCTTAAAAAAAAACTTTTTAAACCTTTGAAAAAATAACAGAATCTGACGGGGGGGTGCACTGTTCAACCGATTAAGATTAATTGGAATGTATTTACCTGACTTTTGTGAAGTGCCTTGAGACGACATGTGTTGTGAATTGGCGCTATATAAATAAACTGAATTGAATTGAATTGAATTTATATTTTTTTATTTGAATGATTATAGCTTACGGATAATGAAAACCCAAAATTTGGTTTCTCAGAAAATTCAAATATTGTGAATAAGTTTAATATTGGAAATTCATGGTGTCACACCCTAATCAGCTAATTAACTCAAAACACCTGCAAAGATTTTCTGAGCCTCTAAATGGTCTCTCAGTTTGGGTCAGGCTGCACAATCATGGGGAAGACAGCTGACCTGACAAATGTTCAGAAGAGAGTTATTGACAGAAGGATATACCACAAAAGGTATTGCTTAAGAACCTGGTTGCTCACAGAGTGATATATCAAAGCATATGAATAGAAAGTGGAAAGAAAAAGTGTGGTAGAAAAAGTCAATTCAAAAATTAAGGGGAGCTTCACAAGAAGACTGAGCTCAGAGTTGGTGCATCAGGAGCCACTATGCACAGAACCTGACCTGAATCTATGGGGTATTGTCCAGAGGAAGATGAGACACCAGCTCCAACACTGCAGATGACCTGAAGGTCGCTATCATAACCTGGACTTCCATTACACCTCAGCAGAACCACAGGCTGATCACCGACATGCCATCCCGCGTTGATGCAGTAATTCTTGCAAAAGGAGGCCCAAGTATTTAGTGCCTAATATTTAAAAAAAATACTTTTCAGAAGCCTGACATTTCTACTTGAAATATGCTCATTTTTTTGATCTTATACAATATTCTAATTTTGTGAGACACTCAATTTTAAGTTTTCATTCTCGGTAAGCCATAAACGTTAAAATTACAAGAAATGCAGTTTTTTTACATTGTGTATAATGAACCTATAATTTAAAAAAAAAATCACTTTCTGAGAGTCAAAAAATAGGGACCTCTTTTACTAAATCCGAAATTTTGGAGATGTATCTGTATCCCTCCTGCCCAGAGAACATCCTGGGATGCCCCAGAACAATATTCAGAATGTTCCTGAGGAGCGGGACATCTGGGTTTTTTAATCTAGACTCGTTACCCTTGTGACTTCATCTCAGATAGGCAGAATACAAGGATGAGTGGATGGATGGAACATGTCAACATCTATGGGGTATGAAAAAATAGTTCAGAGGTTTTTCTGTACCCAATTTCTCTTGAGATAGTAGTAGTATGGCTTCATTAAGTACACCAGATTAACTTAGTTAAAATCAAAACAATTGTTTAAAGATGAGTTCATCCAGGTTTTAAAATCCTTTTTTTTTTTTTTTTAAAACACCTGTAACCCAGGCTTTCTTTAACGCACTGAAGCTACTAAGGCACAGACTGTAAAAACAAACGGTATAGGCATCAGAAAACAAAAGCCTCATTTCGGATATCCTTACAGCTTTACTTTCTTGTTTATCATTACATTAAGAGTGTGGCATATCTTGGAGAAATTGAAAGTTTTTTCCTGACTTCTTCTCACCTTCCTTCAGTGTTGTTCTATTGTGTTGCTTTTGGATGTCCTCTTGTTTCAGGTTGAGTTGTATAACAAAAGCTGAAACGGCTACTCCAGGTCACCCTGAAGCTCTTCACATTCTCAGAAACAGTACCAATCTTCAAAGATGTTTTTTTTTTGAGTTTCCTTTTTGAACTGCATCCTGAAATGTTTTCAAAGTTTTATGATTGTGAAACTTCTTGATATTGTTTCAAACTTTTCAGAGATCATATTTCGATGCCTTTGGCAGCGCAACCTTGGGTATAATATTTTGTGATAATAATGTATTTCTCCACCACTGTGAAAAACTGTCAACTGCCAACAAAAGTTAATTCTCTGAAAATAATCACTGCTTTGTTTGTCTTTAAGTTTGCTTTAGGAGACTAATTAATTTTTATCAAAAGGATGATAAAAGGTCTGCATTTATTATTTTACTGCATAAAAACCTGGTTGTAGTCAAATAACCTTGACATGTTTTTTATATTCAGAATAAGCTTTGGTTCATCTGCATTAAATTCTGGAGACATTAATTTACTGTTATAACACTGGAGTGGCTGTAATTAAAAACATCAGCATTAAACAAATAAGAAGCAAGTTGCACAGTCTAACAATGCATAAGTATGCAGTAGGAATATCCCATACCATACGATCCATGAGAGTAATGGCAGTTGTTAAAAAATGCATCTTGGGGTGCAGTGATGGTGCAGAGGTATAATGAGCAACCCATGTTCTGAGGCCGTCACGGGTTTGAGTCCCGGCCCGATGACCTTTGCTGCATGTCTTCCCCATCTATCCACCCCTTTCCTGTCGGCTCACTTTCACAAATAAAGGCCACTAGTGCCGCAAAAGAACTGTTAAAAAACACTTTATCATATTTGCATTATGATGTCAAAACACAACTGAATAGTTTTCAGTTTATTTTTAGTTTATTTATATAGCGCCAATTCACAACACATGTCGTCTCAAGGCACTTCAAAAGTCAGGTACATACATTCCAATTAATCTTAATCATTGAACAGTGCAGTCAGATTCTGTTATTTTTTCAATTGGATAAAACTTTTTTCTATCTAAGGAAAAGGGAAACCCCGCAGATTGCATCCAGTCAGTGACTTGCAACATTCCCCCATCCTCCCCCGGTGAACATGTAGAGACAGTGGGACAGTCACTGGCGTTGAAATTTTGCAAAAAAAAAAAAAACCCTCCTACTGAGCATGCATGTAGCGACAGTGGGGGAGGAAAACTCCCTTTTAAAAGGAAGAAAACCCCAGCAGAACCAGGCTCAGTGTGAGCGGCCATCTGCCACCCACCGACTGGGGGGTTAGAGAGAACAGAGCAGAGACAAAGAGAACAAAGAAGCACTGAAACAGGAGTCCTTTTCTATGGGGAAAGGGAAAAGGTAAAATGTTAAAGGATGTAGCTCCTTCAGTCGTTTCACCTAGAAAAAAGGAAAAGAAAAAACTCTGGCCAGTTTTCCAAAATTTAGAGTCTGAAGAGAACCGAGATTTAGTCAAAAGTAAAGCTCAGTCAGTAGCTATGTCTAGGAGGAGAAAAGGGGTTAAAAAAATTTAAAAGACAGGGGGAAAATTTTGGATCATCGGTTTGGGTGAGCATTAAGTTGTTGCCAGCAGAACTTTGGGGGATTTCCCCCCTCTCCAGAAAGGGTGTCACAGTAGAAACATAGTCAGGCCAGGTGTAGCTTCTTGGAAGGGGAAAAAAGGAGAGAGAAAAAAGTTTTAAAAGGCTGAGATAACAGCAAATAAAACTCCAAAATTTAAGAGTAGCGTGAGAAAGTAGCGAAGAGGGTGAAAGTGGTCTTAATGTCCCCCGGCACCTAAGCCTATAGCAGCATAAATTACAGAAAAACTCAGGATAACCTAAACCCACTCTAAATATAAGCTTTATCAAAAAGGAAAATTTTAAAAACCCTAACCTTAAAATAGACAGTTTGGTCCATCTAGAGCCCAAAATGATGGCCTTGTTTTTACTAAAAAAAACCCCAAACGATTGGGGATACCTCTCTCTGTCAGATTGACCTAAAACCATTGGAAAGAGAGGGGGTCATACAGGTAGCAGATTGGGGGGGTGTGTTTGCACCCAAAACCGGAACTGAGCCGGGTTTGGCTAAACCCCTTTGACTTCCCTTTACTCCATCCAAAAAAGGGGGGTAAGAAGACGGGCTAAATAAAGGGAAATAGCTCAGGATAACCCAAACCACTCTAAATATAAGCTTTTTCAAAAAGGAAAGTTTTAAGCCTAGCCTTTTAAAAGTAACCCGGGGGTTTCCGCCTCACGGACTAAAACTGGGAGCTGGTTCCACAGAGGAGGAGCCTGATACTAAAGGATCTGCCTTCCCCTTCTACTTCTAAGGACTCTGGAAACCCCCAGTAAAATTCTTCCTGAGAAATTGAAGTGCTCTGTTAAGGAAAAAAGGGAACAATCAGATCTCTGATGTATGATGGGCTAAATCATTAAGGGCTTTTATTGTGAGGGGGAGAAATTTTAAAATTTTTTTCTGGGTTTTAACGGGGCCCAATGAAGGGAAGCTGAAATTAGGGGAAATAAAATCTCTCCTTTTTTAAATTTTCATTTTTTAAATCTTGCTGCAGCATTTTGAATCAGCTGAAGACTTTTTTAAACTGCATTTTGTGGACATCCTGATAGAAAAAAATTACAATGTTCCAGCCTTGAAGAAACAATGGGATGGACATTTTTTCAGCGTCCACTCCTGGAAAAAGGGTTTTTCTAATTTTGGCATTTTTCCGGAAAATGAAAAAAGGAAACCCCCGAAAAAACCCGTTTTTAATATGGGATTTAAATGACATTCCTGGTCCAAAAAAAAACACCAAGGTTTTTTTAACTTTATTATCGGAGGTCAAATTTTAATGCCATCCAGGTTAAGTGATTGACTAAGCAGTTTCTTTTTTAAGACTCCGGGCCCCAAAGACGACAACTTCTGTCTTGTCTGAATTTTTGAAGCAAAATTTAAAGTCATCCAAGTTTTTATGTCTTCAAGACATGCTTGTAGTCTATCTAACTGTTGGGGGCTCATCAGGATTTATGGATAAGGTAAGCTGAGTACCATCAGCGCTACAGTGAAAAATTTTTTCTATGCTGCCTGAAAAATTTTTTTCCTATTGGAAACATATATATAGTAAAGGGAATTGGCCCAATTTTGAACCCTGTGGTACTCCACAATTAAACCCCGGAGTTTAAAGATGATTTATCTTTACATTAAAAAACTGGAAATCTGTCAGACAAATAAAAAAACCAGCCTAGCGCTGTTCCCCCAGATCCCTACAGCATATTCCGCCCTTTCTAAGAGGAATTTTTATGATCGACTGTATCAAAAGCAGCACTGAGATCTAACAGAACCATAACAGACACAAGTCCCAAATTTTATCTGAGGCAATAAGATATAAATTAGTGACTTTCAGCAGAGCTGTTTTCAGTGCTATGATGAGGCTCTGAAAACCTGACTGAAAATCTTCAAACAGGTAATTTTGTGTAAATGCTCACCCCTTTGATTAGCAAAATTTTTTTCCTCAAGAAATTTTTTAAAGAATGGAAGATTGGATATCGGTCTGTAATTTTTTAAGTCATCTCGATCAAGCGAAGGTTTTCTTTAGCAAAGGTTCAATTACAGCTACCTTAAAACTTGTTGGTACTTACCCTTTACTAAAGATAAAAATTAAAACATATCTAAATGGGCTGGTAATCAAAAGGAAAAAACTTCCTTAAAAAAATTTGGTTTGGGAAATTGGGGCCTCTAACATACAATTTTGAAGGTTTTAGATGAAGCTAATATTTCTGATAACTCCTGGAAGCTCCACAGGATCAAACAGTCCCCAAAAACCGATCAGGTTCTACAGTTACTTCCCCAATGTTTTTTCCTCACTTGTTGAGGATGAAGTAAATCATCTTCGGGAGTACGTCAAAAAATTTTCTTCTTAAATTAGAATCAATTTTATTTTGGAAGAATCCCATAAAGTCATGACTGCTGAGAGCTAAGGGAAATGGATGGCTCAAAAGAGCTTTTCCTCTGTTGTAAGTTTAGCAAATGTAAAATAAAGAGAAACCTAGGATTATTTTTGTTCTCTTCTATTAAAGGATGAGAAATAAGCTGTTCCTAGCTTGGGGAAGTGTCTTTTTATACAACAGTAGGCTATTTTTCCAGATTAAGTAGGAATCCTCTAGGTGTGTAGAGCGCCATACTGACGTTATTAGGTTGTAGGCTGAATTACTTGTTTTAATGTAGGGCCAGATTAGTTTGGAAAGTTTTTTTATTAGTAACTAAAACGCTTATCTGAAAACTAAAATTTGTATTTACTTTGTTTATGTTTTTCTGACATCAAAAGTGTGACAATAAAGGAAATACAGAAAAAATCTGAAAGGGGGCAGACTTTTTCACGACACTATAGGTATTAAAATCAAATAAATATATGGCATGTTATAGATAACGATGTAATCAGTCTGTTTTTCCTTTTTGCCGTATAATAAATGTTGTCATCCCAAATCTTTTTTTAAAATACTGTGGGGATAACTCTCACTTTACAGCAATATTTTTATTCTGAATCTTGTGAAGTTACAAAAAAAGTTTTTCTAATTACAGATGACAAAGATGAAATCTCTGAGCATGTCAGAACTTTAAAGTTCTTGACAAGTTCTTGACAAGAACACCCGTTCTTAAAGATTAACCACAACAAAATAATCCTTGAACAACTCTGAAGTAAGAAATTTAAATCATCATGACACATAAACAGCCTTGAAAAATCTTATTTGAAGTCAGAATGTTTGACAGCCACCTTCTTTTTATCCACATGAAGTGATCACAGCGTATCTGAAGGAAAGGCTGCGCTTGGTGTTCGAAGATGGTCAAACTGATTATTTTTTAGTTGTCAGCACACTGCAGACTACAAATTTCTCTTTCTGTCACCAAAAACAGAAAAAATCATCATCAGTGCATCCGGAGCACAGGTTTGGGGGCATGTTTTTCCTGATTCTTGACATTTTGCTTTAAACATTTAGCAAATTAAGTTTCCACTGAGGCTATACCCCACTAGTTGTGTGTGAAAGTGTTAAATCCTTTCTTCCTGAAAATGTTGTCTCAGTCTAAGCCCCAAGTCAAGCTTTCCTATTAAACTTCTGCACAAACAGGCTGCAAATAAAAAATTAGTAAATGGCAACCATGACTTTCATCGAGCGATAGATGATTAGTTAATGCAATGTCAATGAAACTTGACAACTAGCTCATAGTACGCAAAACCCGATTCAGTTTACTATGAGCATCAAAAAAATATTAGTGTTTCACACGCCTCCCTTTTATATTTTTTTCACTCACGTTAAATTGACTTCTTGAAAAGTTTGAGAGTTTCAATGCAGCCCACGGTAAAAAAATATTAATGTCCCTGTTGAGGCTCTATTGTTAAGATTAGCAAACACTCCTTTTCTTTCAACTGTACATTGAGATTTTCTGACTGAAAAGAACAGAATAGGTAAACATTTCACTGCCCTTGCAAATAAATTGCCTTATTTTACCCAAAGTTCTTACATTGGTTCAAATCTATTCATGTAGATGGGGTGGAGGAGGGTCGAAGCTCAGCTGAAGAGCAGGAGATTCTGCGTATAAAGGTCTTTTAAAGCGAAGCCTTGAGGAATGATTGGCTGAAGAGGAATGCGGACCAGAAGCTGAATGGTTGGAGCGGAGAACGTAGTGGAGTAGTCGGACGCAGCCAGAGGTAGAGGTGAGTCTTTCAAGTTGAATTTTCGTCTAAACTCCATTTGTAACACAATATACATTGGGTGAAACTTGTTTGAAGTCTTGCAGATAAGAATTGTGTGCTGTGATTTGGCAAATATAAATCTGAGCAAACAAATCTTACATGCGGGGATCCTCAAGACTTCATTCTCTGCCCATTTTTTCTCACTATCTACATGCTGCTTAAATTTCAATGGTACCTGGAGATTTAGGGCCTGTAAATACTCAGCAACACAAGAGAAACTAGTTTTTCACCCATGTTGGCAAGAACGTTTCTCTTTCTGGCCAGGACATTTTAATTCATGGGAACTCTTCATCAACCCCTCTCACTAAAGCCAGTGTAGTATCTACACCCAATTGAGATTTCTGACCAATCACACAATAAGATCAGACATCTCACAAGAACAGAAAATTTTAGCAAAAAAAGTGTCAAGAACAAGGTGCAAGAACTCCCAAACAATTTTTTGTAGCCCTAGGATGGAGAACACATTTCTCTGTTTTTATAGGTCTTTAGCAACTGCAAAGAAGAAAAACTGGTAATAATTCAGTGTTCTTGCAAAAAATGCCGTATTTTACCTAAATTTGGTAGCTCTGTTTAGATTTATTCACATGATTTTGCAATCCAACACAACTCTCACTTAGCTAAACTGTGCAGAGCTGAATGGGTAGACAATAATAAAATGAAAACCCTATAATGTGAGGTAATGCAGTGAATGAGAAAGATTCTCCAATAACAAAATGATCTAACATAACGATTAAATGTACCAATAGAAACAGAACTGTTTCTATGTGTCATCTGAACAGCATTCCATTGAATTTGCTTGTTTTGGTTAGACTGAATTTCCGTGCTGGATTTGAAACAGACCATCATAACATAGTTGTTTGATGAACTGGACTAATGGATGGGTTTTTGTGGTAAGGAGCTGATTTGGTTAAAATCTTAGATCGGGCCTGTTTAGGGTTATTTGGTTGTTTTAAATGTGAGAAAATAATCATATCCGGGGCCTCCTCAAGACTCCATTGTTTGACGCGCAGATTATAGAGAATAACAACATCCCCAACCTACCTATGCTGATGACACACAACTTTAACACATCACTGATAGTTACAGCTAACTTCTTGACTCATTCACAGTGTCTACCCCCATTTTATTGCTAGTAACTGCAAACAGTGCAGATAAATACTATAGTAATTGATTTCAGTAGTTTCTAGCTGTGGCATTGCTGAGACGATTTAACATTAGATCATCATCTAACAGTACTTCTTCAAGCAATTACTCATGTGCTGTCACTGTACAATGCCAAAGCTAAAGCTGCACAACAGAAAGATATGTATGACTGTAATGTGTTTAGAAGTCCTTCCCATCTTTCTCCACACTGGCCTTCGCGGTTATTTAATACAGGACACTGAAGCAACATGAAGGTGTCTAAAATGTTTGTTAGTGAATTTTCTCCTCCCACTTTATTAGAGAGCTCTAGTGCTTCCAGTAAATACTGGTAAACTCTGCTCTGAATCTGATTGCCAGCACATCGACCTCTTAAAATTACAACTAAGTTCAGGCACTCTTCAATTTTTCAATCTCTAACTTGGTTGGCATCTCTAAATGAAAGAAGAAAGGACAAAGCCTGTCCACCTTTCCTCTTGAGTTGCCTTGTGATTTGGCAAGACTTCTACTTTTTCTCATCATAATTGAACTGGATCTTAGGAGCACAAAAAAGCTATTAACTTTGAAGCAAACTTTAAAGTAAAAAATCTATTGGAGCAATTCAATACTGTTTCCTTTTCGGGATCATAGCAAACACAAGATTTCTGCAGTAGTTTTCAATTAGTCACTGGCTTCAGTTGCTGTTTACTGTGTAAAGCAATGGGGAACAACGTTTTATCTATCTTACCACATACTCGTGCAATAATATTGGTGAAAGTCTTCTTTCAATTTATCTGTAAATGTCAACATCTCATTATGGGATAAATAACAGTGTTATTTCAGGTTGCAAGCCGGTGCTGCAGGGGAGGAGAATGATTAGGTCAATATTATTTTGGTGGCACTGACAGACTACATGCTGTACAGAGGATACAACAGCAAAGGTCTTTTATTAATGGAATCCATCAGCTCCCTGATAGATGCCGCACTGAGAGGGCACGATGATTGCATTGGCTGTGTCCTCAAGCCTAAGCACGTACACATATATACTTGGCCTCTTTTATACACAACCCACCATGTTTATTCACCATCTCTGGTTGTAGGGAGCGAAGTCGAGGTAAACTGTCAGTCCTGGAGAGAGAGTCAACATTTAATCTGGAGGAACCCATCTGTGACAGTTTGTTTCCAGTGAATGCCACGGACAAGGAGGACAAAGCGGGGCAGGTCAGCGGGTCAAGCACACCATGTGGTCTTTTCAGTGAACTGTTTGGCTTGCTGTGTCTCCAACTTTCCCCTCGATTGTAAAACCCACACAAAGAAGGGCTACTGGCTTTACCTTGATACATCTCATTGCTACTGAGCGCCCCATGAAATATGTATAGGTAGGAGTTCTTACAGTAAGACTCGAGTAAATGATTTTATCGCTTATTAATCTACTGTGTTTTAAAATGCCAGCTTCTCACTTTAAGGCGCTATTTGAAGAAACAATTCGTATTACTTTTACAACGCTGCTTCACTTGCAAAAAAAATAAAATCAAAATAGTGGCTTAGTAATTCTTCCCTTTGCTTCCCTCAGGGCGAGTTGTAACACAGCACGGAGCAAGGTGCTGCTCGGCAGTGTAGCTCAAAGGCACTCCTGGGAATTGCAAGGAGGGGAGGGATCTAAACACAGAGCCTTCTGAAATCAGTCCTGACACTTATCATCACTTTGTGTGCTGTCAGTTCTCCGGGGAGCAGCCTGTTAACTTCCGTGTTTGCTCGTGTACCGTTCAGCGATGGAGAAGGCAGGTCAGAAAGCATAAAAGAGCCAATAACAACTCAATGATTTCAGCTTGTTCTCTAACGAGAAATTCTGATCGATGAGTTCAAGCATTTGAATCCTTATGTTTCACCCTAAGGTACAAGAAGAAAAGACATGCTTGAAGGTTTGAACATGTATTTTTTTTGGTCTGTGTGCACAACACCAAAAGGAAAAATGTTTTGCTTCAATCAGAAGTTCAAATAAATAAAGATAGTCAAGCCAGAAGACAGACGTTTCAAGGTTTGTAAACAAATTCTTTTCTTGAAGAGAATAAAATGCCCTGCACTCAAGGAACTCTCCACACCTCAAAATGGCCACAAAAGCATAAGCATTACTAAATCTGCAGCAGAAAAACACCCTTCCCCCATTGCCTAACAGCTATCAACAGAGAGCTACCACTAAGATTTTTCACAAAGGACTTCAAACAGAAACGTTCATCAGAAATTTGACAAGCAGGGTAGGGCAATTATATGAGAGACCCTCCACACAAATTGGTACTCCTGTTTAGTGCACACAAACACATCAGATCTGACCTTTCACACACATTTAACATATACAGAGCTATGAAAGTCTCTCCCTCTTGCAATTTCTTCTGGGTTTGCGACACATTTAAATGTTTTAGATTATCAAAGTAATTCAACTGTAAATACAAACACTGGTTTTCAAATAATAATTGCATTTATTAATGTAAAAAAAGCTTTTCAAACAGACCTAGCCATATTTGAAAATTGGTTGTCCCTCTTCTTTAATCATGAATACGTTAAATTTCCCATAGTTTAATTTCACCATTGAAACCCAGGCCTGTTTAGTGCCTGGCCTGTAAAATCAAGAACCACTTTAATAGTACCTGTCTGACAACATGAAGTAGCATAAACAACATGAAAAACGCAACACATTATGCCTCGATGTAAAAAAGATAAATAAATTCTGAACAGGTGTAATTTCTTATAAATATAATCCTTGACTGCATGTAATTTATTTAAATGATGATGAAAATCACCTAGTTTTCATACCAACCGTTAGATGTTCCCTACATACCAACCAGTTGTTTCTAAAGCATGGCAGGATTAAGCCTTGTTTGTCCAACCATCACAACTGTAAACATGTAGAGTTTGCTGAACACTACCGGGGCTTCAACTGGAAACCTGTCTTTGACAGATGATACTAAGGTCGAACCTTTCAGTTAACGGATTTCCCTAGGGAAATGAAGATTGGTTTTGTGTTCAGCTTTATTTTGGTATCACATAGGTATTTATGTTCTGCTTCCTTCTTCCCGGTGTTCTATCGGCCATTTTTCGTATATCCTCAGTTAAACTTCAGCTGCTTGTCTTCCTCACAGCTGCACCCTGTTTCTAATCAGCCAATTGTTCCTTGTTCAGTAATTAACTCTCCAGCTTAAATGCCTCTCAGCTAGTCAGCTCTTGGGCAGAGCATGCTGTTACTCACACCTGGGTGGTTCCTTGTGGTCCACAATTCTCCTTGGATTTGAGTTTTGAATTGCCATTGTTTAGTAAAACTAATTATTTTCACCTGCCTGCTTCTTCCCTGCATTTGGGTCCTGCTCCACACCATTATGTGAGACTAACACCTGGGACCAAATGGTTAACTCGACACAAAATCAGCCTACTTCCACTGCCACCTCTTTTCCTAGATCTAAATCCTACAGAGGGTATGAGCTGAAAAGCAGAGTGCATCAGATAAAGACAGAGGACTATGAACGATCTAGACAGAATTCACTGAGCACAACTAAAGAGGGATTGTGCATTTTACTACCAACAGGGCTGCAAATAATTTGGCTATTGATATTTCTGTGTAAAAATCAATAATTCTTAACATTACTTTTTTTTGTTAACACAATTGAATAAATGAACTCAAAGATTTTTTTTTTCAAACATTCCACTGTTAGATCAAGCTACTATAACAGAACTGCTTTAATTTTAAGGGCAATAAGGGAGCTAAATCTTAAATAATGAAAACAATATGTCAGGAAATCTACTGCTAAGAAACGTTTTGAGTGTAAATTTTACACCAAAAAAAAGCTATTTGTTTTACCTTCTTAACTGCTTACTATTACTGTGAGTGTCTTACAGTAAAAGTACAACTAAAACACATACAAAAATCAAATGACACCGAGCATTAAACTGGGAAAAAAAGGGTCACTCCACCAAAAAAAAAAAAAAAAAAAAAAAAAAAAAAAGCCACATTCACAGAAGGAGCAGCTGTCAGTGACATCGGCTCCAGACATGCTTGGTTTTTCATCTATTCACTCGGCCGTGTTCTGGTGAGTAGCCATGGAGCTGTGCTTCTAAGAGCGAGGCTCAGTGGCTCTTTTATTTCCAACTGGGAGGTTGGGAATTAGTAATCATTATAGGGAGAATGTGGGTTCTCACTAAGCGGAGCGTAGTTGCATGGGATTTGTACACATAGGCTTGGCACATATTTTCGCTAAAACAAATAAATTATGTGCTTCACTTGTGTGCCTATTTTTGTAGTGTTTTATGTTTTTAATGCAGCAGTGTGTTTGATTCTACTAGCTTTTAAAGCCCATAGTCTTGACAATTTTTTTTTCAACTGTCACGTCGAATCAGTCACATTTGTCTATTCACTTATGTGGATGCCGTTATTTTATGACAGGTATGCCAGGAAAAAAAAAAAAGCTTTTTATTTTATTTGTCTCTAATTACCAGAGACAACTGAAGCATCTGTGGAGCGAATTACTGAGTTATTCATCTTAGAGGGGGTAAAAGGTGAAGTTGAATATAGAAGGAAATTTTTTACCTACAGTACTCGTATGACCAGTAAATTCTAAGGTTTTAGCAAATTCTTTATATCTGGTGCTGTAAAGCTTGTAGAATTAGGCAAACACAACTAATTGACTGGACAATTTTAATACATGAATGTGCTCTAATTTAAATCATTTCACTGTAGCTCGTGTTGTATGTCTAGGGTCTTTGTCCTGCTGGAAGATGAACCTCTGTGCCAGTCAGGTTTTGAACAGGTTTTCTTCCAGTATTGCTCTGTATTTAGCTCCATTCATCTTCTCATAAACTCTGACGAGCTTTCCTGTTCCCGCTCAAGAAAAGTACCCCCACACCATAAGGCTGACAACACCATGTTTTACAATAGGAGTGGTGCGTTCAGGGTGTTAACTCTTCCATAAATGCCAGATTTCTAGAGTGCACAACTTGTCAACTGTTGACACTTGTTCCTGTGGCAACAGGTTCAACCACCTGAGCTGTGGTTCTTTCAAGCTCCTCTAGACTTACCAAGGGCCTATTGGCTTTCTCCACTTAATGGCTTTTCCTGCCCAGGCTTTCAGAGTGGATGGCCACATTTTGGTTGGTGTGCAGTTGGACTACAGTATTCTCATTTTCATATGATGGATTAAACAGTTCTATGTGAGATGTTCAAAGCATAAGAAATTATGGACTCTCTGTGGGGGAAATTTACTGCCAAAAATCAAGGGCACATATTTTCAATTTGAGAGCAGGATTTCATTCTGCTTGTACTCAAACTTAGTAATGCTTGCACTCAAAACTTCTGCTTTCTTTCAAATATAAACTGTTCTCTCTTAAATCTTTGTTTCTGCGCTCTGATCGAATGCTTCTTGCATAGATAATTTCTCCACCTGCTTGCTTCATCCCCCACGCGCGGAAACTTGCTCTCTGCTCGGATCCAAACTACGCTTTCAAGTTTCTTCCCTGCTCACAAATTCTTTTTGCTCTCTCTCAGATTAAAGTCTTATCATCTCCTAGCAATCACATCAGCCAATAGAATGACAGTGTGCAACTGCTAGGTCAAAGGCTTAGTTGGGGAGCGCTTGTTTACTTCTACTGAAGTAAGCAACTGTGTTGCTACTTCCCTGACACAGGTCATACGGAGCAAAATGTGGAAGTAAGTGTTTGTATGTATCTGGTGTATCTGCTGCATTATGCAGTTTCCTGGTTGTATCAGGTTGCACACCCTTGACAAATGTTTTGTTCAAGCAGCTTTTGGTTAAAAAACAGCATTCAGGCTTTCAGTATCCCAAATTGTGACTCGACAATATTTTCCCAATTTACATTGCAAAAGTTCTCTAAATCATGTCAGCCTGTAAGGATGTAAGATCTAGTTTCTGGACTTTGGGTAGGTCATTCCAAAACCGTAGTTTTCTAATGGTGAAAGTATTGTATTGTTAGCTTGGATGTATGCTCGGACTCACTGTGATGTTAAAAGATAAAACCTTTTCTTGGTTTTCTTGTTTTTTGCAGAAACCTACTGGATTTAGAACTATTCAAAACTTCATCCATCTTGACAAAAAAACTCAGTCCTATCTGAAGGAAAGCAACCCCTAATCATGATGATGCCACTGTCTAGTTTCATACTTTTGGAAATGTGGGCCAAGTAGGTCTATACTTCATTCTGCACCACCTCGACCACCCAGGGACATACACCAGGATCCTTGTGGACTTCACCTCAGCCTTCAACACCATCAACCTACATATCCTCCACCAGAAGCTAACCAAGCTCACAGTGCCGGCCTTCACCTGTAGCTGGCTCACCAGCTTCCTGACTGACCGACAGCAGCGGACTCATTTGTCAAAAGCCTGAGGTTTGCGGATAACACTACTGTTATTAGTCTGATCCAGGAGATTTCATAAAGACAGAAGATGGATCAGCTTGTCCAATAGTGCGGTCTTTTCTTTTGCGGTCTAGTTCTTTTCCAGTGTGCAAAGTGAAAGGAGTAAACCGTACATTTGATGGAATCTTTAAGGAAGCTCACCAATGATGAGAAAATATTTGTTTGGTTTTATTTTTGAACATGAAACATCAATGAAGTTCCTACCAGCAATTCTGAAATGTTTCTTTAATGATTATGAAGGCTTTTCTACCAGATGTGTAAGAGGGGAAAAAAGGCACCTAAAATGTCAGTTGACATAGATCAGTAGATGGCAGGAACTGCAGTTGAAATATAAACTAAAGCATCTGAAGTGTCACTTTATGTTCCTCAAAGGATCCACACACTTTTTTACGATTAGAAGAAATCCTATATTCTGTTGGAAATTATTGATTCCAAATGTCCCAGCAAGGTGTGGGTTGCTGAGTTGTATAAGTGCAAACAGATACAGACATGTGGCGCAACTTGACAGCAGACACAAAGCAAAGCGCAGACAGTTATTTTTAGAGGATAAATATGAAAGTGCTGAAGGAGCCATTTTCAGCAGGGATGAGACCGCTGCGTCTCCGAGGCGGCAGCTGTTCACACGAGAGAAACAGCTTTCGGTGAAAGTCGGGGAAAAATGATTTTCAGTATTGTGACTGCTATTCATTCATTTTGTTTCCATCAGACAGCGACAGTTCATATCTGCACCTGTTGACTGAGTCATAACACCGGGGACATAATAGGTCTGTTGCAGTATGTGGAAACTGAATTGAGATTTTCACCCACCTTTAAAGGTGTGAGGCAAGATCCCCATGCAAAGAAAATAGCATGGAAATTCAATGCCTCATTCAGGCATTCGTGGTTCTTTCTGTGAATGATACAACCATTGCCAACGGTCCAGAAGGACCTTCTAGCAGGATCTAGCAGGAAATAAGGGAACTTCCTGCTTTAAGACAAAGAAACAACTTAGACTCAGACTTGTCTATCTTGTCAGATTTGCATCACTAAAAACACTGTATCTGGACAAAATGTTGCAATAACTCAGGAAAAATGCAGAAAAGTCAAAATATGTCTAAATAAATTTTCAAACATACTAAACACTGTGCACATACGATATATTGAACATTGCGAATTAATTTAAAATTGTCTACAACTGTCTATTAACAAGTGAAGTCTGAAAGGAATTTCTTACCACTGTCTATTACGATCTTTTTTAGTGTTAATTAAACATCTCTACAGTCCAGTTGCAGTTTTGACAATTTCTAATATTTGCAAGGAAAAAATAAGTTTAAAAATATAGTATCCAGGATGGAAAAAACTGCAGAAAGTATATGTGAATTATTGCTTTTCTATTTTACATATAGAAAACAATTAGATAATGTTATATATTTTGACAGTTTAGTGTAAATATAACTGGGTTTCCCTACATGTAATTGATCGTGGTGTGCCGCCACACGCTCAGAATAAAGTTAAATTTTTTATTTTTTTTTAAATAGCTACTGTGTGTGTGTGTGTGTGTTCGCGAGTGAGGGGAGAATGGAGTGGGAGATTGACAGACGGATCGGTGCGGCTGCCGCAGTAATGGGCACGCTGTGCTGGTCCGTTGTGGTGAAGAGAGAGCTGTGCCGAAAAGCGAAGCTCTCGATTTACCGGTCGGTCTACGTTCCTACCCTCACCTATGGCCATGAACTCTGGGTCATGACCGAAAGAACAAGATCCCGGATTCTATATAATTTTTATTACGCACTTAAACTAACCATAATCAGACAGTTTAAAATTTAAATAATATTAAACCTTAAAATTTACTTTATTTTGAAAAACGTCCCCCACCCCACCTTTAGCATCCCACCGCCATGAATTAAAAAATCCTAGAGGAAATCCTGTGATACTGGTGTATCGTTAGTCAACATTGTCATATCTACCTCTATTAGTTTTAAACAGAAAAGGCAATAAAAATAAATAACGTTTAGTTTTCACCCATGACGATTTTTACACCAAGCCATGTATCTATTGTAAGACAAACTATGGAGAGCGCAAAACAACTGCTAAGCTGTTGTGTTTTAGCAGATTGATGGAAATATCAAATGTAAAAAATTTATAACAAAAATTTGATTTTTATCAGTGAGTTGCCAGTAAAACTGAAAAGCAAATGAACAATAATGCTCATGGTAGAAAAGTTATATTTGGAACATGGATGAATGGATGGATTGATATAACGTTTATACAGTGGGATAGTGAATAAGGTCTGAAAATCCAAATATTTTTAAATATTCTGTTTCAATTGTTACCCATATACCTAAATAAATCAATGTTTTTCCATATTGCATATGAATCCTGTATAAAGCTTGAAATGTTAAATTGGTGATGGTAGAACTGAAGTGAAGATAATCTTTTAGAATGCGTTCTAAACGTTCAAGAGTTTAGTGCTAACAGAAACAATGAAAATAGTCTGGTCATTATGTAGTTTCTTTAGTTAATTTCAGCTCAGCATTAGTTGTGCAAAACATTTTCTCACCAACTAGTAATTTCTGGAAACCCACATTAAACTTAAACTTCTGCACCAAATTTCTGGTGAGGTTTTTTTTTTTCCTTTTTTTTTCAAGAGAAGCAACGGGAAATTGCCGGGTGACTGAAATCAGATGTTTTTTATCATCCCTATCTTTGTGCCTCTCGTTAAGCCTCTATTGGTCAGGAGCGCCTTCCCATAATGATCCTTCCTTATGGCCAACTGTGATTCAAATTCTTATTGACCAAATTATATCACCACCCCTGATGCGCTGCAAATGAGCCAAATAAGCTACCACCACAACCTCAAAATGAAGGTTTTGTGCATGCTAAAAAACCTTTGGGAAACTGTAATGCTGTGTCAAGCAAAATTTGGGAGTCTACTGTGCTCCTAACATGTCCCATTAGTTTTCAGCAATACCCCGCAAAGCCAATTCGCGTTCTGGTAGATTCTTTTACGTTAGTAGCAAGTTTTTCTTGGCCGTAACCAACATAATTAACTCTGCTGCTGGACCTAAAAATGTATTTTCCCTACAAATGTGGCATAATTTAGGCGGATAAACAGGCTTTCCAACAGGACTAACTCCTCTACTAAGATTTATTGCCAAGAAGCATTGTTACAACTAATAATGAATCAACTAAACTCAAATGTCATTGCTTTTACTTAGAACTGCTCCAAGTTAAGTCGCACCTTCATCAATTTGTACCATTCCATACCAACGTGTAGCCATTTAGTCAATTCACATTTAAATTTTGCACCCATAAACCATTTCATACCGATCTACTAAAGCCATTCCAAGCCAAACCAAGTGGTTTGAGAAATTATAGAGATGAATATATATAAAAATGAAATTTTATGTTAAATCTAATTTATTTGTCCTTCTGTCCAAAGACCTCTGGAGATATGCAAGAGAACCCAACCCCCTGTGAACCTGCAAGGAGATGGATGGATGCCATTTAATTTAACTCTAAATCATTTCTAAAGATTTTGTATATTCTGAAGTTTTAATTGTTTGGGATCCCTGATCATAATTTGGGTCACTTGACTCTTTTGAAGTGTTATAGATTAAAACCATGGTGTGAGCGCTGTTGCCCTGCAGCGAGAAGTTTCTGGGCTTGAATCCAGTCCTGGGGTCCCTTTTTTTTTTTTGCCTTGAGTTTGCATGTTATCTCCATGCATGCATGGGTTCTCGTTAGGTACTCCAGCTTATTCTGTGATCTTTTGCTGGTAGATAATTATTGAAGTGATGAAACCCCTTTACTTTACAGTAAAATATGAGTAAATCAAAGAAAAAACTAACTCATCAGTCATCGAAGCGGATACACCATCTAGGACTGTTGTGTGTGGAAATATGGTATAGAAATTAACTTGCCTTGCCTTACCTAATGAAGGTATGAATTAAAGCATTTTCTGCTTTCAAAATGGCTAAAACAACTAAAACTAAAAAGCTAGGAATGGAGACAGGGAAAAACGACCCGCACCCTATTTCAACCATTTAAGTTGGCACCCATTGTTTGGTTTCCCACCATTCAGTTTTTTTTCTAAATTAATCAAGTTACCAATCATTTTAAGTTTTTTTTTCTTTAACTGTGTTTCTCTTTGTGTGCATTGACCTGCTTTAATCAAATCGCTGGACGAAAATGGATGACAGGAATAGGAAATCAAAGCTATCTCATCACAAAAAACATCCTTAGATGTCCTGTTTTTTGGGTGCAAGTGAAGAAAGGCCACATCTGATAATCAAAAGGAATTGTGGCGTGAGGAAGGTATCATTATTACAAGATGGACTGAGATAGCTGTTGCTCTGCTTTTTCACAGATAATCAGAAAAAACAAAAAGACACAAACAGCATATAGGCAGATTAAAAAAAAAAAACTGTTTAAATGACAAGCGTATTATACAGACGAGGTCAAAGCTTATTTTATTGTAAATGCATCATATAATCCAATTTCCCCAAGATCAACATCTGTTTTTGTGGTACTGAGGTTTCTATCTATCTTATATAATCTCATATAGAATAATTAAAAACTCTCAAACGTGATAGCTCATCCAGTCTGTTAAATCGATGGGAATTTTATTGGAACTGACTGAAGCAATCCTTAAATGAATCCCAGACATTTAAAAAGCTGTCTCCACTAAGTGTCTCCACTAAAATCTGGACAAATTAGTTTAGGTAATATTGCTACAGGCATCTGAGTCAAACAATGGCATAACCACATATATCAAACTGACATAAAGACCTAAATTCTACAGGTAAGGTCATTTGCAGGATATACAGTATGGTAGGGCAGGCTAAAGTGGGCTATAAATACTGCCTGGCATACTGTTCTGAATCTCTCACAACTTTCAGAGTCTAGCACTGCTCATCCTCTTCACTGATGTTCTAACAAAAAGAAACAAAAAAACTCTGCCTGTAAATCATGCCATTAGTATTTTTGCTACATTTAACAACAAATTACTTTGTCTATTTTAACACAACATAAAATTTTAAGCGTTTAAGATGTAAGGCTAGTCGATATGCAACTATGTCTGGAGCTATGCAAATATGCAGCTACTCATTAGCATTTTGGTATTTTCTTTCAACCACAAAGAAAATATTTGGTAGTTAAATGACCTGATGTACTGTAGATTTGGACTTTGATGTCAGGGTGTTGAAAAAGTTTAAATCTGGAAACTGTGTGGGAAATTAGAAGGCAAACTATCAACTTTTACATCTAACAAATTCTGGAACAGGAGAAGGGAAAATGGTGGGAAAATAAGGCAGGATTGAAAAGAAATGAACTTCTGGATAATTGAGTCTAACGTACAGGATCTAGCTACTTATTTGCAGAGTTTGAAGAATCCTAATTATTACTACTTATCATGAATGACATAACAAATCAGTTATGTGTGAAATTATTTAAAAACTCGGCATTTGAGAGCCCCCCCCCCCCCCCCCCCCCACCACCACCACCACCACACACCACCACACACACACACACACAAAAAAGACTTTGAATTTTAGAAACTCACATTCTAAAAAAAAATCTAGCATTTTTTTTTCTATCACTGTGAATCGTTTTATTGAGCTCGGGATTTTAAAAACATCCTGGACCATAACTTTTACTTTTGCACCAACAAGGCTGAATGAACCAATTCATAGAAACTGTATGAAAGATCACTTTTACTTCAAGGTTAAAAAACAGTAGTTTTGTGCCACTTTTCTTATGTCAAGGACTTCACGCAAGTAACCTTCGCTGTATTATACCCTTTTAGACAAAAATATGTTTTATCAGTTCTGCATGTCAAAACATCTGCAGACAACAGCATCAAAACTAATTTCTACATTGCTTTACCATTCAGTAAAATGTAAGATTTCTAAGGTAAAAGCATCCATTATGTGTGGTCATGATTTCTTTTGAGGGAAGGTGGGAAATAGACATGTCTGCTTTACAAAGTTTGTTTAAAAAAGATGAAATGCTCTGCAACTGTAAAAAGCCCTGTATTCTGCCAACAAAGGTGATATTTAGGTGGACTGCTTTCCATCTGACTTGAATTTGCTTACTTTTGGGATCAAGGTTCAAGGAATTAAAAAAAAACAGACCTGCATTTACAGAAGATATCCTTTTTGTGGATGTATAACGTAACTGTTGGCAGAAAGATGTCTCATGGTTTCTAATGGCGGGTAGCTTAATGGTGATTTTATCCATTATAGGTGTTTTGGGGTAGCTAAGATCATTCGTGAGGTCACACGACACTCAGGAGAGTCATCGGAGTATTTGTTAATTAAATACAGTTTGAAGTGCTGACCTGCTAGGCTAGGACATTTACTCCTCTGGTTCTCTTCAGTACAATGATTATTTTACATCTAATGCATTTTAAAATGAGATACAGCTTTTATTGTCACATTAATGATCACCTCCTCTTCTTTAGACTATATACCTTGTCGACTTAGATGAAATTTGTCCTTCATAAATATAATCAAGACAGAATGAAATAACATGAAAAAAGTGGTCAAGTACATGGATTGTAGTCATGAATTCTAAATCATCGTTTGCAAAAGTAAATATCAAAAGAATCAAACTGGGCATTGTGCAAATGTTACCCTTTCGGACAGCACAGCTAATGTCTTATTAAAATGTAATTTTTCTGGGACGTCAATGCAGAAGGACGTTTGTGCTCATGAACTTCTGCCTCTTTTGAACTGGACTACTTGCAAGTGTATCAAGTATTTAAAAGTCTTTTGTAATATTTGAACATTGACACATGCTACAGTCCAAATTTAAGTACATTTTAGGTCTATATGGTTGGATCCAAGATAGAGAAATTATGATTGCTACAAAGGCAGTTATCTCAGGCCGATCAGCAGCTGCCTTTACTTTTTATTTACTATTAAATAAATAATTAGTACAGTTTGCATTCTATTGCTGCCTTTTGTAAGCTGCATATCAAGTGCATTTTGTAGTTTTGTTTTACCAAAGTGGTTCCAGTGCTTAAACAGGGCCAGCTCTGAGGCATATCATTACAGTAAATAGTTGATCCTTGCTACACAAATTAGATTTATCTCAGCATCCGTGAAAGTAGATGCCCTACTAGCGTAATTTGTGTTTGTGAACACAGCAGTCATTATTAGAGGTGTACTTACACAACCAGCTCATAAGACAAGACCATACATGGTACTGGTGCTCGTGGGAAAGAGACAAGGCATTTTAATATTTTTGGAAAATATTAGTTTTTTTATTTCGCAAATAACGGTTTCTTAAATTACAATCTATAAAACGTATTCCTCTCCAGGTCTGACCAGTCTATAGATTTTTATAGTTGCCTAGTAGTTCCTAATATTAATGTTGCCTCCCCCCCAAAAACACACAAAAATGCTTATTTTTCTTTGTTTACTTTAATACTAACCTGGAACTTTATGTTACTAGTTACTTCATACAAAAAGTACAAGGCTGTGAAATAATCCTTAAAAGTTGTGTTTTCTACAATGAGATACAAAATCATAATTTCTGCCTTATCGGTAAACACACATATGTTCTTCTTTGCATCACTAAATCATTTTTTGCTGAGAGAAGTTTGTAACATCAGCAGGATAAAATCACAAAGAGTAGTTTGCAGAACAGCAGGAGAGCGTCACAACTGGCCCTTACGGTATATTACTAGATACTAAAGGTCTCAAACAGCAACCGTCCTACTTGTTATTTTTCCTTCCATTTACTCTACATGTACATATGTGTCCTACTTCCCTATAATGAACTCAGTCTGACTATGGTGGGGTAGTTATTACATTTCTTCTTTGCAAAGCCTTCCATCTGGGTGCTTTTCTTCTCTGTTTCCGCTGTATGTGCATATTTAATGGAACAGATTCAAAGCAAATCCAGTAGGTTTTACATAAATAGCTGTGAAAATGTGTGTTCGTATGTCTCAACAAATAACCTGTCTCCAAGTGAAATGTCAGACAAAAGTGTATTCAGAGAGGAAAACATATATATAAACAAGCTTGTTTTAAATTGATTACACGTGGTAGCATCAATAATCACTTAATCTGGTTCTTTTTTTTATACTCTTCTTCCAGGCATGGATTAGGGACCTAAAAACTCCACTCCACATTAAAGCTGTAGTTTTTTAAAGTCAGTAATCTCTTGATGCCAAAAACAACTTTCGATTTACAGATTTATAGAAAAATGACCCATTTTTAAAGTGGTGTTTTATATTTCAATTCCACTTTTTACTGATGCAGTGTACATCTACTATCAAACCTATTACGCCTAGGCTGAACATTATCAGTTCATTCCTTTCTCCATTCATTGCTATAGTAGCCACCACCAATTAAGCACAGAAAATTTATTTTTTAATGCTCAACATTCTCCACTGAAAATAAGTTCTACATTTTTTGGGGGGGGGCGTACATATGATTTTGATTAAAAACCAGTGAACCCGTAAAGAGCACGGATGACTCCCAGCACTCTGAGGTGACCGCTGATGACAATGACATCAATAATCTGTTCCCAGCACCCATTCGTTCGCAATCCCTGGGACAAGATAACCGACAAGGACAATGAACAATCCAAATATCAGAGATCTGGATCAGCACAATGATAACGACCACTTTATTCACCATAAATCACGCTGTTTCAAGAAGCTGGGAATGGCAGTTTTTTTGTTTTGTTGACATTGCAGCTTTCTCTCTAACTGCTTGGCCAAAACAGAAAAAAAACATCAATAAAACCCAAGGTGTGTTTAAAAGAAAGGATAAGGCAAAAATGCATGATGCAAACTTTTCGAGAAATTTGCCCCCTAGAGTAATGAGTAAACTGAGGATGTAAAATGTGCCAAAAAAGTTGATTTATGCAATTAAATAAATTGATTTCATCAGCTTCCCTTCCAGAGCTGCTCTTTGCAAGTGTGCTAACACAACCCTGTATAAGTAATGGGCTGAGTGAGGGAGCGCTTTAACATTTGGAGAAGCATGGACATGAAGTGAAAGGGCAGTCCTCCTCAGTGGTGGGAATAAATGCTGCCATCACCAGGGGGGAATACTCCATTTGTTTAATGTGCCATTTCGGAACTGGAACCCCTGTAATCATACCGACATGGTAACCTCATGGTGTATAACTCCCCTGGAATTTGATCAGAACTAAAACTGTTTACCAATATTTGGAGCCTGACATTTATTGAAAATGGCCTTTAGTAAAAGTCATAGCGGGACTGTGAAGTGGTTTTCAGATGAGCATGTGAAGTTTCTTCTTCGTCTGAATCAGTAAGTATCAGTAATGTATCAGTCACATCAGCCGAGACACAGGCACCCAGCCTCCAAATGCATGTTTACACAGACACATGCAAATTTGGTTTTAACTGTTAATGTTGTCCAAGGTGTGAAGAAAAGGAAAGTCATCAATAATTTACAGGGGATTAGATATAATGTGTAAATATAACAGCATAATGATCTAATGTAGCATTACTACCATGTTAATGAAGTGACAATTTTTATAATATGTTATTACTCTAACTCCAACTTCCAAGTCATTATAAAGGAAATGTCTTTTCCTATATTCCTTAGCTGGTGTAAGCTGCGGATAATTATTTCTCTACTTGCTTTGTTTCTATAAAGCCCCCTTTATGCTACATTTTTCCTTGTATGATAACTGCTGCAAAAATATTGTTTGTTCAGTTGATTGATTGACTGGACAGAGCTTTGAGAAACAGACTTAATTTTATATTTTGGCATTTTAATACAACAACATTTTGTGCCACAAGAACTGTTTATACCCCAACTGTTGACACAGAAGTGCTAACAATGGTTAGAATTTATCAAAAATCTGACAGAATCAATAAAGAATCAGCTAAATTTGAAACGTAGTGTTGTGCAAAACAATGTAAACCTTAAAGATGGTTGAAAATTTGTGATAAGCAAATAAACTATAAAAAAGACTTGAGGAAGGCTCAAATGCTACATAATCACAAAAGAGCAAGGATGCAATTTTAAAAGATACTGTCTTTTCAAAATGGAAAAAAACAAGGTTATTGAGGAGAATATTGTCTTTCTGTGTGTTTTTTTTTTATACTAAGTAAGCCAACAACCTGACAAGCTGGTGTGTGCTAGTTAATAAGCCAGTTAGCGAGACAGCAGCATGACAGCAGCATGACTTAACTTTACCAGTGGACATGGTAAGCATCGTAGCTTGTAGCAAAATGTTGTTTCAAAACGCATGGAAAATAGGCCATCTCAGTTACATGTCAGTAAATCTATAGATTTGTTAAAGAATAAAACCACCACCAATTAAAATCACTAATTTCCTCTCATCGGCTTCCATGGTCCAACTGATAAGTACCCTCAAATTTGGCCATTATATTCTATGAAAAGCAATGTGGAATAGTGAGGACCACAGAAGACATCCATGAAGGAGACAGGTCTTTTTTCACTAAATGTAATTTTTTGGAGAACAGTGTCCCATCTACTGCTCACAAGACACTTGGGAACTTTGCTGTCAAGAACAAGTTAGCTTTAATTCCATCTGCCACTTGTGGGAAACCAGTGTGCTGCTCTTGTTACATGCTGTTGCCTTAAGTGCCCCAGACAGTACAGAAGTGAGCGTGACATCTCTACTGCATGAGCCACCATCTGCTGAAAAGACCCTGAAAAGACCCTGAGGCCAACCCATGAAGAGTCAGCAGAAGTTTGGGTAAGGCAAGGATGTCAGATCTCCTCATGGTCCGAAATGCTGTTTCTAACCAGAACCACATGACATGGACATTTTTTTTTTACTCTCATTTCTTTATGCAGAAGTTCTGATAAAATAGTAACTTTATCTGAGTAAGATTTCTAAAATTACTTCCCAAAATGATGTTGCAGTTTGGGAACATCATCCTTTGAATAATAAAGGACAAAAATGTAAATAAAAACAAAAATGTCCTGTGTGAACAGGATAATACGTTTAAGAATAAACTGTTATAATGCAAGCACTGCCAAAGCCAGACAATGCACGTTAGATGTGTGCTAATCTGCTTGTAAAAATATTTAATTAAATACAGTTTTTTTTCTGTCATTGTCTAGTTTTGAAGCTAAAGCATATAGTTGACTGTGTGAAAGGTGTTGATTCTCAGAGCATAAAATGAATAGTGATGCTCTAAAATAGGCACCATTTACTCTGATTGCCCTCCTTATATGCATATGCATAACCAGACTGACTAGCAAAACACAAAACAAGCAAAACGACAGATTTCTTTCCTTACTTACTTTCTTTTGATCAGTATCTTCTTTATGGCAATGATTTTTTTAAGCAAAATATTTAAATACAGTTTAATATTTCAATAAATACTATCAACATGATTTCATTGGATTATCTCATTGTTGTCAAAAGGGTATACATTTACTGTAAAGATAAAAACATCTTTAAAAAATAATTTAATATAATTATAAATGTAAGGATGGGATTCAAGGTAAACCTTGGATTCCAAAATTCTTCATCGGTTATTCCTGTAGTTCCTACAAAGTCTTGAAAAGTCTGGATAAGCATATAGTTTGGCACAATATTTGTTTTTTAAATTTTTTTTACCGATCCCATTCTCTAAAAGCTGTATCAATTTATCAGTCTAACCATTCATCTCTCTTTGTTTTCCTTTGCTACTATCCATCTGTCTATCCAATATCCATTTACTTGTCTATCTGTCCATCCATCTATTTTTTCCATCTGTTCAATATCCATCCTCCCACCCATTTAGCCAACTATAAATCCAACAATCCCTTCTGTCTGCCCATCTATCAAGCTATCCATTCACCTCTTTGACAATCATCTATACATGTTTGTTCTGTTTGTTCACCTGTCCATTCATCTATTCCTATTTTCATTTTACTATCCATCCAGCTATTATTTATCTGACCATACATCTATCCATTCACCCATTTATCCAGTCATCCATTTGCCCATTATCTAGCCGTCCATTCATCAGTCTCAACTATCCACCCATCCATCCATTCATTTGTCCATCCATCCAGCTATTCATCCATCCAATTGTCCATCCTCCAATCTATCTATACAACCATCCGTCCATCCTCCATCCATCTATTTTTAGAACCTTCCCTCAATCATCCCTTCTATCTTTCTGCTCCTTCTTCCTTCCACCCTCTCTCCTTTTCCACTTCTTCATAGTTTGTTGTGTCTGTAGGTTCAAAGCCGGATGAAGGTATGTGTATTAAAATCCCTAAAAGGCTGGGAACTCTGGAAATTTGACTTTGGGAGAGTATGACATTTTAACAACAAAAATGTGTGAACCCTGAACTTTACCAGAAGAAGTCACATACTTCTGATGGCGGCAAGATGGCGGCGCACATGGTCGCAGCGGCTTGTAGCTCTCACACAAAACAGTGCTTTTTAGTGTTTTTGTTAGTTATCTCGTTTCTTCTCCGCTCAACCTGTCGCGCACTGACCACCTACAGCCGACAGGATCTGTTCCGTATCGGATTACGGTGCGAACAGTCCACATCTGAAGAGTCTACACGCAACACACCACCGGAGTTAGCCCGGACACCGGGCCCCCCTTGGGCACTCATCCCCGCGGGCAGGAGGAGGAGGCGGCGTAGGGAGAGGAAGCAAAAGCGTGGATGCCGGGCTGGGGTCCTCGTCCAACTGCGGAAGCGACCACACCGACCGTCGCTGCCCAGCGTTTTCCTCTCCAACGCCAGATCCCTCGCAAACAAGATGGACGAGATGAAGCTCCAGCTGGAAGCAAACAGGCTTGTTCGGGACTGTTGCATCCTGCTGATCACGGAGACCTGGCTTCATTCATCCATTCCAGACACGGCTATCGAGCTAGCAGGCCGCACAGCTCACCGGCACGACAGGAGCCGCGACTCCGGTAAGACCAGGGGAGGAGGACTGTGTATGTACGTGAACAACAGCTGGTGCACAAACACGTCCACCATCGATAGGCACTGCTCCGCTGACCTGGAGTTCATCACGGTCAGATGCAGGCCTGTTTACCTTCCCCGTGAGTTTACCGTAGTCTTGGTAACAGCCGTGTACATACCACCGGATGCTAACGCTAGCTCGGCCCTTAGCCACCTTCACAACGCGCTCAGTCGGCAACAAAACAAACACCCGGAAGCGGTGCATGTGGTCGCAGGGGATTTTAACCATGCTGAACTGAAAGTAGTGCTCCCGAAATTCCACCAGCACATTAAATGTGCCACCAGGGGAACCAGGACAAGGCCTACTCGAACATTA
Source organism: Crenichthys baileyi (assembly GCA_036173005.1). Lineage (NCBI taxonomy): Eukaryota > Metazoa > Chordata > Actinopteri > Cyprinodontiformes > Goodeidae > Crenichthys > Crenichthys baileyi. The sequence continues at coordinate 254,803 of JAHHUM010002684.1, forward strand.
AGCATGGTTACAGGGCCATCCAGCTGCCCCACCTGGGAGCCTCCGACCACATGTCCCTGCTCCTGATTCCGGCCTACACACCGCTGAGGAAGCGTTCACCCCCCACAACCCGGACTGTGACCACTTGGCCCGACGGTGCCTCTCTGCAGCTGCAGGACTGCTTTGAAAGCACAGACTGGGACGTTTTCAGCCACCGGGACCTGGAGGTGTTTACCTCGGCGGTGCTTTGCTACATCCACCACTGTGTCAACACTGTCACAGTGGAGAAGCGCATCCGGGTGTTTCCTAACCAGAAACCTTGGATGAACAAGGATGTTAAGTTACTGCTGAGGGAAAGGAACAGCGCCTTCAGGTCTGGAGACGGGGAGCGTTACAGCTGTGCTCGTGCTGCGCTGAGGAGAGGCATCAGAGAGGCCAAGATCGACTATAGGCAGAGGATCGAGGCCGACTTCAGCAGCAAAAACACCAGACAGGTGTGGCAGGGACTCCAGCACCTGACCAACTACAGATCCAGCAACACCACCGGGATCTCGGGGGACGCTTCACTGGCGGAAGAGCTCAACCATTTCTTCGCCCGCTTCAAGGTTGAACCACCAGCGGGGTCCACACTGCAGGCTACACCCCTCGACAACCAAACCTTCGCTGTGGAGACACAGGAGGTGAGGAGAGTCCTGAGAGCAGTGAACCCACGCAAAGCTGCTGGACCCGACGGGGTGACTGGGAGGGTGTTGAGGGACTGCGCAGACCAGCTGGCGGGGATTTTCACTGCCATCTTCAACCAGTCCCTCTCCCAGTGCTCCATCCCACCTTGCCTGAAGTCCTCCACCATTGTCCCTCTGCCTAAACAGAAAAATATCACCAGCCTGAATGACTACCGGCCAGTAGCACTCACACCCATCGTCATGAAGTGCTTCGAGAAACTGGTACGGGGTCATATCACTTCACATCTGTCCCCCACACTCGACCCCCACCAGTTTGCCTACAGGGCCAACCGGTCCACGGAGGATGCCATCGCCACCGCCCTGCACACCACATTGACCCACGTGGAGCAGCGAGGGAGCTACGCGAGGCTGCTCTTCCTGGACTTCAGCTCGGCGTTCAACACCATAATCCCGAGCCGGCTGGTGAGCAAACTGGGACACCTGGGTCTCCCCAACAGCACCTGTAGTTGGATTATGGACTTTCTGACAGACCGCTCCCAGAGGGTGAGAGTAGGACACCACCTGTCCTCTCCATTGAGGACCAACACGGGTTCTCCACAGGGCTGTGTGCTGAGCCCCCTGCTCTACACCCTCTACACCCACGACTGCACCCCCACCTACCCCAGCAACAGCATCATCAAGTTCGCGGATGACACCACGGTGGTGGGGCTCTTCTCAGGAGGAGATGAGACGGCTTACAGGACGGACGTGAAGCATCTGTCAGCATGGTGCATGGACAATAATCTGACTCTGAACACCTCCAAGTCAAAGGAACTCATTGTTGACTTTCGGAGGTGTAAACAGGACACACAGCCCATCATCATCAACGGGGACAGGGTGGAGATGGTGCCAGTCTTCAGGTTCTTGGGCACCCACATCAGCGAGGACCTGACGTGGACTTCTAACTCCACGGCGATCCTGAAGAAGGCACAGCAGAGACTGTACTTCCTGAGGACTCTCAGGAAGAACAACCTACAACCAGAGCTGCTGCTGTCCTTCTACCGCTGCACGGTGGAGTCAGTGCTGAGCTGCGGCATCTCGCTGTGGTTCTCCAGCTGCACTGCAGCAGAGAAGAAGCAGCTCCAACGGGTCATCAACACCGCCCAGAGACTGACTGGCTGCCCTCTCCCCTCCCTGGAGGAGATTTACTCCACCCGCTGCCTCAGGAGAGCCCGCAGCATCATCAGGGACCCCTCACACCCTGGTCACCATCTTTTTGAACTGCTCCCCTCTGGGAGGCGTTTCAGGGCAATAAGGACAAAAACAAACAGACTGAAAAACAGCTTCTTTCCTAGAGCTGTTGTTCCCCTGAACGCCTCATGTACTCATGTACACTGTTAAATGACAAACACTAAATACATTCCATGCAATTTTTCCTTCTGCATTATGCTACCTCACGTGCAATAATCTGTAAATATTCTGTATATATATATATATATATATATATATATATATATATATATATATATATATATATATCTGTTTCCACCGGCACAGCCCTTTTTTTTTTAAACTTTTGTTTGTATTTATTTTCTTAAATTTGCACTACTTGTCTGCACTGTTTTGTTCAGTTTTTTTTTGGAAATTTCATTGCACCCATGTGGAGCAATGACAAATAAAGAATTCTGTTTCTGATTCTGATTCTGATACTGATAGCAAGAATTAACGTAGACAAGACCTACTGTGATTTCTGATGTACTGGTTATAAAAAGCATGGTGACCTGCCATTTTTTTAAGTTGACGAATCATGAAAATCAAATTGAAATAAGCACATTTATATCCTTCATTGATGTTATATTTTCTAATGTTCACATCATGATACACCCCTATATTATAGTGTGAAAGCATGCGTTTTTGTTCTCAGTCCTGATGGAGTTTAAACGAAAATTCAACATGGAAGACTCACCATCACCTCCAGCTTCGTCTAATAACTCCTCCATGCGGCTATGCTCCACCAATCAGCGCATTTCTCCCCGGCCAAACATCCTTCAAGGCTCCGCTTTAAAAGATCTTCATCCATAGAACGCTCCGTTCTTCAGCTGAACTTTGACCCTCCTCCACCCCATCTCCACCATCTGGCTTTCAAACTCCTTCCAAATCTCCTCAGGCCTCCACTCCACCACCAGGATCGGATCCCAGGGGGGAAGACACCTTCAATTCTAACCCCACGATGTTCATTCAAGCGCATGTCATCCTCAGCATTCACGTCGTCCACTGGGGTCCGAGCGCCAAAGAAAAAAACATTCACTAATAAACGTTTCTAATTGCATCCCTGTCTTCTCTTTGTGAGTCTTTCCAGGTTGAATTATAATGACACAACTTCAAACTGGTCTGTCTGTCATCTAACAAATTTTAAGATGGAGGATGTAAGTCAAATGTAATCCGCTAGACAATAACAAAAGGGATAGTGTTAATTTTAAACCACGTGGGCATATTTAGTGTGTCTTTCAGAAATATGTTGAATGTGTCTAGGACCACTAATTCATCCTGTTCCAACCATCCTCAAAACGGCTACACACTTGCAGCTGACATTTGCTCACAGTAAACATGCACATTGTAGATTCAGCTGAGATTTGTTTACCTATTTCTGTCATTTTATTCTGATGTGTTCCTCCATTCATACATAATTAATGCTCAGAGCTCTCAGTGCAACATTTAATTTCAGCTGACCCTGACTTCTTGTCTCATTCGTCGAGTGATTTCTCAGAATGCACAAAGAGCACACCTGAAGTTGTTGCAGAACCATTAGGTGGAGCGCTGTAGAAGGTAATTATGAGTTTGGAAACTGACCTCTGCAATGTGTGGCCTTTGAGTAACTTGATTTGATTTTCTGTAAATTAAATGCACCATTAAAGGTGGTGATCTGCATAAAATTCCTTCAAAAATTAATATCCGTTGTAATTATATAAAGGGATTTTCTGCTTGATCCAATTTCTGATTACATTTGCAATCTTTTAACCTGGCATGCTAATGTGGGTCGCAGAGATAAAGTAATTGATTTACATTTAATAAAATTTACATTAGAATCTTAAGAGTGAAGCGTATGAATTTCATAAAGAATTGATTTCAGTCATCTACATTATAAAAGTATATGCGGCATCATTTTATACATACTATTATGACATGAAAAAGTAGATCTGATCATCTTAGAACAATAAACGCAAACAATACCAATTTACAGGGGGTTATTATGAAACCCCGCTGCTTGGATTCAGCATCAGTCTCTACGGCGACAGAAAACTGCTTGCATTGACGCTCGTCTCCTAAATAACTGTTTGGCTCTTCCACTGCTTCACACAGAGCTTTCTTCGCTGCACAGGTAACATCATTAGGACTGTGAAAATCAGGTAAGCTTCTCCGCAGTTTCTAGCAGCTGAGCAAAATGTAGTGTTGCAGACAGCTTACAGTGTATCAGCCAGCAGTCAATATAGTTAATGTCACTTTTGTTTTCCAATATATGGACTCCTAGTTTCGTTGCTCAAGGCTTTTGTGTTCATGATTGGATTTCAGAGTATTTTTCCAGCACACAGTGTCAGTGACAGAAAGAAAATAAAAAGATACATTTTTCCTCTATATTATATAACTCTTTTTGCTGTGCAAAATACAACGTGTCTGTATCTCAGTAGGTATGGGTCGGTTTCTGGCATAAGTGTTTAAAAACAAAAAGGTTTTCAAAACGACTATAATTTTCCGCCATACAGGTTCTACAAGTTAAAGACCGTAAATAGGACACCAAAGAAAGTAAGTTTTCCCTGGCTTTCTACCTTTTACCCCTCCCCCACATGTTGTTGTTTGCTGCTAGTGTTTCACTTTTTATCGGTTACATGAAGAAAAAAATCTGAGAGGGTTTGGAAATTAAAGTAGTACCTCACACAACTCCTACTGAGGTACACAGTTAACGAACAATTAAAAAGCTACAAGCAACATGCCTTTTAAGAAAGTGACCATGTGCAGACTGCCTAGCTAATCAGCTTGTCAGCCTTGTGTTACTTTAAAGAGACCAATGGCATAAAAGTGCAATATTCTGTGTTTACTCTCTACATTTTTTTTATCTGTGTATAAAATACAAAATAACAATAAATACATGTTGCTCATAACATTTTAACTGGAATAACCAAGGCACAAGAGTATTAGAACATCATCAAAAAGCTTATTTCACTCACATATAGAATTACATAATGATATATTTTAAGTGTTTATTTCTACAAATTACAAAGATTATGGCTTACAGCTGATTAAAAAAACACAATTCAGCTTCTCAGAAAACTTAAATATTTCAATACATTAATCAAAAATGTTTATTAATTTAGAAAAGTTATGTCCTTGCCATTACCATCATTGGAAAGACTGCCAGCTTGACAGTGGTCCAGCAGAGGTCTGCGAGGTGGGTTAGCCACAAATATAACTGTTAAATAATTCCTGTTCAGAGTGCTTTAAAAAAGCATATTGATGGGAAGCTGATTGGATGGAAAACATGTGGTGAGGAATGTGCAGCAAAGTCAATTCAAGAGTTTGATGGAGATTCACAAGGTGTGTACTGCAGCTGCAGTCAGTTTCCTTAATGAGAGACCACACACAGATGTATCGATATCATTGTCTACGAGCTGTTGCATTGCTTTTTCTGAGCCACTCCTGAACCAGAGGGAAGATCACAAGTGTCTTAACTGGGTCATGGAAACGCTAAAATAACTGGACTGGTACTCAGGAGTAGAAAGTCCTCTTTGCACACGGAAATAAATAGTATTTTATTTGGAAATCAAGGTCCCACAGTCTGGAGGAAGAGTAGAGAGGCACAGAAACCAAGTTTTTGCGGTCAAGTGTGAAGTTTCCACTGTCCATTGTGACTTGGAGAGCCATGTCATCTGGTGGTGATTGTCCACTGTGTTTTAGCAAGTCCACAGTCAGCACCCACACTGGTAAAAACACCACTACCTGGTTTAATGACCATGGTATCATTGGGCTTGAATTACCCTCAGACTGAGTTGACCTAAATCTATGAAACATTGTCAAAAAGAACAGCAGAGGCACCAGAGTCAACTATGTGGAGAAGGTGAAGTCCACTATTTAAGACACTTTAAACCTCGGCAATACAGACTGATTACCTTTATGGAACATTGCTGCAGTAATTCATGCAAGAGGAACACTGACCAAATATGTAGTGCATATACTCAACAATACATGGACCTATTTTTCAGTAGGCCAACACAACTCTTTTTTTATTAGTTTTATGTAACATTGTAATTATCTAAGAAACTGAATTTTGGGTATTCATTAACTGGAAGCCATAATCATAAATAGAAATAGAAATGAGCAGCTTTTTTAGCAGAATTTACTGAGATGTACCTCTACTATTTTAGCAGGACTGGGAGTAAATGTAATGTTTATGTTTTAAATACATTTTGTTATTCAGTTGTATGTTAAATGTTTACCGGTTTTACTCAAGGTTTACATATTATTAGAATCTCAAAGTGGCACATGCTTATCCATGAGGATGATACATGAACAGCTCAAACTCCCAGATATGTGCAGAACATTTGCTTTGGAAACATTGTCAAATTTTACAAAAATATTAAATGTTTAATTATAATAATAATCCCATTCAGGACCTAAATTACGCAAAGCCGAAAGTTCTTGACCAGTGACTCATCCCAGCGTTGTAACCACACTTAAAAAATGAGACGTTCAAGGACTTGTTATGAGAGTTTTTTTCCCCTAATCCCTGCTTTTTCTGTGCAGCAGTTCCTCTCTATAAACAACAAGCATGCCCACTACCACCATTGAAGTATATACCGTGAACTCTGTGCCTCAAACCGTTCTTTATTTCTTTCAGGAGAGAATAAAAAAAAAAAATGTAACTGAAGCTCTGTGTTCAGACGGAAAAGAAAACATGAGAATAGTGCCATTTCTTTTGCACAACTGACTGCACTGCTGCTCCAATCCAAAGGGACTATAAACAACTCAAACAAGCAGTACTACTTCAAACAATAAAATACCTTATTAAACCCCAACATGAGAGAACCTTTGGGAAGGAAAACTTTTGATGTGTACACAATCCCTCCAGTAGTGAATATATTTAGTCTCGCAAAAGGAGAAAAAAAAAAGAGCAAATCACTCTCCTGACTCCATTCTTCATTCTGAGGGATATCGGGAGCCAAATTCAATAACAACCTTAGATCACAGCCCAATCCATCTCTGAATCAGCCCGTACTCTTTGCATAGCTTCATCCCCCTCGGCATAATTTAGAACTGTCAGGCTATGAACTCATCTCCGCTATAGCAAATGAACGGGCTGGGTTCCAGGAACAGAGTATCGTCACAGAGAATACCTCAAACTTCTGTTCAACCATAAGATTCAACCAAATCTCAGATGTACATGTAAACATAATGTCCACGGGTAAAACAATACTGAAATGGAGTGCAATTTAGTGTGAAAACTCTCTTAAGTGAAAAGACAAATATATATGAATAAAGACAGGATATATGGAACGACAGAACACTGTTATAAACAGAAAACAGAATATTGTGCTGTGGTTGTGTAAAACATATCAGTAGTAAATGTAGGCAGATCGTTTTTCTAAACAAAGTTTTAGCTGATTTTGTTTTACACTACACTAAAGCAATGTAGCTGTGAATTCAATCTGAAAAGACTCACAAAGAGAAGGTTGGCAATTAGAAAAGTTTTAATGATGTAAAATAACATAATTACCTTTGGCACTCGGATCTGGGAGGAAGACATGAATGTTGAGAATATGAGCTAGGATGAACATTGCATTTAGAGATGTCTTCCCCCCGATCCGACACTGGTGGTGGATTGGCGGCCAGGGAGCGAGGAAGCCAGGAGTAGATGGGAAGGAAGATGGTGGAGGTGGGGTGGAGGAGGGATGAGCTCAGCTGACAAGCAAGGAGGAACACAGCCGAAGGTCCTTTAAAAACAAGGCGTCGGAAGGTGATTGGATGATGAATCAGACGGACAGGATGCTGATTGGAAGGCTGGCAGACGCACAGGGAAGTCATTGGACGGTGAGACGGCGAGGGTGAGTCTTTCATTCTGAATTTTCGTTAAACTCCATTACTTCTTCGAGAACACCATCTGACCCTGGAAAAGCCACTTCACGCTAACGGTAAGCATGTTTTCCTTCCACTCATCTTTTCACTGTTATGCTTAGATATAGCTCTCTGTGAACATCCAACTTCTTTTGCAATAATTGTCGCTTACCCTTCTTGCGAAGAATGCCAAGGCTGTCTGCAGGAGACTTTCAAGCCATAACATAATAGTTCAATGATATTCCACTTATATACACTTTTTGTTTATATTCTTTTTTATTGAGATAAGTAAAGAGACATTTACGAAAGATCTGATTCATTTGAATGCCTCTTTACCTTGAACGACAGGACTTGAGTCTTAGTTGATGACAGTCTTTGTTTTTTTACTACTTTGCTTGCTTATAATGCTACTTTTTCAATGTGATTTAAAACTATATTAGGCTGCATGAAGCGGTAGAGAGGAGGACGGTCACAGAGTGCTTCTTGTTTGAAGACTTAACAGTTACGCAACAAAAAGTTTGTACACTTTATTTGGTTAAAGCTTACAGTTAAGTGTTGTTTACCATTAGTGCATTGCTTTAATTATTATTTTTAATTGTCTATTTTGGTGATTTTTACTTCTGCCAAAGCAACTTCTTTGTACTTTTTCCTCTTTTGTTACATTTTGCTCACTTTATTTTGTTTCTATTTTATGTTATTTTAATTTTTTATTTGATATTTCTATTATATTTTATACTTAATTTTACGAAAATATATACCTAAAGATAGATTTTTTTTTGCCCCAACATACCGTGGTTCTATTGCACCATTTAAATAAAAATATTAATCTTAGTTAATACAGATGATGTAACTTTTGTTGTGAATTTCACCCATACATGCCAGGTTCCCCAAAATGAATACACTTCGCACTATGTTACGGCTAAAATGTCTTGTTCTTTGAAATATGCACATTTTCAAAAATAGATAATTTTAATGAGCCATAAATCCCATCACTAATTGAGATGTGTTTATGTCAAAATGAACTTCATTAAAATTTAGTCATAAAAGAGGGAAAATTACTTGTAGCTAAGTTACACCACACTCAAGTACTTGCTTGACTGAATATGTGAAGAATGTTTTTTCATAAATTGAAGAATAGTGCATAACAAAATGAAAGAAAAAAGAAACTAGATAGCAAACAGGATTCGATATTTAAAGAAAATCCAAATAGTATGTCTAAATCTCACAAATAAGGAATTTCCCATGTTCTCTATACCATCAAACAAAAGACAGAAAAATTGCCCTTTCCTTCAAAACATTACCCACACAAGACAACATCCACTTATCTCTGTTGTCCCTAAAATGGAATAAATGCTTCAAGGTAACACAATAAAAATTTAACTGGATTGATTACGCCACCAGCACTTTCAATATAGTAACTGTATTTATGGTTTGATGAGCCAAGAGCTTCTGAAATCTGATCCTAAATGTATTACATTTCTAAAATAAATAACGTGAAGTCAGTGAAGAAGAAACAGGGTTAGTTTGGTTCTCTGAAGCATCTTATATCTAAATCACGCACTTAAGCTTTAAGAGCCATGCCTGTGACTCAGACAAGGCTGAAACAAGAAAAGATCACTTCCTCTCTTAGGATTATTTACCATCATTCGGTCATTAAGCAGAGGCATTAAATTGTAAAATGAATAGCTTTCATTTAGCACCTTAAGACTAAAACTAGCCAAATGTAGCAATTAAAACAATATTTGAGCATTGTCTGTCACACCTTAAAAATCCCACTACATAAGTCCTGCTACAGTTAATTTAACCACTAACATGCTGTTTGGGTCTAAAACGTTTTTCCAAGCTTATTCAACAAAACTCCTTTCAGCTGTTTTCCACTTCAAAGTGGAACTAAACTCTAAATCAACTTTTCTTTTTTTGCTAAACTGTATAAATTGGACCTTAAACGTAGTATCTTTATGTTGCTGTGCAACTATTTACTTTTTCATGTAAACTTGTTTAATTCTGCAATATTTGTCTAAAAAATATCTTAGTGCTGCCCTCTTTGGGTTGAATGGTGGCTACTGCAGTTGAATTTTCCTATTGGGTCAAACGGTACATGTCTATGTCACAGTCCTTGGTTAGTTTTAAAACCATCTCAGTCAGACACTCGTCCCCGTAGCATGGCTAGAGTTGAAACTGCGAGTACTGATCATAGCGTTTAATGCTTCATACCTTCGAATATATGCTTGCTTGAGATAATATAAATCTACAAGTAAACTTCCTGAAAGTTTTTTACTGCTTTAAACGTTAACCCATGTTAGCATTGGCAGCACCAGCTTTGGCCATAGCTTAGTCAGAACTTTGAGCCAGCGGCTCGCACTGATGAGGTTCAGGCCCTCTGGGCTCCACAAAGCATCTCTCAACATCCGATGACGAGGGGGGGGAAAAATCCTCCACCTCAAAAGATCTATCCATGGCAAAACTACCTGGGTCGCTCTGCTCACTCTCGATGTTTCAATATGTTAAATTGAGCTAACTGCAACTTCACCTCAACCTCCTGACCACACCCCCACATAACCCCCTCCACTCATCCCCACACTTGGCCGTGTCCCTCACTGACTCTAGGCACTGCCCACATTGGTGGCATTTTCCACCACAATCCAAAAAATCATGGCCATACTTTTGCAGTAGTAGCTCACTGACATTTTAAGCAGCAACTTTTCTAGCTTCCCATGGCAGCTACTTTTATTGCAGTGTCAACAATAGTTCAGTGATTCTGAAAGCTCCTTTATTTATTCAAATATTTATTTTAATTATTAAATAAAACTAATGTATAGTGTTCCAGAGTTTTACCTGAGACGTATTTCTGTATTACACAATAAACAAAGCAGCATTTCCATGGTGACTAAACAGCATGCAGTCAGACGAGTCTGTCCCGCCCCATGCATATCAGTCCACTGACATGTGACGAGCTGTGTAAGAGACAAAAAATTTCTTATAGTTTAAGAGGAAACAGTGTTCGCTTAGTTGAGAGGGCGTTACTTAAATCAGGAAGACCTGTGTGAATAATAATGATGTATGCACCAGTAGCCAGTGTGTCAATATGTTTCAAGCCATACAAACATAAACCGACTTAAAGACAAGGGCAACAAGGGATGAGGAAAGAAGTAGTGATATGAAGATAAAGAACAACCTGTTGGAGTTGCAGTGAATGGCATAAAATATCCACCTGTCTGTTGTGTTTGACAGCTGAATGCATCAAACTGAAAAAATACTTACATATGTTGATATATTAGGCTACATGTCATGTAAACTGCACAACTTTCTTAAATGGTGTAGTTATTTTTACTGTAAAATTTTAATACCATGTAGTCAGACTTCAGTTTTTATGAATTTGCTGAGCTTCTTTGTACAAATTATATTTGTTTCTTAAATAAAAAAAAAGTTCCTACTTGACGGTTTTTTCCAAAAAAAGAACAAAAAGCAATCTAATATTTGAAAAACTTACATTACAAAGGACTATTGTAAATTTGTAAAATTATTGATATACATTATTAAATTGTAAAATTTTTGTGAATTTTATTTGTCCTTCACTGAAGTAACTATCACCTAGGTTTTTTTTTTTATTCTTGCTAAGGAAGACAGCTTGTAGAATATTCCTCCCATGATGAGGATGTATGCCTAAAAACTCTGAAAACCCCTGTCCTATATAACCTGAAACAACACGTTTCAGGTTATTTGTTTTCAGGCAGCATTATTTTAGCATCTCCAACTTAGAGAAAATCACAAGTTTTTGTGAAGCAGTTTCTGTAAATTTTCTTTTTTGTTGCTAAATCATTCAGCCACCTCAGGGTGAACTACAAGGGCTGAGTTCAATAAATTACTTTATCCAGACTTGTATTCTTACATCTAACCTCTATGGCATTTAGTACTAATATGAAAATGGTGTTCATTTACTCTGGAAAACAAATTGCCAAACACCTTTCACTGAGGCATTAGCCAAAGTGGGCCTAGTATTGTTATTCTAACTTTACAAAGACAAACCAGAACACAGTGGCCATAATTCAAACCCACTGAAGTTCAAAAGTCAATAAAATTTCTTTCAGCCTACAGTGCTGTGAAAGGGATTTGATCTGTTTTTGCTTTATGCCACACTTAAATACTTTAGGTCATCAAACAAATATTAATATCAAACAGATAAGATAATTGTAAATAAAAAAGCAGTTTTCACATGACAATTTTATTTATTGAGGGAAAAAAGCGATCCAAACCAATTTTTCTCCCATGTGAAAATATAATTGTTCCTCTTGTTAATTCATCAGTTTTGTTTACCTGCTTGACATGTATAATCAAGGAATTACTTTAATAGGTCCTGTCTGACAACATTAAATAGACTAAAAGATCTCAAAATGCAACATTTTATGCACTGATCGAAGAAAAACTTTAGAACAGATGAAAAACAAAGATGATGATGTCTATTAATTTGGAAAGAGCTACTAAACCATGTCTAAGACTTCGGGGCTCATAGTGAAAACCATTATCTACAGATGAAGAAACCATTGAAAATGGGTGAACCTTTGATGGGGGGAACCTCCTGTCAAATCAGTTCAAGAGCATATTAGCAACTCTACCAGGAGGTCACAAAAGAACCTAATGTAATGTCTAATTCAATCTCACTTCACCTCAGTCAAGACCAGTGTTCACATTTTAACAAAAAAAGACTGGACACAAATTGCATTCATGGGAAAGTTCCAAAGTAAAAACACTTGCTGACCAAAAGGACACAAAGCCCAATTTTAAATTTTCAACAAAAATCTTGAAAAAGTGACACATGGAGGTGGTAGCTTGATGGTCTGGGGTTGTTCTACATCTTTAGGACCTGAATGAATTGTCTTAATTGATGGAACTATCCCTCTGCTTGAACCGCCAGCTTAACGTCGTGAAGGGGTTTGAGTGCTGGAATGATCCCAGAGGTGATGTTCTCCGGGGCTTAAATGCCCCTGGTAGGGTCTCCAATGGCAAACGGGTGCTAGGTGACAGGTCAGAAAGAGAGCGGTTCAGAAGCCTTCATGAGGACCAATAGAATGAGGCAATTGACATCGCCTGGTGCGGTGGAGCCGGGGCCTACCCTGGAGCCAGGCCTGGGGCTGAGACTTGTTTGCGAGTGCCTGGTGGCTGGGTTACTCCTTGTGGGACCCGGGAGGGCCAAACCTGAATGAGAGATCCCACAGTGTGCCCACCACCTGCAGGGGGACCATGAGGAACCGGTGTAAAGAGGATCAGGCAGGGATTGAGCCTATAACAGGGTGTTATATTGGAGAGTCCAGCCAATTGTTGAGCCTTGGCTTCAGGAGAAGAAGTGTGGTTTTCGTCCCAGCTGTGGAATACTGCACCAGCTATACACACTCTACAGGGTGCTCAAGGAGGAGTTTGCACAACTGGTCCACATGTGTTTTGTGGACAGGGAGAGGGGATTCGACCGTGTCCCTCGTGGTGCCTTATGGGGGACGCTCCGGGAGTAAGGGGCCCTTTATGGATGGGATTTCTCCTTTTCGCATAGGATGTTTTCCTACTGGACCCCTTTAGCCAAGACCAAGTATCACGGGGTCTTGTTCATGAGTGAGGGGAGAATGGAGCAGGAGATCGACAGACAAACCGGTGCAGACACTGCGCTGGTCCATTGTAGTGAGGAGAGAGCTGAGCTGGAAGGCAAAGCTCTCGATTTACTGATCAGCCTACGATCCTACCGTCACCTAATGGCATGAACTTTGGGTCATGACCGAAGAAGCAAGAGGAGTCAGTTGAGGTGGCTCAGGCATCTGTTTCGGTTGCCCCCTTAACGACTACCTCAAGTGGTGTTCTAGGTTAGTCCCACCGGAAGGAGGCCTAGGGGATGACCCAGGACACACTGGAAGGACTATGTCTCTCAGCTGGCCTGGGAACGTCTTGTGCTTCTCCCAGAGGAGCTGGAGGAGGTGTCTGGGGAAAGGGTAGTCTGGGTGGCTCTGCTTAGACTGCTGCCCCCACAACCTGGTCACAGATGGATGCAAAACAACAAGTGCAAGTACGATGGAATCATGAATTCTGCTCTGGGCCAGACCATCTCCTTTAGGATTTTCTGGTTATCAGTTTGTGACCTTAAGCTCAAGTGAACTTGTGTCATGCAGCAGGACAATGATCCAAAGCACACCAACAAATCCAACTGTAAATGCCAAGGAAAAACAAAATGCAGATTTTGTGTGGTTTAGTTAAAGTCTAGTTGAGATGCATTAAGCATGCTTTTTAGAATCCCCCCAAAAGCTGAATTAGAATAATTCAGCAAAGGAGACTGGGCCAAAATTCCTCCAGAGTAATGTAAAAGACACTTTGACATTTATTTCAAAAGCTTGATGGGGGCGCGCCGGTGGCATAAGGAAAAGCATGAGACCAATGTACGGACACTACAGTCCTTGACGCAGCCATCACAGGTTGGGTCCCGGGCCTCTTGACCTTTGCTGAATGTCTTCCCCTCTATCTCTCCACCCTATTTCCTGTCGGCCAACTTACAAAATAAAGGCCACTAGTGCTGGATGGTACTTGTTCCTGCCAAGAGCCCAAACAGTTATTAGGTTTAAAGAGGCAATTACTTTTTCACATTTGTCAAATTTGGCTTGGACAGCTTTTTCAACCTTAACATATGAAATTTTCATTTGAAAACTGCATTTTGTAATTAGTGAGGTTATCTTTGTCTGATTTTAAAAATTGTTTAATGATCTGAAAAATGTAGGAGTGACAAAAATAAAAATGCAAAGCAAAGGAAATCTGTAAGGGGGCAAATACTTTTTACCAGCACAGTCAGTTTTCTGGCAAATGCCGCAGGTGACTTCCACCGAAAATTACCAAACATTATTGATGACACTCACGCCAATGCTGCTCGCCACTCCTAATTTACCAAGAGCTCTAATCAAAATGAAAACAGAATTAGGAGATAATGAGGTTTATTCCTGCCAGGTGTTTGTGGATTAGGTGTTGTTATTCAGATAATGTATCCACCACATGTTACCATGAGGTATTGGAAGCTTTCAGCTCTGCTATTTAAAAGAATAACATACAAAAGTAAGCAAATGTGCCAAAATAAACAGCCTTTTGACAACTTTAAAATAGTCTTCTAGTGCTTCATGTTTTATAGTGCATCATTATTATTTGGCAAGAACAAAAGCCTGAATTCATTCATTCAATTAATGGTTTAGGCCAATTAAATAAGTAAGACTAATGAACTGAATACAGTGATTCAAACATAAAACAGATAGAAATCATAATTAATGGGCTTTCTTTCACAGAAGCCGGGTTGTTCTTTTGCTTCTCTATCTGAGGACGTTAAAAAGAGGAAAAACAAGGTTCACATTAAAATTTGTGTTCTCCCTGCTGCCAGCTGCAATTTTTTTAAACAATGGCTCGCTGACAGTATCTTGGGCTGCAACCAACATGGTCTGCAAATGAGAAAATACACCACAAAGAGCAAAGGTACGGCGGCACCATTGAATCAAAAGCATTAGCCCGACGACTTCCTCTTACAATTCCCTAATTACCTTGTGTTATATGCACGCATTCTTCTCCGCCAAGCAATGAGCCGTTGCGCATTGCATTGCTATTCAAGTCACAAAACATTAGCTGAACGAGAAATGTCTGAAGAAAGGGATGTTTGACCATGTTATTAAGAAAAACCCACACACTGTGCTATGTTATGAGGTGCTCAAAGCCGCAGACAGGTTTTGCAAACTACGCCTTGTGTGATCTATGTGCTGCATAATGAAAAACACTGATATGGAAATAGGCGTGCAGCACTCATTTACTTTTTACACAGCTTTAAAAGGTTTGTGTGCATTTGTCTTGATCCGTGACGGAAAGCTGTAGCAAGAAAGACTACACTAAGAGCTTTTCCAGTACATGTAGGTCATTTCCCCTCCTAGTGGAGATAGAGTCTGTATTAGGATTATGTGGGGGGGCTATGATTCATTACAACTGAATTTAATTACAGCGAGAGGAGGCCAATGCATCCCCAGTTTTAGTATATTAGGGACCCTTCATCCACTGGATGGTGAATCTCTGGAAAAGAGAGGATGGGGAGTTGGGGAAAACATGTTTGTGTGTAGATGGAGAAGAATATAAGTCCAGGGCTTCACATTTAACATGCATACCGGTGCACAAGCATAAATAAAAGCTAGACTGTAATCAGGTTAATCTGACATAGTTCATTTATGTCCTCGATTTTTTCCAAATTAAAAACCTCCTTCAGTTGTAGAAAGCAAATATGTTTTCTTAAACACTAGTCTTGTGTTTACACTGACCGGCAACATTTTTAGCTAAACCTTACGAGCACCAGGTTAGTTCCACGTTAGCCATTGGGATTGCCTTAATTGATTCAACAATGTCAGAAAGATTATTTAATACTGAAATTAGAAGATAATGGACATTGTAAGGGGAATCTGGCTATTACATTAAACTCTTAAGGATAACATAATCAATTTAACATTTGCTTTAATTTATATCAGGCAATGTTAGCATACTAACATGCTAAGCTTAGTCAGATGATTTGAAGTATATCCTGCTAGGTGACAATTGGTTTCTAACTTAAAGCGATGTTTTACTTTTTAATCTTTTACAAACAACAACTAATAAATTCATTGAAAATTTTGCTTGACATTCATCTAAAATAAACTTGCAGAACTACTCAGATTTTTTTTTTAAAGTGTGCATGCTATCATGCTAAAAGCAAAGCCAGTAATGCTTGTTAAACAATATGGCAGCTAATAGTTTAGCAATTTTTTTTTTTCAAAATTGTAATCACAAACAGTGTTATCCTTGTTCCACCAGGGATACAAGTATTCCTGGTTGGTTCGCTAATAGAACAGCTGTTATTGATTCACAAAGTATTGCACTGAACAAGGCAACCTAATTAACTTTATATTTGTTTTAACTCTTAATTTCTTTCCTCTCTTAACCTGAAACAGGGAAACTTGCTATTTAAATCAGATGTGACTCAAATTAGAACACATCTTCAAGTAAAAAGCAATCAAATTAGGAGAGGAGCCAGAAAATGTTTGTCAAAATCAAATCTTTGGGAGTTTTGATAGACCTTAAACCCACAGTCCCATCAGCAACAGCAGGTTATACAAAACAAAACAAATCAATTTCAAAGCACACTTGACATAATGAGCACCTACCTAAGGGATGCTGGAGTGACACAGGCACCATAAAGATGGAAAATTCAATATATTTATAGGTTTTATAGTCAAGGAGTCATATGTGACTGCCTTTGTTTCCAGTTCACTGCTGTATCAAGCACATTGACAATCTACAGATTCACTGAGATGGAAATGGCAGCACTTCGAACTGATATTAATAAAAAATGTCTACACATGATAAATGTACATCTTAAAAGCTCATTGCATCTTGAGCAGAAGTAGCTTCATCTTAAGATTATTTCTCTCCCTTACAGATCATGTCCTTTAAGGTCTTCCATCTTCACGAATATATTCATACATCTCACAAAAAGTAAACAGGCTCCCAATCCATCTTTCTAAACTTATCAAACCCATCTATGAAGATCGAAAGAGACTAAAGTTTAGCAAACCTTGCCTCAACTATCTATTGATATTTGCTAACTTTATTCAATGCAGAGAAAAATGCTTGATAAAACCATCACACCAAATGCAATAGTCCCCAGGCCACTTGTTATCCACTTTGTTGAGGAAAAATAAGAAGATTTGAAAACTTAACTTTGTGTATATTCATAATAAATCTATACTCTCGGCACAGGCTGAGAACCTCTCTCTCGAAAACCAAAACTGCGCTTTCTCCACTGGCCCAAAAGAAAAAAACACAAATCTGCATGAGAAAAGAACAAAGTTCAATTAGCACTGGAATAACACACCAATAACCTTGTGTCACTTATCACCATGAACACTTGTCATAGCACCCTAGGACTGTATTCACAATTGTTTTCTAATGAATTTTATGCTTTCCATTACTTCATTTATAAAGTCCTTCAAGTCTTTGCCTGGTGTTTGTACATCCTGCTTAAAAAGAGTCTCTAACTACTGTTTTCAGCACTGCTTTAACCACCAGTGTTGGATCATAAATGTTGCTCAGCACTGTGAAGTGTAAATTTGCTGACATTTAGCAGCACCAGTTAAATGTAGCGTTTAGCATTTTTGTGTTGTTTTTCTCTGGCAAAAATCGTATGCAGATATAAAATATTTCTGTGAAGCTTTTTAGTTATACACATCTAAAAAGCAATGTGAGGTCATGAATCGTGTTTAGTTTGTAATGTAAATGATCCACACAATTTCTCAGCAAAGTTCTGCAAAGGGATTCCAGCAAACATTCAGTATTCTCTATGCATGGAGGTTTTTACCAATTTCACCTACCGATACCTCAACAACTAATTTACAAAGTCTTGTACTATTCATTAGAGATACTTGAAAGTCATGTACCTCTAAAGCTATGAGATGACCAGTGGTTAAATGTTGCTGTTTCAAAGTTTCTGACCAAGAGTCTTGTTCTGTGAGGGTGAGTTGACTGTGTCTTAACCAAGCTAAAAACCTGCAAGTAGGATTAATGCCAGATAATTTTTAAAGGTCTTGCAAAATAGAACAGTATATTATTGACTTTCTTAGTTTTACAAGTAAAATGTAACAATTGAAATGCTAAAGAAGAAACAGGGAGTGAGTCCACTTTAGCACTTCAGCAAACTCTCCCACAGGTAAACACATTGGGATAAGCAAACGTGAATTTGCTTGAATAAAGGCTCTGGCCCAAATTTTTCCTTTGGATTGCCTCAGTTGATTTAGCCCTTTGTTCTGGGTTATGAGTGCAGTTATTTATGTGCATTGTTTCTTCAGAATATACAGTCTGTAATGACCAAATCCCGTTCAGTAAAATGTTATACAACCTATCAGCCAAAGTAATAACATTCAGAGCATGTGTCAGAGAGAGACAGATTTCAAGACCTCATAGATATCATTAAAACTATCTTACAATTCAATTTATCAAAGTTCAAAGGTAAGGTAAGTTCAAAGGTAAATGAAACCAACCTGTACTGTATCAGTAGACAGGATGATGCTTTGATAAACATTGACATATGCTTCTTATCAAATGTAAGACCAACAAGATTACAACTGAATTAAATTTTGTTCTTAGACAAAACACAAAGATCCATCATCATCTAAGGGACACTCTCTTCTAAAACCGGTAGGTAATCCCAGATGAAGATAGAAATATCTGGAAAAAAAGGAAGAAAAACTGACAATTTTTGCCAGGAAGATAATTGCTGGATTTCAACAGTAACAACCATGAATTAATTTTGTTAACTAATTTAAAGTGAGTCTTCATGTGGACAGTGAAAAATATTTTCATCCTGCTAGTTTTGTCAGGGCTAGGCAGTAAGTTCCAGGAAAATCCCTTTGTTGCCCAGAAACAGACCATAATGCAACCAACAAAAGTAAACAACAGAAGAAAAGAAAATATTCATTAGAGAGACATAAAGGTGCTCATTGGAAGACTTTGTTACTTTGTGATAGCTGCTTCCTCCTGTTTCCAGTCTCTATACTGGATTTAGTTTTATAATCAACTAACGGATAACAGAATTGATCAATTCTGTTATCTCAAAGACACAAATGAGGCAAAACAATGTTTATTTTTTTCTGCAATCAGAAAGCATTTGAAGTTTTGTTTGATATCATTTATTTTTTGGATTTTGTTACTTGGATATTGCCTGGTGGATTTAAAGAAGAGCAGCTTCATTTTCCCACCCATATGACTGATATAACTGCCATATTTGAATGCCCATTTCAGGATCCAGAACTAGGAGTCATTGAGTCTGCAGCTTGTTTCGGTCTCAAAAGGACCTCCGTCTAAATTGCAGTGCCTCAACTGTGCTCTGACCTCCCTCTGGACTTTAACTCGAATTTCACATCTAAAAGAAAGTCACCAACACAGTGTTGACCCCCCCCCACACAGCACATATGACAGAGACTCAAAGTGTAAACAATGTTTTTCTCTCCTGCCCTGCTGATAACAACCCTCTGGTCGACTTTTTGCTGCTGTTTTTTTTTATCCTCTTTGAATCCCAGGCTCAGATAAAGGCTTCTCCCACCATTCCCATAGGCCTCGAGGATGGCTTACAAGCTCCCCACAGTGTGAGCTCCTGTCCCTGGGTAACGGTGTATGATGTCCCCCTCCCTCTATCAGTTTGAATCAGCCTCGTTCCTCTCTGGCTCACAAAGCTCCATTCTCTCCTCAGCTGCTGCTCCGGTGTGTTTTCAGCACCAGCAAGTGTGAGGAGATGCCATTGAGCCTGACCTTTGCAGCGGCACCCTGTGCTCTATGATTTTAACCCATTTGACAGTAAATGCCAAACAGAATGCAAATGAAGCAGCCTGCATCATATTGTGCTCAGTCCAATGTAATTATCTGTGGGATTACCCTGTCCCCCCTGAATATTGAATAAATTACTATCTTTCAGACCCCCAAATTCTCATTATGAGCTCAAAAACAACTCAAAATGAACAACCGCTGCAGTTAATGTGCTAACACTGCACAATAAAAGGCAGCATGACAATAGAAATAGACCCGTCTAGAGATTTCATTTCAAATATGGCTAATCTTTATGTGCCTTTCTCAGTGGAATAAGTCTCACAGTCACCAGGATGTCCAGGACCGTGTAAACGTCACTAGATAGAGACGGATAAGGAAAGCCTGTTTTTAGGGTCAGGGCAAACAAGGCATTACTGCTCTACTACAGGTGATTCCCTGTTGCTTTGTTGACTATCCTTTCACAATGCTACCACAGTAGGTTTTACATCTGCTCTATAATGTTTTCTTCTAATCTATGGATTACCCTATAAATATATCTGAGCTTCAACCTTCTGTTTCAGCCTGACTATGGAAGAGAAAATCTTGTGTTTCACTTATGAATTGAGTTACTGAAATAAATTAACTTTAACTGAATAAATTCACTGAACGATTAAAAATTCCCCAACATCTTGATAACTGGGACTCATTGAAAAAGTGTTAAGCCTTTAAACTTGCATTTGAAGCAATATGAAAGTTTGTAGAATGCTTGCAAACATAAAAATATAATAAATTAATATTTTAAAGCAACAAGCCTTAATGCATAACCGACATAAAGACATACACTCCAAATTGCATATAACAGGATTTTTTTCCTAAGTTGCATAAACATTCCCTCTGAACCTTCCTTACTCAGCAGATGCTCTGCAAATATTTAGCAACATGAACACCCTGCAGAAATTGTTAATAGCATCATGTTTACCAAAAGTGCAAGTGTTTGTTAAGTAGCTCACTCACAGCGGCGTTGCTGCTTGTTTAAATACAGGCATCACCAATTTCTGTTTAGCTTTTCGGAGGCTTTGTAATGTGTGTAATGTTTCCACTGGCTTGATGTGACTGCAGCTGATTCCAGGCCACCACGCTTACCCGAGGCCGAGTGCCAAGGCATAATGAGAGATTTGGTTGTGGAATTCAGAATCTGACAGAATGCATTAAAGCCAAGCAGACTGCAGATGCAAAGAGAGCAGCCGGGGCCAAAAGCGATGACTTCCCGTTTTCCAACCAACTGTATCATATTTTCCCATTGCTTCCAGCCACACATCGTGCGGCAGACTGTGCCTTTGTTTGGACACAGATTCCCATTGTTTGTCATGTTAGAAACATGGAAGCAACTGATGAAAGCAATTACTGCTCATGCCACTCTGGTGGTGTGGTTTTGCCTGTAAAGTTGCTGGAGATTTAGAGCTGCAGCCGCATCAATTTTTATTTTGTCCCCATATCTTTTATTGTAGAGGCTGCATGAAGAATTCATTTCTATTAAGGTCATTTTTCTGACATGGCTGGACCTCCCATGTCGCTCGAGGTCAGGGTGTCCCGCCCAGATATTTTACAGCAGCACTGTGACCTTGCGATACCAAACAAACCCACACTGTGTGACAACTCTGATCTGAGGGAACAAATAATGTGACAGCCTCTCAAGTTCCCAGTCAGCCTTGTCCTCCCACTGGGAGAAAATGAATCAGATTTCAGTATATTTGAAAGGGTAAGACCGAGTCCGGGCAGGAGGCTAGATGTGAAGATGTAGACAGTGTCATTTTCAAGACTCCCAATTTTGACATTTCCTCCATCCTCCCTACTTGTATCAAGGGCCTTAAATTCAATTAATTAAAATTTGTGTCATAATTTAAATACAATTATACAAACTCAAAAAATAAATGTATAATTATTTAAATTTTTTAGTAATTCATAAAACATTTAATAGAATAATTACATGTAGAAAATATTTGTATATTATTTCAGTATTTCGTAGTTCAGTAATTAATTGATTGAAGACAGGGAATATAGACAAGACAATTGATCTGTATTATAATGGCTATGCAGGTTAAAATAAATCAATTTTTGGGATCTTTCGGATGTGCCATGGAGACATTTATAATTATTTTATCATGGACACTTGCACATGAATAGGGAACAGTAAAGTAAATATAAAAACAAAAAAAATACATCTCTCCAAAACCTTCACTAAGGATGATTTGAGCCATTAAGAGGTGGCCTAGCAAATGTTTGTCTGATCATTGTCCTGCTAACCCAAGTCAGCTTGAGTTTAAGGTTATGAACTGATTAAACTTTCTTCTACATAATTTTCTGGTGAAGAGCAGAATTCATGGTTTTGTCAATTACGGTAAGTAGATCACCATCGGTATTATGAATTGCTTTTTCTGAAATGCTTTGTTAATTTCAAACCAGATACAACAGGATGTACACATCCAAAAGGTTCCACTTTCATCTTGATAGTCCACATAATATTTTCTCAAAAATCTTGGGGATCATCAAGATATTATTTGGCAAATGTGAGATGGGTATTTGTATTCTTTTTAGTCAACAGTGGTTCTCACCTTGGAACTCTCTCATTGATGTTCTGGGATCTTTTGTGACCTCCTGGATGAATTATTGGTGCTCTAGCAATTTTGGTAGGCCAGCCACTTCTGAAAAGGTTTACACTATCTATGTTTTCTCAATGTGTGAACAAGGGCTTTAACTGTGGTTTCCTGGAGTTCTGAAGCCTTAGTCTGAAAAGAGTCACAAAACTGTTTAGAAACAGATGTTGATGACTTTCTTATCTGTTTTTGGATTTCTTTCGATTGGGGCATGATGTGTTGCTTTTTGAGATCTTCTAGACTACTTCATGTTGTTAGATAGATTCTGTTTTAGTGATTTCCTGATTCTGCAGCTCTGGCAGAGATTGGTCCTGGATGTGATGAGTTAAATTAACCTCAGCAATGGAACATAAATATTGTGGTTAATCATTTTTTTCTGATTTAACCTATAGCACGATGTATAGTTGATGTAGTTTTTGTTTATACTATCACATATATTAATATTTATTTGACAAGTTATTTATTTGTAGGCCCCCAAAAGACTTGTTGAACAAAACCTACAAACACAAACTAACTGAAAAATCATTCAACTCATTGAGAAAAAACAAGGAGAATTCCTCAGAACAAAGCTTGAAAATAAATTTGTGTGTTTTCCATGTGGATAAGCAGCTCTCAACTACACATCTATGAACAAGTAATCAGTCTGTTCGCATGCTTCAGGATTTACAAGCAAGAAAAGCAGTCAGATCTGAGATAAAAAAGGCACTTCAGCTTCTACAGCGAAATCTCGCTGTTTTACTTTCAAATGGGGCTACCCGAGGCAAAGATGAAGCATCGGAAGATGATAAAGGCCCACACTGCTCCTCCCTACAGTCAGATATAATAGATATCTGGAGACACACAGATCATAGTTGACAATATTTCACCATGGACACTTGGACATAAAAATGACCCTTAGCTGAACTCCAGTCGAGCCACAAATATGCTCGGTCTGATTTAGATGCTTTCCCCTAGCAGCATCCTCCTGGCAGAAAAGCACAGAAGGAGAACAATGGGACAGTAAAATGTATCCTAATTCCAGCTGGAGATCCTAATTCAGTTCAGAGACGGCAAGGAAATGGTCTTGTGAGAGCAGACCTGCCAAATACGCGGCGGATAAGAATGATTATCCCGCAGATGAGCGGAAAGATGAAAACTAATTTAATAATAAGACCAGAAAATTCTGCAAGATAACGGGGATCTAGAGACCAATCCGAGGCCCATCTGGCTTGTACCGCACGTGCATGTGCCATTTTCTGCAGCAGGAGGAGCCCATTTATACTGGTGGTGCTAAAAGCTGAGAAGCAACATTACTCTGCACAGTTTCAGCATGAAAAAATGTCAACATTAATATTATATATTAAAGTGATGAAATATTTCTCCTAACACTCTTCAGCCAGCAATTTTAAGGTGATTTTAGCTGTTTTATATTTGGATTATGTGCACAACACCTACGGTTGCAAATAGAGATTTAATGATCAGGCCTAACCTGGCCAATACCAATGTATAGTTTTCTTTGCTTCTCACTGATTATAGCTTCTTATTCTCAACACCAAAAAAAGAAAACAATGTCCTGCAGGTTCTCACATAGAGGCAGTAGTTTGGAACCAAAAATGAAGGAATTACAAGATCTTTCTAATTTATGGATAAATACAAATATTTAAGTTTTATTTAACTATAGAGAAGGTGCATCAGAGTACATGCTGATGGTTACTGTGTTTTCTAGACTGAAAAAGGTGAGACCTCTTAATATTAATGCATTCAATAAATAGGGAATAAAACCAGCCTTTTTAGGTTTAACCTGCTCATCATGAATCAGTATTGACCAACGGAAGATTGGCCGATTGCAATCTCTGGCCAGTTGATTGGAGCAACACCCACTATAAAGCAATTCAACCATCTTAAGCTCTGGGTCTCTATTTTTATTCAACAGAAATATTGTCTGATTTCAGTTTTTAAACTGCATTTACTTTATGTCAGGTTTGGGGTGGAGGTTACCAAGGGTCTTTGATATGTTGTTCTGTTGCTTTTCCCAAGAGGTGGTACTTGTTGTCATATTAAGGTAGGCGTTATATGATGGTAACATTCACATGAAAGCCAATAACTAAAACTTTAATAACTATAACTAACACAGAACATCGCATTGTTTGGAGGCAAATCAATGTTTATATCTTCACCTGCACTTGATTTAATGTTTTATCTGTGAACTATACTCCTACTGTACGTTAAGAAAGGAGACTCATCCACAGGGAGTCTAGGCCCTTTTTAGAAAAGCATATTGCAAGATAAAATATATTTCCAGCAGCAATTCCCATGAAAATGGAATCAGCAAGTCGTTGACATTGTGAACACATGCAGCACATGGCTTTTTGCCACAGGAGCTCTTATCGTCACTACTGTTAATCCCCTACTGTATATTAATGTGCAACACCAGAATTGAACCCTCATTGAACAATGACGAATGAAGATGATCTGTCAAAATGGCTGCCCCTCAACAAATACCAGTAAATATACATAAATATTCACATAAATCAGTGTCTTTGCATCAAAGCAATGTTGCATGGTGGTTTAAGCTATTACTCTTCCAACTTCCTGTTTGGCTAGCTGTGCGAATTTCACTAGCTTTTCTGTCAACAGGAGCCACAAGTGTTGATTTGGCTTTAGTTGGTAATTGTAATTTTTTGTCTTCTGTAATAAACATATAAAACAATCTCTAAAGGTCAATATCAATGGCTCATACTTTCTGTCTTGCTGTAGCATCTAGCCGTGATGTAATTGCAGTTTTCTTGTCAACTGAAATAACAGGTGGAAATTACATTTCAGTAGTAAGTTTTTTTTCTGCCCTCTGTTGCTTGTTGTTGGCACTGTGGCTTACAGAAAATGTTCTTTCAGCTTCACTTTTTTCAGGGCAAAGATATTAAGCAGCCCACATGCTAATGAGCATGCTTAATAGATCATGTCGCTATTTTAATTTTATCATTGTATCTTTTTGTAATATTAATACTTCAAAAAACTAAGTTTTAAAGCAGCTAAAGCTTATTATGATAAAAGGTGATGAATTCCGACATCGTGGCATATTTTGTTCAATGTAGTAGCACCAATCCTGCAGCTACGATGCTGTTCCTAAAAAAGATGGTGCGACTCAAAAGATGAAAAAATTGCTGTAGATACAGAAAAAAAATACAAGAAAGACCAAATGATTGGATTTATACATCCAGCAACTCATTTTCCAAAGAATTCCACAAATGTTTAAGAAAAACACAGGTATCCGATTTACAAAAACACTGTCCTGCGAAGTTCTGAAAACAATTTTTAAGTTTCCTTAAAATATATTTGCATCCTATAAATATGTAGAATGTTATTGTTTAAACACATATTTTATTGTCTAGAGAAAAAAGCAATATCTGTAGGCTCTTTTCACTGTTGATCTTTAAAGGAAAAAAGAGGGATTCATGAAGAACCGGCGATGTTGCCACCTCTTATACAAGGATTAGTCCCTATATTTTGCCTTTCCTTAAATGTTATTGTGAGGGTTTTGTACTTATTTACCTGCCAAAACAGGCATCTCTTTGATCTATCAGTTCTTGCCTTGGCAGAGTTGCACAAAGGCACATTTGTGTAATATATACTCTTCTTCGGGACTTATTACAATGCAAATTACCTTGTCACATTGACGGTGAACTCAAAACTAAAAGTGCAGATTTTAAGCAACATGGCTGAAATAAAATAGAGTTCCTTCCTTCCCACACAGTCTGTGTGGAGTCTTTTCATTTGTTTTGTATTTTATATAGGACAGTGGAAATATGCACCGCTCTGTAAAAACTCTGCTGTGCCCTAGTTTCTGCAGGTCGGTGTGTTAACAGGTTATTGATATACATATTACCACACAGGTGCACTAAACCTGCAGACATAAGGAAATATTTTTAACCAGAGAAAGTTTCAGACACAGCGGAGACACACTGCTGCTAGAAAGTATTCACACTCTTTCATTTGTTTCCACATTTTGTTACGTTACACCCTTATTCTACGCAGTTTCAGGTATTTTCTTTAATAAGATTTACTCACAGTATCCCCACAATGAGAAAGCAAAAACAGCCTTTTAGATCAATGAGTATTTTTTCCCAAAAGCTTGTGTTTCAGAAGTATTCAGTCCTATGGCTTAATAGTTTATTAAATAACCTATAGCAACTATCATAGCCCCAATGCTTCTTGGGTATTTGTCTACAACCTTAGCTCACCAATTTTGGGGTATTTTGTCCCTGTAGATCCTCTCAAACTCTGTCATGGCTGAACGGGCCCGATTATCCGGTCTTTCCACAGATATTCACTTGGAATTAAGCGTAGGCTCTTGTTAGGTCATGCAAAGACATTCACAGACTACTCCTGAAGGCACTCCTATTTATCTTGAATGTGTGTTCCGGTCATTGTCGGGTTATAAGACGAATCATCACCTCAGTCTTAGTTCCACAGCACTCTGGAGAGGGTTTTCTTGAAGAATCTCTGTATGCTGACTTGTCGCCCATTTCTCCTCGCAGAAAAAGTACCCTCTAGCCTAAAGGTGCCGCCACCATGCTTCAAAAATGACATTAGCCAGGTGTGTAGTGCCTGTTTTTCTCTAGATATAACAATGGAAGCCCAAGCAAAAAAGTTCTATCTTTACTTCAACAGACCTGAGGATTTTATTTCTCTTGGTCTAACATTCTCCATGTTCCGTTTTGGCTAAATTTAGGTAGGCTGCCATGTGCCTTTTGTTGTGAAGTGGCTTCCACCAGGCCATTCTACCATAAAGGTCCGATTAATGGGGTGTTTCAGTAGTAGTTGACCTTCTGGATGGTACTGATGGGAAAAGGGGTGGAGAGAGGGGGAAGACATGCAACAAAGGTCACCTGGGCTGGGTGTTGAACACATGACAGCTGCATTGAGGACTGAAGCCTCTGAATATGGGTCGCAAGTTTTACCTGTGCCACCACTGTGCCCACTGGATGGTTCTTTTAAATGCACAACTAAACACTGGAGCGCTTTAGTGACCAGTGGGTTCTTGGTTACGTATTGATCAAAGCCCTTTTTCCCCCATTTGGCTGGGCAACCAAATCTAAGGAATATTTTTGTAGTTCCAAACTTCTTCCATTTCTAAATTATGAAGTCAGCTGTACTTTTTGGGACCTTTGATGCTGCTTAAATGTTCCTATCCTCTCTTAAGCCTTGACACAATTAGGTCACCAAGGACTACAGACAAGAGCATAAATTTCCATTTGGGAACAAGTTTCCTTATTTTCACTCTCAGATGTTAAACTGCTCTCCAACAAGACTCAGCTCTGATGGGCAAAGTCCTACTGGCTTACAAATGTGCTCTGTTTCTCCCAAAAATATGTTTCTGCACTCAGACATTGCCTGTTGCACAAATATCCTCTGCTCATGTTTGAATCCTGGTCTTTGGGCTCAAACTTTCTCTGCTTTTAAATAAGTTAATTGAAGAGATGCACCACAGCTTTCCAGATGTGCACTCCTCCAAAATTATGTTCAGTCAACTGGATTTAACCCATGTTTATTCCAATGAAGCTGCAGGAGCATCAGAATGATGATCAGTGGAAACTAGAAGCAATGGACCCAGTTTTTAGTGTCATAGCAGAGGGTATGAATACTTTGGCATCTGTTATGTTTATAAGTTACAATTTCTTCTAAATTCTTCTTCCTAAATCTCTGAAAACATGTTTTAATTTGTAATTTTTGGCTATTTTGAGTAGATTTTTTTTTTCAACAAAAAATCTAATCTCTCTCGAATCTGTAGGTCTCTAATACAACAAAATTAGAAAAATGTAAAGGGGTGTGAATACATTTTGGCATCACTATGACTGTTTCTCTATTGCAGCTATAGACTGTTTTGTTAACCATCTCTTAAGTCACAGATCACTCACCTTGCCAACGTAAAGAGGCTCATTTCCTGTGTACTCTTCCAACACGAAGAACTGGTTCCATACCCAGCTGCGTTTGTGCCTGTGCAGGGCCTCCCAGGAGTCTGGATCAGAGCGTAGGGACTTTTCCCCGTCCCCAGAGCCGGGATTCAGACCCCAACAGCAGCAGCCTCTCCCCCTCAAGACAAACAGGAGCACCAGGAGAGCCAGGGCTCTGCATATGCCTGAGCAACACCAACCCATCGTCTGGGCTCCCCTCCAAAATGCACTGAAGCAAGAAGAGGAGCAAAAATTAAAAAGAACTGAAATGTCAAAACCCTTGGGCTTTTATCCGTACAGTCTGGACTCTGCGTTTCACCAGAAAACAGGAGCAGTCGAACCCTTAAAATGAGTCAAACTCTGCATTTTGCTGCACAGCTCTTCTGTTTTCCCTTATCGGAGAGGGAAAATGGGATAATTCCTGCCGCTTTGGAACCAGAGAGCTGGCCCGAGAGGGTCACCGTTGACTAGACGGGGGGGCTTGGACACTGACTCTTTGTAATTGGCACCTATCAGAACAAAAAAGAAGGGAAAGACAAAGACAGAGGAGAGAAGAGAGAGAGGAGTGTCAGCAGAATTGCCTCTATGACCGCAGTCACTTCTGATAGCGAGTAATGGACCTGCTGATGCAATGATAATAGCATTTTTCCAGTAATCCTAAGGAAATAGGTGAAAAAATGAATAGAGAGGACAGGTAGTACATGCAACACACACACTCTCACCTACAAATGTTACAAAGAGAATCAGGTGAGGTCAAAGTGTTAATAAGGGTTAGATGGAGGGAAAAGCGACAGAGCTTTTTGCTGAATGCAAGCAAATAGATTTCACACCAAGTGAGACAAAGACGGCATAACAATCAAACGCCATTCAGCTGCCTCACAATTATCCAGGCCTCCTCTCACCAAGGTCATTATTTTGTCATATTTCTTTTCTAGAAGATGACAACGACAGTGGATAGGACTCGACTCTCGACTCTTAACAGGTCACATGATCTGAGCGGCGAATGCTCTCATCACTGCGATTAAAAATAAATCTGAGCTGTCAGCAGCATGCACGAAGGCCCGGGCGATCCTGACCTCTACTCCGAGTGGGAAAAACCATGTTGCTCTGGCCTGAGCACAAGAGAGGGGATGGAGGGAAAGATGGGGTTCATGGGGTGGGGGGGTTACGGGTCTGTCTTGCTGCCATCGACATGCTGTGACAGAACCCCCCCCCGCCACGATCCTGCCAGAACATGACAACTTGTCAGAGCCCAGGACACATAGGGCTCTGACAGATAATGTACTTCATGTCACAATGCATCCTGGCAACTTCATGTGATGGCTGCTATTATCAGTCTGTTTGAGGCATAACAGTTACTTCAACAATGAATAGTGCGTCGCAAACATATTCCTTTTGTCACATTTGCATGCTGTGACAACAAACTGCTATATATCTTGATGGGATATTGCGTGATTAAACCAACAAAAAGTAGAGCATCTGAGCATTTGAAATAGAAGGACAAATTTCTTAAGAGTGGTGTTCCTACAAGGTTTGCACGTCTGCTGACTAAAATGTTTGTCCCTTCTTTGTAAAATAACTTCGCTCAGTCAAATTGGATGGAGAGCACCTATGAACATCAATTCTAATACATGGAAACATGCTGTGATCTAAACCATTCGGTTTTAGATCTAGCTCTGGCTGTGTGTTTAGGGTTGTTGTCTCAGGTTCTCTCAAGTCTTTTACCACCAGTTAGTGTTCTGCATGTAGGCCAAATAGCCTAATTATCCTCAATGAACCCTTCTTCAACATGTTTGCAGTTGCCAACCTTTCTTTTATAATGGAACAGCTTAATGGAAGACATAAGACATTCGCAGCTCGATGGGTAACAAGTACGGCTGCGCAATATTAGGAAAACATGCAATATGCAGACCTATTAACAAGCATAAAAATCTCTGTGCTGCCCCTCACTGCATTATTATTAAGAGGATCAAGTTTTTAAAAATAAAACTGTCTGATTGTTAATTAAACAAATTTTTAGCCCCCGCATTAAAAGACCAAAGGACCAGTACAACTTCTCGGCCCGGTGGTTAGGACACACTGCAGTTTGTGACAATTGAAATTTCCTATGACTTTTATCGTGCCACACTTTCATAAAGGACAAGTTAATGTTTTCCTGTTAACAGATTCTCCCACCTGAGCAATGAATCTTTGTATCTCCTTCAAAGTTATCATGAACCTCTTGGCTACTTCTCTAAATAATGCTCTCCTGGCCCGGCTGAGTCCTTCAGAACAACCGTGATTCATTCTAAGAATAAAATACACATGACAAGAGAAGAAGTCCAGTTTTCCTGTACTTAAGCACTAATGATCTTTACATAATATTTGCCTTCTGAAGTGCGTTTTATTAATGGGTATGAGTTTGAATGAGCCTGAACACAAATGCAAAACACACTTTTCAGATTAGTAAAAAAAAAAAAAGTAAAACAATTTTAAAACCATGTATCTTTTCCATTGACTTACAGATATGTACTACTGTATGTTGGTCTATTATGTAAAATTAGAAAAACAAACTTAAATTAAGTTCTTAGGAGACAAAATGTGAAAAAGTTCAGGGGGTATGAATATGTTCATGGCACTTTTCTCCGCATGACCATGGGTAAGTGTAAACTTTGGAAAAGATTTTTGCACCAGTATTTGACCACACCTGCGTATGTTTGTTTCCTCTCTGACCTCTCTTTGTCTCTCCTCTATGTAGAATATTGGCACAGCCCTAGGTGAGAAAAGTAATTGGTTTGGCATATAGTGACCTCTTTCTTCCCACACAGATCCCTCCACTTCTCATTTTACTTCCTCTCCATTCCCCTCAAGCAAGACAGAAAAAACAGCACACCACACACATCCTGTGGAAGCGATTTGTTGTACTTCACCACAGGAAAGTCATTAGGCAATGCTAATAATTAATACAGAAATGAATCACAGCTGCACACTGTCACCTTTGTATAGACAGCTAGATGTTTGCAAAAGAAATCTTCAGCAATTGCAGATTTACTTAAAATCTGTATGTATTTTCAGTCTGCATTCTCAAAAAAAAAGGCACAAACTCATCCCAATCAAATGAAAAAGTCGAAAATTATGTACACATTAACACACTCTTTATTGCTATTTAGTGGCAGAGGTTAAAAGTGGAGCAGATATGGCTCCAGGGCAACACCACTTGCGAAGGCCGGCCGCAGCGCTGGTGTTGTTCGCCGGGGTCAAATCGAGCCGACTTAATGCATGTCATTTCGCTAAAGCACCAAGGCGAGAGAGACGAGATGGGAGCCTCATACAGATTGGAGATAATGCAGCTGCGGTATACAAGAAGTGGGCTCACTAAAGCAGATATTGGCTTTTTATTTAATGAGTTTCTTCTGATTTACCATCGAGTTGATTTTAATTTATTAGGCGTGTCACGCACTGAGGAAATCAATGTTTTATTTTTCTTCTTGATGCAGTTGTTTATCATTTTAGAGAAATAAAGCATGAAATATAAATGAAATGTTCGACTGGCAAACACGAATGTGAACATGATTACTAGATCTTCATGCAGGCTTAAGATTTCTCTGCATTAGTATAAAAGCAGATAAAATCTTGATTAAGAAGGCAAAGTAAAAGCATCATATCTAATTTTATTATCACAGCAGATGCGTTTCTGTCTTGTTTTGTGTAAGAATGAAGAGTGTTCATAGTAAAAGGCTTAATTTCTTTAAATAAAAAGTGTGACTGTGGAGCCAAAAGCCTTTTTTACATGGGAAAATAACTTGAAAATGCTTTCAAAGGGATATAATGCCTTCTGTTAAGTAATGAAGTTTTATTAACTTAACTTAATTAATATTTCCAATATTTCGTGGCCAAACCCTCAAAATTTATAGATTGAAAAAATAACCTTTTACTTTCAATTTAAATATATTTTATTATTACAAAATAAGACCAACTCTGGTTACCCTTTCTGATCTTGCTGAAAAGGAAAAACACAGCATGATGCTGCCACCCTCATTTTTAATGGCAGGAATTGTGGCACATAGTGCAAAACAGGTCAAATCCGTCGCATTGAATGCAGAGTGTCTTTAAACTATTATTTTTTTTATTTTATTATAGCATTAGATATTTTTTTAACCTTGCATGGTGCATGAATGAGGGTGCTGATGGGAATAGGCTTAACTTCCTTCCCTAAAAAGTATAACTGTGGAGCCAAAAGCATTTAATGCAGGCATATTCAAGAGTTTTATTTCACTTTCCAAAAGGAAAGAAGATTTTAAATAAAGGTATTTGCAATGGAATGCTGCTGAACCCTCTAAATGCTATTGCATTTCATTACAAAGTACCACCATCTTCGGCTAACTTCCTTCCCCATGCTGAAAAAACAACCACACAGCATGATGCCATCACCACCGTGTTTCATGGTGGGGATGGTGGCACACATACAGTGCAAAATATCTCAAGCTCAGTCATATTGTAAGCAATTCAATTCAATTCAATTCAGTTTATTAATATAGCGCCAATTCACAACACATGTCGTCTCAAGGCATGTCACAAAAGTCAGGTACATACATTCCAATTAATCTTAATCATTGAACAGTGCAGTCAGATTCTGTTATTTATTCAAATTGGATAAAAAGTTTTTCTGTCTAAGGAAACCCAGCAGATTGCATCCAGTCAGTGACTTGCAGCATTCACTCCTCCCGGTTGAGCATGTAGAGACAGTGGACAGTCACTGGCGTTGACTTTGCTGCAATCCCTCATACTGAGCATGCATGTAGCAACAGTGGAGAGGAAAAACTCCCTTTTAACAGGAAGAAACCTCCAGCAGAACCAGGCTCAGTGTGAGCGGCCATCTGCCACGACTGACTGGGGGTTAGAGAGAACAGAGCAGAGACACAAAGAGAACAAAGAAGCACTGATCCAGGAGTACTTTCTATGGGAAGGAAAAGTAGATGTTAATGGCTGTAGCTCATTTAGTCGTTTCACCTAGAAAGAAGGAACAGATAAACTCTGAGCCAGTTTTCAAGTTTAGAGTCTGAAAAGAGCAAAGAGAGTTAGTCACAGTAAAAGCTCAGTCAGTAGCTATGTCTAGGAGAGAGAAAGGGTTAAACACTGAAAGACAGGGCCATGTGGATCATCGGTAGAGGGTGAGCATTAAGTTGTTGCCAGCAGAAGCTTGGACGATTCCCCTCTCCAGAAAGGTGTCACAGGTAGACACAGAGTCAGGCCAGGTGTAGCTTCTAGGAAGAGAAAAGAGAGAGAACAAAGTTAAAAGCTGAAATAACAGCAAATAATACAAAATTGAAGAGTAGTGTGAGAAAGTAGCGAAGAGGGTGAAAGTGGTCATTATGTCCTCCAGCAGCCTAAGCCTATAGCAGCATAACTACAGAGATAGCTCAGGATAACCTAAGCCACTCTAACTATAAGCTTTATCAAAAAGGAAAGTTTTAAGCCTAGCCTTAAAAGTAGACAGTTTGTCCATTTAGAGCCCACTGATGGCCATTGTTATACTAAAAACCACAATGATTGGGATACCTCTCTCTGTCAGATTGACCATAACCATTGGAAAAGAGAGAGCTTGTTAACACAAATTAATGGGTATCATATCCAATACAGTAGATAAGATTGTGGAGCAAAACCCTTTTCATGTTTTTCACACAAGTTTTTTTAGTTCGCATAGTTTTCAAAGCAGGGGACATAGCTTTCAAATTATCTTTTTAAGGGATAATTAGCCTTTCTGAATAAGGAAGTTGTTTCAACCTGCTTGCAAGAAAGTATTTGCAGTGGTTTGCTTCCACACCTTCCAAATGTCTAAATTTCAACAAAGATTACAAAATCATATTTACACAATTGTAAATATACAGTATTCAAGCATCACCACAATTTATTTTCACCTCTTGCTAGGTTCCCTGGCCCTGTTGAAAAGAAGCATCTCCCCATCATGATGCTGCCACCACCATGTTTCACTGTCAGGATTGTGTTTTCAGAGTGATGTCCAGTGTTAGTTCTCCACCTATTACAGTGGTTCTATGTGACTGTGGTTATGATCTGTCTGCAACACACAGTGCATGGCCAAATGAAAAGTAAAACCTGTGACCATGAAACCAAAAGCCTTTCACACTAAAACATACAAGTGATCAATTCTACATTTAAATGCCAACTAGCTTGGACATATTCTTTCAATGGGACACATTCCCTCTCTTCGCCAAAGAGGGTGCCTGCATTAAAATATTTGCAATGTTTTGCTGCCAAGGTCTCTAAATGTTCTTAACTTTTCAAGATTACAATGAACAAAGGAGCTTTTTACATCTAATTTAAGTATATTGAGACATCACCACAAGGTCTCACTAACTCTGGCTACTGTCCTTATCATTTGTGTGAAAAAAAAACACCCCAAAGCACAATGCTGCCAACACATGGGGATGCTGCCACATGTTAAATAGGTTAAGCCTAGTCACATTGGAGATGAATTTAAACACATTCCGACATCACTAGAAAGTATCACAAATCTGACACCAGGTGACTCTGGCTGGCAGCACCAGTCACCATTGGATCGCTTGTGGATACTCATCACAAGCCTGTGTCAAAATGACGACGCTAAATTAAGTGAAAATGTGAGATAGAGCTGTGAATGTAAAGCGCCTGTCAGTCTTCCTCTGGCTCTGTTTCTCTTGCTCTAATCCCATTTGCCAGCCTCACAACAGGATTACCAGCACCGCTGCTCTCACTTTACCAATCGCACACTCTCTCCAATCTGTCCGCTCATCCATCACTGGGAAGGTGCAGCGGAAAACTTCATGAGAAGTGGTGCAGACTTTGAGTTAATTATGTTTTAGGATGGTTCCTAAATTAAGATTATTCATCTTTGTTGAGCTAACCAACATGCACAGCTGCATTGCACTTTTTTTCTTTGTTATTGGAATGAAACAAGTAGTTGCCACATACTGTAATAAGAAGATTCATTGATTTCTACTGTCTGAAGGAGCTTCCGTGTTATCCGTCAGGTTATTTAAAACACACACACTGAGGAAAGAGAGCGCAGACTCATGCTGAGGCAGAAGCTTGAACCTGAGCCCCCTGGCTGAAAGGATCCTCTCACTGATTCCTACCATTCCTTCATTGATTTCCTTGAATACAACTTTCTGAAGTAGAAATGCAGCTGATTGAACTTTGCAGCAGAAAAAAAAATGTTTACATGCAGATGTGATGCTGAGAAGTTGTGGAAAAAGTAGAAGTTGGTTTGCTTTAAAGAAAAAATGAGTAATGAAAAGTATCAAGAAAGTATGGAAGTTGCCTTTTTGTGTAAAGAAACATCTCTATTTCCAGAATTACCTTTTGTAATTCATCATTAAAAAGAGAAGAAAAAATAGTTTCTGATCATGAATTGCTCAAAGACTGTTTGTTTTTTTCACATTAAATGTAAATAAAACTTCAAAATGGGGTCACTTTCATGGCTTGAGTTTACATTTTAGCCATCAGTAATACGCTTTTTGATACACCAACAACCAACAAATACTCATAGGTTCATACACGTGATAAATTGTGTTTTATACAGCCTTCGGGGAGGTTTCATGCTTTTTGGAGCATACATATAAGCAATTTACCACACATACGCTACAAACTACAACTTGGATGTTAAAAGAAAATGAGTTGAAAAACTGGGTTGCCTCAATAACGTTTTCAAAGGGGCTGGGTTTGGGTGATGTGGGTTGGGCACTGA
Source organism: Crenichthys baileyi (assembly GCA_036173005.1). Lineage (NCBI taxonomy): Eukaryota > Metazoa > Chordata > Actinopteri > Cyprinodontiformes > Goodeidae > Crenichthys > Crenichthys baileyi. The sequence continues at coordinate 291,173 of JAHHUM010002684.1, forward strand.
CTGTGTTGGAGGTTTCACAGCAAAAACTAAAAGCCAGAACAGAATTTTAATATTAAATTTATGATGCTAATGTCTTACATTATAAGCTGGGGCCAAAATTAAGTGATGGATTTAAAAGTGGCTCGCTAGAAAAAAAAAAGAAATAAATATTTGTTTAATAATAAAAAGCATTGGGATTTAGCATATGTAATGTAATGATTAATTAAGTCAATATTACTCATGCAAGCTTGTTTATTATTATTTTTAATTACTATAAAAATTCTGAGAGGGAGCAAAATTGAAGGGGTGGCCAGTTTGTAAAATCAAGTGTATTATTGTATTAGAGTGCACATTCACACAAAACATTTTCAAGCAAGTTAACAGTGTAACAAAATATTTTCTATTTTTCCTAGGTTTTTTTTCCATTTTTTCCCAAGATACTGTAAGAACATACAAGTGGCACTGAAAAGGTAAAGAATTTTACTCAATATTAAACTGTTTCAAATACCAATAATATAACTTTTTTGTTCTTACAAAGCATGTGCCATTCTGAGAATGTTCCAGAATTAGTTTGATGAATATTTTCTATCATTTTATGAAAATATTAGATAAGACATTTCATTAATCTCAGAAGGGAAAGGATTTTGTCAGTGCCATTTGCCTTTTAACATGAATTAATGCAAACAGAGCAAACAAAATAACATGAAAAGTTTAAAACAGTTTGCACATTATTCCATTTAGATAGAAAATACACACATTTTAAGCAGAAATAATACAGATAAACTGAATTGAAAATAAGGAATGTGAAATTTAAATTGAAAAGCTGTCATCAGAAGATCGCAGATGGGGGTACAAACGAGCACAGTTAGCCTGCGAAGATTAAGATCCTCCAATGTTTTAAGAAATGTGTATTCCTGAACCCATTCAACCCTTAAGGCTCCACCTGTGTATCTTGGACACCAAAATATGCTTTTTTTTTAAAGATTGCCATAAATGAATGTATTTTTTTTTCAATTATAAATCCCATTTTTAACTTAGCCCTCACCATATGTAACACATATTCATAGATTTCTTGAATTTCTAAACCATTAATTGCCTTAATTAGCTGAAGAAGTTGTTTATAATATATCAAATTTGAGCAAAATGTAATTTGTTGTAAGGGAGGGTTGCTTATCTGACCCTGGGACTGTCAGAAAAATGATTACGATCAGTTATTTTGTTGTGCAAAGTCTTTAAAAAGGTCGACAAAAAGTACATTTCACCCCAACCATATATAAAAACTGCAAGGTTTACTATACATGGAAATTATCTTCACCTGCTGTAAAACAATAAAGCATTACATTTTCAATAGGGTTTCTATCAAATAGAAATCATATTGCGATGGTAGTGTATTCAAACAATGCATGTTGAATGAGAGTCAATGACACACACACACATATACGGATTACTCAATTTTGCTTGAAAGGCTCATTAAAGACTTTAGTGAAAATCATGGAAAATTTTAATCCACTCCAAAATACACAACCTGGTCAAATTGCACGCCGTTTGCATCAACACAGCCAAAGTTATTCAAAGACAAATTTTCTGTGACCTGGCTGCTATGACCCTCCTGTTAAGCATCAATCATTGCGCATTAGCTGTCAGCACAGCTGCACCGTGCAGGAAAAGTTCGCAGCGCGCCTATCCGGTCAACCAGCAACGGTTTTCCCGATGAAATTAAATAAAAATTAAACATGCACGAACCATTACCCGATTAGATCGATTAGAAGTTTGGAGGGGGGAAACAGAACAGCAGAGAACATTAGCAACATCAGGAGGTGGTAAATAAGCGCATGATGGGGAGCCAGGCAGCAGGGAAGCGCCGACAGTAAACATCCCTGTGAACGCCCGCCGCAGGAAACCCGTGTCCGTGGAATACTAATGACAGGATAAAGCAATGGGATGAAAATTACCCAGATAATCTCCACAAAGACATTGAATTAGGAGAGCAACAGGGTGGAAATGACTCCAAAAATAAATGCACATGCTTTTTTATTTAAAAAAAAAAAACATTAAAATTTACTTACCGAAAGAACTTCACATGAATGGTGTCCGCTGGTAAAAGTTGCACCTTTCCTCTCTTTGCGATTATGTGAGAAATAATAGTTTAGAAGTTAGCGTGCTGGAATTAGTCCCAGAGAGACTGGAGATGTGCTGTCGGATCGCGCGTAAACGCTCAGCCACAGCAGGGATATGGCGCTTCTGACTCTTCCCCGACTCTGTATCTCACCCTCTCCTCCTCTCTCCCTCCTTCCGTCCGTCTCTCTCTCTCTCTCTATCTCTATCTCTCTCCTGCGCAGTGCCGACTCTGTGGTGTGCAGGGAACCCCAGCTTCAGGGTTCGGGGTTTAGTCTCTACATCCCTCTTGTACTGAACAGGCGACAAGGGACGCGCAGCAGCGACAGCAGCAGCGGAGGGGAGACGGGAAATAACGCTCTCATCCGAGCCAAATCCTCTACTTACTGGAGAGGATGGAGTTTTTTCCTTTTTTGTAAACCAAAAATAAGTTGGCGAGGTGGTAAAGCCAGAAGACACACGCGGCGCTTCTGGCAAGGAGCAACGGAGAGCCCAAAAATGATTGCTGCCAGGCTTTTGGCAGCAGGTGGCATGTGTGCTGCTAAATGAATGCCTTGGTATTAGTGACAAGTAGAAGAAGAAAAAAAATCAATGCAAATTCCCCGACATCTTTACCCAATGTGAGGAATAATACATTCACCACCCGCTGCCTTGAGAGTTAATTTAAACCTGCCACTAACATGTAAAGAGAGCAAATTTCCGAAATACATTTAGTGCCTTGCTAAAAGACACAAGTTAAACTTTTCCTTATTCTGTATTTTTATAACCACAAACTTTAATGTATTTTACTGGGATTTTATGTGACAGATCTTTGCCGCAGAGAAAGATTCCCACATCGTAATGCTGCCACCACCGTATTATACCATGGGGTTGTTGTGTTCAGGTTGTTCAGGGTTAGCTTTCCACCACACATCATGTTTTCACATGAATGTCTGCTTTGAACATTACCTCTAACAACGAAAACGGTGCCTTACAACAGTGTTCATATCCCTTGAAAGTTTTTTTACATTTTGTCCCCATTTGATCGCTGTTGAGAACAAAGGATTCCTACAGCATGATGCCACCCCCACCATACATCAGCAAGGGGATGATGTTTTCTGAGATATCTGCACAACATGTTTGATGTTTTGCCAATGGAGCCATACTTCTTGAATGGTTTCACATTTTGTCTTACTACAACCACAAACTACAAATACAAGTGGAAAAGTGTGGCATAGGTTTGTATTTACCCCTTTAGTCATTTAGACTATGTGTTTATCAACTTTTACATACCAAGAGACAACTTTACTTTTGCTCATTCTATTTTGCAAAACAGGTAATTCTCTGTCAGATTGAATTGGGAGCATCTGTGAGCATTAATGTTCAAGTCTTGCCACAGATTCTTTATTCCCTTTAAAGTTGGACTTTGACCGGGTCATTTTAAAGCATTAATATAGTGTGATGTGAACCATTCTATTGTAGCTCTGGTTGTATGTTAAGGGTCATTCCCCTGCTGCAAGGTAAACCTCTATTCCAGTTTGAAGTAATTTCTAGTCCTTTAACAGGTTTACTTCCAGGATTTCTTTGCATTTACCCAGGTCCATCTGCCCAACACCTCTGACCTGATTTTTTTTTTGTCTCCCCTGAAGAAAAAAATTCCCATATTGTGATGCTGCCACCACAGTCTTTCACCATGGAGATGGTGTGTTGTGGTTATGGTGACAGATCAAAACAAAACAAAGTAGCAATTAAAAAGCAAAATAGAAGAAAAATGATGATATGGTTTCCAAACAAAAAATGTGAAAAGTGGTGTCCGGTTGTTTCAGTCTTCATTAATCTGGTGCACCAAAAAAAAATTCTGACATAGTTTTGAAATTTTTTTTGCAAAAAAACAATCTAAAGCGTTGTGTGCATTTGTCCCCATTGATCTATTTGACCAGTTTCTCTCAGTGTTAAAGAAAACGATCCCCACAGTATGAGTCTGCCAACACCATGTGTGACCAGATGGAGAGCACACAACGGTGGACTTTTTGTTACTTCTGAAGGTCATTATTTCCAATGGAAGTTTTGGGGGACATCAGATTAAGGAAGGCTGGGATTTTGATTTCTAAAAAATAAGTTCAAAGTTCAGTGTGAGTACTATTGCAAGGTAAGGAACATATTTGTGCAATAAAACTTGTTGACATAACCTGTCCTTTTTTCCTTTGTTCTCTCCATCTTAACTCCCACTAACATCCCAAATGTTACGCTTAAGATACACATTTATGCTCTAAAAGTTTTATTTTTTGCCCAATTAGGTGCAAAGTAAGCTCCTGGGGTGATAGGAGAATGTAGAATAGGGTTGGCCTCTACAAACTACAGTAAACCTCTGTGCTCACAGTCCACTGAGAACAAACCTGTATTAGTCATATGCCTAATTAGTGCCAATATGCAGCAAACTCTATACATCCTCACATATTTAACTAAAATCTTTGCGGTCTCTTAACTTGCTCTTTGGAGTTTGCTTCCAGCATGTGGTTTGCATATTTTTGTCCAAGTTTAAACTTTTGTTTCCACATTAGGTTTTAACATTATAGTCATTAGTCATGGATGGATTATCTTCTTTGTGTTTTTTGCATTTTGGAAACAGTTGCATTACAGTAGTGCAGCTCCTTTTCATTTGGGAAGGGAGCACTGACCCAAACTAATAGAAAGAGCAGCCTCTGTCTGTCATACCTGGAAGAACAGCTGGCAAAGTTGAAATTCAACAAGCAGCATCTGAGAATAAACAACTGCATCCTGGATTATGGTGAACAAGTTACAGAAGCAAAGAAGGTAAAATTTAAGGGTGGATTATTTTGAGATCATCACAGGTCTTGAAAAAGAGCAGCAGAGAATGTAAGGAGGGAAGGGGAAAGAGCATGATAATAGAGAAAGAGGTGAAAGGGAGAAGAAGGGGGAGGTTTATCACAGTATAGGAGGAGGAGGAGGAGGGGTCCGCAGCAGTTCAGCAGTGAGAGTTATTTAATCGGAAAGTGACATTGGGAGCTTGGCACGTCAGCTCTTCCCCATCAATCGCAGGTGGTCAGGAGAAGCCCGAGGTGATGTGGCCCTGCACCCCAGCTACCTACACCCCTACGGTTCCCGCTCCAGCATTAAGCGGCTCCACCCCTAGACAAGATGCAGTGACCTCCCCTCACCTGGACTATAGTTATCTTCTCCCCAATGACACACACGCACGTATAAAGGTTGATTGGTCTTTTCCTTTACAGAATAATAAGAGAAACAGTGAAGGGACACAGAAACGGCTGATGGCAGAATAATGAAATATGACTTCCAAGAACAACAAGGTTTGATTTCTTTTTTTCTGTTTGTCCCGAAGTAAATCATGAAAAAGGTAAAAAAAGAAAATCATTTTATTTGTTCAAACGGAAACATTGTCCATGTTGTTCTGCCAACACAAAGTTTTTGCCTTGTTTTTGATGTCGTCGCCTCAGCAGAAAAAATAGGTTTTAAATATGTTGTGGACTGAAAGACTGGGTATTTTTAAGCCAGGGTGGGTGTTTTTTTTTCACTGTTTACCAAGAAACCTGTTTAAAACTAACATCCTTGTGTAGGTGGGTAAACTTTGAATAATTTAGAAAAACAGTTAAATGTGGGAAATACAAAAACGTTGTTTTAATTCCCCATCATCCAATTAGATCTCAGAATCTTGATTTTTAACAAGATTCTGAGTATTTATCAAGAGTATTTTTGAAGGTTTGGTTGAAAGGTTTTGACAAGTGACTATCTTAACTTTAGTGGATTGATTTATTAACTAGAGATGGGACTGATGCAATCCAATCTCAGTACTGGACCCAATACTGACATCATTCTTGGATCCGGAACTGGACTGAGGTTATCAATCCATCAACTGAACCAGGTGACGTGGGGTTGTGTTGCTGTAGGTCATATTTTGGAAGAGTTAACTATGGAACTTTAAACTTAATGTCAATAATAGTTGTGATGTTAAATAACAACATATACAGTACCAACTACACTGTATAAAAAGTCAATCATTTTTCCTCACTATCTGAGATTAAAACAGACCCAACCTTTCCCATTTTAGATCAGTTACAATGGCGAAAATGATGAAAATGAAAAATGATGGTAGATGAACGTCTTTTGTGAACAGCTAAAGGTCATTTAAAAGGATGCTGTGTAAAGCTGGTGAGAGAGCATCATTATGCATGGGGAAAAAGGCCTGTACCAACATGGGCTGAAAGACCACTGAGAAAGGAACAAGCCATTACTCCGAAAGCAAAATAAAATACACACAGGGAGACCTTAATTTCTTGAGGCATTTTCTATAGTCCATTAAACCAAAATTGAAAAAGTGTTTGGCCTTGATGCCCATTTGTTACATTTAGAGAAAAACAGATGGAGCTTGCAAGCCTGCAACAATATTGTGACTGTGAAGTACGGGGTTGCCATAGGACGGACTGAGTCACTTCACATAATGATTGGCATAATAAAGCAACATTATTATCTAAGGTAACCCAGCAGATTGTTTTGAGTCACTGATTTAGAGCATTCACTCCTCCTGGACCGTCATGTAGCGACAGTGGACAGTCACTTGCCTTCTGTCCTTGACTTTGCTGTGATCCTTTATACTGAGCATGCATGTAGCAACAGTGGAAAGGAAAACTCCCTTTTAACAGGAAGAAAAAAACCAGCAGAACCAGGCTCAGTGTGAGAGGCCATCTGCCACTTTGAAAAGACAGAGCATACACAAAAAACACAGAAGCACTGATGCAGGGGTACTTTCTATGTTAAAGTTATGACATGTTATTTGCAGAAGTAGCTCCTTCAGTAGCTTTCAGCCTAAAGCTAGGCAATCATAAAAAGGTGATGTTGAAATCACAACAGAGATGTACTCGTACTCGTACTCGTACTCGTCGTCTTCCGCTTATCCGGAACCGGGTCGCGGGGGCAGCAGACTCAGCAGAGACACCCAGACGTCCTTCTCCCCAGACACCTCCTCCAGCTCCTCCGGGGGGGAGCCCAAGGCGTTCCCAGGCCAGCCAAGAGACATAGTCCCTCCAGCGTGTCCTGGGCTGTCCCCTGGGCCTCCTCCCGGTGGGACGTGCCTGGAACACCTCCCGAGGAAGGCGTCCAGGAGGCATCCGGTATAGATGCCCGAGCCACCTCAACTGGCTCCTCTCGATGTGGAGGAGCAGCGGCTCTACTCCGAGCCCCTCCTGAATGGCCACGCTCCTCACCCTATCTCTAAGGGAGTGCCCGGCCACCCTACGGAGGAAGCTCATTTCAGCCGCTTGTATCCGGGATCTCGTTCTTTCGGTCATGACCCAAAGTTCATGGCCATAGGTGAGGGTAGGAACGTAGACCGAACGGTAAATCGAGAGCTTCGCTTTTCCGCTCAGCTCTCTCTTCACCACAACGGACCGGCACAGCGACCACCACCCCGGTCTGCCAGTCCAGAGGTACTGTCCCCGACCGCCATGCAATGTTGAAGAGGCGTGTCAACCATGACAGCCCCACAACATCCAGAGATTTGAGGTACTCAGGGCGGATCTCATCCACCCCCGAAGCCTTGCCGCCGCGGAGCTTTTTAACCACCTCGGTGACTTCAGCCTGGGTGATGAAAGAGTCCAACCCCGAGTCCCCAGCCTCTGTTTCCACCAGGGAATGCGTGATGGCAGGATTGAGGAGATCCTCGAAGTACTCCTTCCACCGCCCGATAATGTCCCCAGTCGAGGTCAGCAGCCTCCCACCCCCACTATAAACAGTGTTGGCGAGGCACTGCTTCCCCCTCCTGAGGCGCCGGACGGTTTCCCAGAATCGCTTCGAGGCCGACCGGTAGTCCTTCTCCATGGCCTCACCAAACTCCTCCCAGGCCCGAGTTTTTGCCTCTGCCACAGCTCAGGCCGCAGCACGGTTGGCCTCACGGTACCCGTCAGCCGCCTCAGGAGTCCCACAAGCCAACCACAGCCGATAGGACTCCTTCTTCAGCTTGACAGCATCCCTTACTGCCGGTGTCCACCACCGGGTTCTGGGAATGCCGCCGCTACAGGCACCACAGACCTTACGGCCGCAGCTATGGGCAGCAGCATCGACAATAGATGCGGAGAACACGGTCCACTCGGACTCTATATCTCCAACATCCCCCGGAATCTGGTCAAAGCTCTCCCGGAGGTGGGAGTTGAATACATCCCTGGCCGAGGGCTCCGCCAGGCGTTCCCAGCAGACCCTCACTATGCGCTTGGGCCTGCCAAGTCTGGTCCGGCTTCTCCTCCTCCAGCGGATCCAAACTCACCACCAGGTGGTGATCAGTGGACAGCTCAGCCCCTCTCTTCACCCGAGTGTCCAAAACATGCGGCCAAAGGTCTGATGATACGACAACAAAGTCGGTCATTGACCTCCTGCCTAGGGTGTCCTGGTGCCAAGTGCACTGATGAACACCCTTATGCTTGAACATGGTGTTCATTATGGACAATCCCTTTGACTAGCACGGGAAGTCCAATAAAAAAACCCCACTCGGTTTCAGATCGGGGGGGCCCAATTCCCCCGAATCACCCCTTTCCCAATTTGTAACTGTCTTTTCCCCATGTCCCCCCCGGTTGAAGCCCCCAGCCAATAAGGAGCCCCCGGGAGGGGCACTATCCACCCACCCCCGAAGGGACCCCAAGGGAATGCCGGGTACCCCGCACTACCGCTCCCCGAAAGGCCCGAAAAGACATTCAGAGAAAAATTCCCCCGCCCGAAAGGAGGGATCCCGACCCTCCCCTTTCCCCCGGGGGGAAAACCCCCAACACTAGAGGCTGAGGGGGGGGGCAACAAAAAAAAACCCCCCCCACCCCGCCCCCTCCCCCCGTGGGTTTACTAAAGAGTAAAAGAGAGCCCAAAAGCCCCTCTAAAGGGAGATGGGTTCCAGAGCCCACGCGGTCCCGGGGGGCGGGGCCCACTTTTTTCTAGAAATATCTCCGCCCTCCCGCACAAGTCGGGGCCCCTTTCCCCCCCCCAGCGAGGTGACTTTCCCAAGCCCCTAGAGCCAGCCAAAACTTTCCGGGGGATCGGGCCCGCTGGGGTCTCCCCCTTTTCTTTCCAAACCACCCAACCCTCTTTGCCCCCCGGTCCCTAGGGTTTCCCCCCTTGCAGGGGGGGGCCCCCCACGGGGGGAAATGGCCTCGTGTCTCTCTTTTCGGGTTTTTGGCCCCGGGCCCGGGTCCCGCGAGGAGAAAAACCCGGGCCCACCAGGCGCTTTTGGGGAGAGCCCCAAAACCCCAGGCCTGGCCCTCCAGGGTGGGACCCGGCCCCCCGTATCGGGCGACGTCACGTCCCCTCGTTTTAAAGGGGTCCCCCATGAAGGATTCTTAAAACCGGGCTCTTTGTCTGCCCCAATCCCCCTAGGGGCCTTTTTGCCATGGGAGCCCCTTCCCAAGGGGCTTTTAAACCCCCGGGAAAAACTTTAGCCTCTAGGATCTTTTGAAAAAAAAAAAACCCCCTTTCCACCACTTTAAGGGGGGCGGTTCAAGGAGGGGACAACAGAGATGTTTGCAAGTCATTTTTTTCCCAAGTCAAATCTGAAGTCATTGAAGTCCAAGTCAAGTCTGTATTGTTTTTTCTTAGGCCTAAATTACTACATGAACTTTTAATAATTATCTTTAAATCTATTAATTTTCATAAACATTTATCTCTTTATCTTTTACATTTTGTTTTTTTTTTTATTACTGAGAGCAAAGAGTCAAATCCCTTGTTTGTCTGTACAGGGCTTGGCAGTAAAGCTATTTCTGGTTCTGATTGATTTATTATCCAATAACCTGCTAAAGGCTTCTTTCTATTATTTTGAAAACTAATCAAATTTAATATTTATTCCATTATAATTATAAAAAAGGGTTTATACTCTAAAAACAAAACTATGGAGATTAAAATCTGTAAATGTTAAATTGCCAAATAATAAAAAAATAAACAAAGTGCCTTTTTGTTTTGGTAATGACTAAGTTAACACCAATTTATCCCTGTATTCATATTGCCCACTCCCTTATTATATATTGCACAAAATATGGTTTGCCTGGTTTTCTCTTTTTCACCCCTACCCTGGGTTTTTTGTTTTTATCAAAAATAATTTTTTAAAACTTCTTTTTTTTCTTTTGTAAATACTAAAAAACCTTTCCATATTACTGTAAAACCCTTTTAAAAACTAAAAACTTTTGGGTTACCTATGAAAAAAAAAGGGGGGGGGGAAACAAAAAAAGGAATATTTTCCAGTAAAAACCCACTAATCCCCAAATGTTACTAGTCTGATTTAATTTTTTGGGGTTTTTTGAGTTCCCCCAAAATTTTTCACTCAATAAACATTGCAAAAACACCAAGAAAACCCTTTTTAAAAATCCTAGGAGAAGCCTCAGGTTTTACCCAAACAACATCTTGACTATAACCCGCCCGTAAAGTGGATGAATAAATTGAAATTTTTTTTTTCCACAAAAGGTTTTAGTGAGCAATGTGCCCGTGGCAAAATTTAGCCCAAAAGTCCCAAAAACTGGCCAAATGTGTTTTCACCTCATAGAAGGGGAAATTTGGGAAAAGAAAAGGGTGATTTCCCCTTGTAGGAGTTCCCTTTTGTATATTTTAAAATAGCCTTTTGTTATGAGATTTATTCCCGTGTTTATCAAAGTGTGCCCTTTTCACAGCAAAAAAGTCTATAATTAAAAGAAACCAAAAATAAATTGTATCCCTTTTGTCTCAGAGGGGACTTTCATTGAAAAAAAGAATAATCCATGATAAACTGTGTAAACTAATGTGCAAAAAAATATTCTATGATAAAATATTATTAAAAATATTGTAAGAGTGCAAACATGTTGATATTGATGATTGTTGTTTACAGATTTTCTACACAACATATGTCCTACACAAGAGTAATTTGAAATGTATAATAAGTAAAAAATATTGAAATAGCAGACAAGTAACATAAAATGGTCATATATCTTGGAAAGCAAGCCACAGCTAACATTGACAGATTATTATGAGCCATTAAAAAAATTTGCCTAATTTCTTCATGTTCAGATGCTGTGATTTAAGCTTTCTTTAATATATATATTATATATATAATATATATATATATATATATATATAATATATATATAAAAATATATAAAATATTATATATATATTAAATATAATATATATAAGTGATCATAAAAGAAAGGGGTTAATTGATCACAATGATCAAATACATATAGAGCAATATCTACAATATATGATCACCTAATAGAGAGAAGAGGAATTACAACTCCATATGTTAAATTAAAATAGGAGAGTGAACTGGGTTCAAATATTTCTGACGATTAATGGTACCATGTTTGGAGAATGCAACAGACAACTACTTTGTCACGTTTGAAGACGATACTGTTGGAAGAATTTAATAAGATTCTTTATCACACCTGAAATTAGAAGTAAACACTACAGGTGTCCATTAGTTAAGAAGATGAGTGCTATGGAAAATGGGAGAAGTGGACTATCTACTCATCAACGAAGGCCAACTGATCATTTAATCCAGCATGTTCCCCCTTTTCTTTTATATGTTTATTTGTCTCTTCTTTTGAGAGACCTGTGTTATGCTTTCAAATAAGCAATAAGGAAAAATGATCAAAAACTTAAAAAAATAACTATTTTCTCTTTGCTATTTTGTAATTATATATATCATAAGTGTTTTTTTTTTATTGAATTTGTTAGTTATGCTGATGACTGCTATCAAGAAGATCTGGCCCAGACTGGCTTAGTCAGATGCAGATTGCGAATCAGAATCTGTGCATAGATCTGACAAACTCTTAAAAGAGCCAACAACTGTTTGCCCAGAAGGTGTTGGTCTAAAATCCAAGGGGAGACGCTGTGATTAAAAATGCACATTTTCAGTCAAAAAAACAGAATGGACAGAGAAAAACTTTAGGTAATTTTGGACATGGCTTTTTAAGCAGGACAAAATTTAGCAACGGTAGGAATAAATTTGCACCTAATAAAGAGAAAGAACAAAAATAGACAGCAGAAAAATGAGGACATGTGTGTTTGGAAACCACAGTCCGTCCTTTATAAAGTGTACAACAGCTGTTACTTAATTTTATTGCTGTACAACATTCAATTCCTAAAACCTAATTATGTTTTTGTAATTAATACTTAATCAACCTAACAAACACCACATTTACTAATTTTTCCTGCAAATATAGAACATTTAAGATATAACTGTATGTTGCCAGCCAGACTACTACTTTAAATTTATTTTCACCAGCTTCTTCACACACACAGTGCAATATCCCAGCAAGCTAAGTATATCTAATCCTATGTTTATCGAGCCATAAATTCTACTTTTTGGCTAAGAAACTCCACAATCTTAACATGCCTCTAAGCTATTGCTGATATGCACCTTGGGCTATACCTGGATACATCTCACTCCTCTAACCATACATAATGTATGGGTTTATATGTGTTGATGCTTATAACTGCAAAGTAAGTGGAAAAATTGATCCGCAGTGTTGATTGCTGGTCGGTCTGAAACAGTTGACATTCTGATTCCAGTAACTGCCATTTACTGTCATTGGAAACAGATGATTGTGCCCATTGACTGTCCAATTTCAGCTCTAAACAAGGTATTGATTTTCCCGGTGGACAAAATTGTGCTGATGTGCTCACAGCTAAAGAGCTGTCATAACATGCTTTAGCTTTTGGGAGCATCACTGCATAAACACAAAAGGCGAGCACAAGGAGAACAGCAGAATAACGGTAAAATGTTCAAATGTGATCTTGCTGTTCAACAGAAAAATGTCTTTCTTTGGAAAAAGAGGTCAAAATTATATTGCAATTGATTTTATTCTGTTTTTTTAACTCACAAAAAAAAAAGATATCTGTAGATGTGTCAGCCTTCACATCTTTAACTCCTGCAGAGCAATGAGTCAAACTGAGCAGTGTTGTTCTTACTGTGATTTTTAAGAGATGTGGTGTTTTAGTGTTTTTTAAACAGGGTGGTGACTTGGGGGGTTCGCAGAGCCACCAGTGAAATGTGATTGTTGTCAAACCACTGGAACCCCAGCTTAGTTTCTTAATTTTCTTGTGCTTCTTTGTTCTCTTTGTGTCTCTGCTCTGTTCTCTCTAACCCCCAGTCGGTCGTGGCAGATGGCCGCTCACACTGAGCCTGGTTCTGCTGGAGGTTTCTTCCTGTTAAAAGGGAGTTTTTCCTCTCCACTGTCGCTACATGCATGCTCAGTATGAGGGATTGCTGCAAAGTCAACGCCAGTGACTGTCCACTGTCTCTACATGCTCATCCAGGAGGAGTGAATGCTGCAAGTCACTGACTGGATGCAATCTGCTGGGTTTCCTTAGATAGAAAAACTTTTTATCCAATTTGAATAAATAACAGAATCTGACTGCACTGTTCAATGGTTAGGATTAATTGGAATGTATGTACCTGAGTTTTGTGAAGTGCCTTGAGACAACATGTGTTGTGAATTGGCGCTATATAAATAAACTGAATTGAATTGAATTGAATTGAATTACAGTTTAAATTAATTTTAGTTTATCTTCTGCTTCTGGGTGCTGACTTAAGGTTTCTTTATCAACTTTATGAATCTTGGCTTAAAAACATTGATGACCACCCCAACTCTGAAACAGTTAAGCCTAAAACTATTCATACGCCTTGACTATTTGGGTTTAAAGTAATGTTTTTATTTTACCAGCATGTATGTTTTAACTGGAAGTAATATTAACATTTTGGTGTGGTCCAGTCAGAATCCCGACTTGAATCTGATTGAGAGAGAGAGTGAATACATTCAAAGATAAATTGTCCAATGGAAACATGCAAAACGCTGATCAACAATTATAAATATAATTTGTCTGCTGAAATTTCAGTAGAGACTTTGATTGAGAAGGATATGAACCAATTTTGATAAGATATTTTATTATTAATAGCAGATTACAGATGACCCCAAGGTCTCACTTTAAAGCCCAGTTTAGTCAGTCAGTTCTACAGATTGTTTTTTTTTACCTCTCTTGCCATCTTGCTTACTGTGCATGGTAAGAAAAAGATAAATATTGGTCCCGTTTTAAGATCCAGGAAATGATCAGTCACAAAATAATATGAATCTATTTAAAACATGGAGTCCTCACCTTGTAACTAAAACCTTTGAATGATATATTAAAATGTTTTTGTGTGCCAGGACAAATACACTGCATTGCCAAAAATCACCCATTGAAATCATTCAGGGGTTTGAATCATTTCCATGTCCACATGTGTATAATATCCAGAACCAAAGCATGCAGACTGCGTTTACAAATATCTGTGAAAGACTGGGTTCCTCTCAGGAGCCCAGCAAAGTCCAGCGTGGTCATAGGTTGCCACATGTGCAATAAGTCAATCTGGAATTTCCTCACTACTAAATATTCTGTAGTCAGCTAATGGTGGTATTATAACAAAGTGGGAGCGACTGGGAATGACACAAACTTAGCCTTGAAGCAGTAGGCTACATTTATTCACAGAATGGAGTCAAGTAGTGCACAGAGGTTGCCAACATTCTGCAGAGTCAATCACTACAGCCCTCCAAACCTCTTCTGTTTAGCTCAAAAACTGTGGAAAGAGCTTCATGGAATGGGTTTTCATGGCCGAGCAGCTTGATGCAAGCCTATGCAAGCTTTGCCTCCAGCAAGTGTAATGCAAAGCGTTGCATGCAGTTGTCATATAGTGGATTTGTTGAGAACCCAAACACAAATATGACCGTGGCAAACACATGGCATTAAGAGGATTTAATTATCAAAATAAAGGAACTTGCAGATTAGGAATGAGGAATACAGGACATGGAACCACGGTGACAGCAACAAATGAAACTGGGATGTTTAAATATTGACAAGGTCTTAATAGTGACATGGAAACTAGGTGAGTTCAATAAACGGAATGGATGACAGCTGATTGGGGAATAATTATGAAGCAGAAAAAAGCTGACCAATAAACACAAACATGACGTGGAAGGGGTTTAAACTTAAACACAAAAGGATCTAAAAGCTGAGTGGTAAAATACCAAAATGCACAGAAAACAGAACACAATATACTCAACACAAAAGAATGATTTCATATAAAAAACCATTAATGCCAACACACACCAAAGTAACCCAAATACAAGAACATGCGAGAATATAAAATACAAACACACACACACACACACACACACACAGTAGTGGTGTACAGCCACTGGACTCTAGCAGTAGAGACATGTTCTCTGGAGTGACAAATCAAGCCTCTTTGAAAATCCGATGGACAAGCCTGGATTTGGTACTTACCAGGAGAATGGTTCTTGCTTGGCTGCAATGTGTCAAATGTTAAGTTTGGTGCAGAGTAGATTAAGGAGCTGGGATGTTTTTCAGGAATTGGGCTTGGCCCCTTAGTTTCTATGAAGGAATTCCTTATGCACACCGAAGCATTTCGAAAACTGTATGCCCCAGTGTCTGGCCTGACCAATGTTCTTCTAGAGATGATAAAAAATTCCTGTAAGCACACTTCTAAACCTTGTGGAAAGCCTTCCTAGAATGTTTAAAGCTGTTGTAGTTGCCAGCTATGACAAATATCTATAAATTTGTTTGCTTAATAACAGAAAATAACTTTTGCTCACCAGCAACATGTTTCACATATTGCTTTTAAAGAACAAATTAAAATATTTTTGTTGATGTATTTCTTGTTTTGAGCACAGACACGTCAACGTCTGGAGTCCCAGCAGGAAGGTTTGCACAGCAGACAATACCCGTGTGCGTTTCAACACATTTTGACTTTTAAAAAGACAGAGAGACAGACAGGAGAGGATCAGATGCAGCATACCTTGATGTTCAAGAAAGAAGGCCAGTATTTGCTCCAACCCCCTGAATTCCTGGACCAGGACTGAAAAAAAAAGCCAGGACTCATTTGCATATGCTGCATTTGAAAACATTCCTGCTCCTTCTCCTTTTAAGAAGCAAAGGATTTGGACAAATCATCCAACAAGTATCGAACGATTACATTTTCATCAGACGCAATGCGAGAGAGTCGAAAGATCAACCGAACTAATGGATGACCTAATTACGGGGGACTGGCTGTATTGATTCAGATGGTCATATCCTTATTGTATGTCAGATCTGCAGAAGCTGTAGGTGGACACGTCCCCTCACTGGCTAAAAGTGCTGTACTCAAGAAACCCTCATTCAGATTACACCAATTTAGCCCATACCTCTGCTTTTCCCTTGGGGGTTAAATAGATTACTGTCGAGGGAGGGCAATCTTGCTGAGTTGCAGGTTAGAAGTTGTCTTGCAGAAGGTTAGACTTGGAATAATTTACTGTAACAGGTTTTTATCCACTCTGCTCTGAATGTAGATGTTTTTTTTTTCTCATATTTCCTCTCGAGCAGATTCAGCAATACCTCTGGTTGCATGCGCCATATATAAATTGTCTTAATCTTCCTTGATATACAGTATGTTGCAAATGCTGTCACGCTTGCAAATGCAGTTTTGCAGACAAGCAAAATCATGACTTGGTGGTTTGTAACACTGGCTGCCAATGCCACAGAGACAGTCATTCTTCAAGGACAATCTTCTGAATCTGTGTGAGTAATCAATGCTACTGAAAGTTTATCATGAACATGTAGCATATTTCATACAACGTGTTAGGTATTAATTATCAAATAGTCAAGCTCAGAAGGAACGACACATGAGTCTCTGTTAATCTTGCAGCAAGATGGTAGCCCACTCTGCAGTGCAACTACAAAGTGTTGGCACCATCTCTCTTTATTTATATATGTGGTTCACACACACAGTTCAACAGACATTCCAAGCATTTAGGGGGTGTATGTGTGTCTGTGTGTCTGTGTGTGTGTGGGGTCAGAAGGGTTAGGGTGCATGTGTTTTGCTTTTAAACAGAGAGGGAGTGGGGACTGGTACAAGCAGCCCCCAGATGTTGCTGATAGTAGCATAACTCACTCCTCTCCCTGGGAAGGAAGAGTGATAAACAATACAAAAGTTTTCAAACCCTAACACAACGACATCGCTTCTGCAGAGCGGCTAAGCAAATAAAGCAACATCTTCCTCAAGAGAGTCAGAGGGCAGAGAGCCTAGAAAGAAGAGGAAAAATATTGGGGTAAATAGTTGAGATTGTGAGAGGAGGTTTGGATAACAGACAGGTGCAAAGGTCGCTCTCAGTAATTTCCCTCCAGACGCGTCACAGCAGGTTGTGAAAGCGAGGCGTCTCGCTGCAGACAGACATGTTCATTCACCTCAGCTCATGTCGAGCGAAGCGGCATCCTGATCCGAATCCTAATGACACAACCGTGTTCCTTGCATTCAGTGTTCTGTGTGTCATGGAGCTGGAAAGCAGTGGCAAATCAAGCTGTGATCTAAATCCTCACAGATTTAGAGCACATCTCTACATAAGGGAAACAACTTGTCAACATTTATCCTATAATTTATCATATTATGTGCTTTGCATCAAAGTCACAAGGCCAGGACTTTAATTCTCAAGCAGCAAATCTAAAACTAAGAAGATTTCAGAAATAGTTTTTTGAACAGATTACAGGATCGTAAATACACAGAAGTGATTTGATTTGGTCACAAAATTGCATATGTCTACTCTGCTTTGTATGTCATTGTTCAGCTTATTACACCACACCAAAGAACACTCTCCACAATCCATTTGCTTCATAATCTTTTAAAAGATTATGAAGCAAAGGTTATTTGTAGTGCTTGTACCCCGTTTTTGAACACACTTTTTCCTTCCACTCAACTTCCGGTTAATATGCTTGAATATAGCATTCTGAGCAACCAACTTTTACAGCATTTACCTTGTGTGGCTTATCCTCCTTGTGGACACACGGCATATTTATGCGGTCTTTAACATAATACATGTACAATAAGTACCAAAAATCTCTAATGGTTTTCATTAGCCGCATGCCATAAAGAATAATATAATTAAGTACTTGATATATGTTACTCTGTGCATATTAAATGTATATACGAGTTTCACTTTTTGAGTTGCTAAAATAAAAAAAAAACTATTTAAGATATATAAGATGTAGTTGTAAATTATAAAAATCTCATTATGCAATCAAAATGTATTTGTAATTGTGGCACATTGTTACTGTAGCTATAACATAGAAAGCAATAAAGAGAAATGGAATTAAAAACATAGGAAAATTGTTCTGATTGACAAAAAAAGTATTTTTTTATTCTAATATATGTCGTCCATACTAAGAAGCAAAGATGTAAAAGATGTTTCCATTGATGTTTCAATAACTTTTTTTTCTTAACCTTTGATGTGCTGGAATTGATTGAAATTCAAGGTGACTGGAGCTGCCACAATCTGAAGGACCTAAAACTCTACAGACTTTCTGGATTTGCACCTCAAGTCTCCAAGGTGTTTTTTGATACATTTGCTGTGAATCATTTCTGAGATATTACAGTGAAACATACCACTCAAGGTATTGCCTTTTCAGCACTGTTCAATTACATCGATTAATGTTTAATTAATTCATTTTTAAAGGTGCATTTTAAATTGAAAAGTGTATTCATGTTGTTTGTTAGTTGTAACCTTGGCTTTTGAATAAGATTTCACTGAAATGTTACGCTCTTTTAACAGCCTCTATCACCGACATATGTCTCTTTTCATTATGTATGTGAAAAACTGGAAAAGACTGGGTAAATAATGTCACCCTGTATTACCAACAATGAGAGCGAGAGAAAGGAAGAGGCAACAAGCAAAACAAAAATGGGGACAGAAACACAAAAAGGAGCAGGAAGGCAAATGAAAGAATAGGCAAAGGCACTGGCTTTGTCATGACAGTCTCCTCTGCCATGGCGGGGAAGATGTGTGTTCATCTGCTCCAGCAGTCAGGCTGAAAAAGCCAGTCCTGTTGCATTCACTCCAGCAGAGCAGTAGGACTCATGGTTGCCTGGTTGGCAAAAAGCTTGTTATCGCCCCCCTCATCCCTTCATTTTCTTTTTCTTCTTCTTTTCCCCACACCACAAGCCTCGACAATCTGTTTGCTTCAACAAGCCCCCGCGTTTCCTGGCCTCCGTGTAACGAGGAAACAAGCAGCGCTGTTTTATTCTTCTTGAAAGACTCAGGTGAAGACAAACAAGCCCAGGTGGTTGTTTGTGCTGGTGCGAAAACATCCTGATCTGAAAAACCATACGCCTTCCTGTCAAGCTAAAGCTGGTGACCCTGCGGTGTTGTTGCTGTCCAGCTGGTATAGGAAGGAAACTTCAAATCCCCCAAAACAGAGATCATCTAATGGACTCAATCAACCAAAAAGTGTCACATGGGAATGCAGCTGTAGAGATGGGATGGTTTACTGAATACACGAAAAATATAGGCTGAACATGCCAGCCAGCAGTCTTCCTCCTGTTTAAAATAAAGGCTCCGACAGTGTTGGGCATAGTTGACTCCTCGGACTCCAGCATGTACTTTAGGTGGACTCAACGCAGACCCAAAGGGGACGTACAATGGACACGTCAAAGGAAATTGTTTAAAATTAATACGTTATGTTTACATGAAATTTGCACCCGAATACTTCTTGAAGCTTTTGCCCAGACAAGGAAAACATTGTGCTATTTAGCCACAATGACAAAACGTTTGTTTGTAGAAGCCAAGGTGAGATCTAAGAGTACTGTTCCAGCTGTCAAGTACAGTGATGGCATCATCCTGCTGTGGGGATTTATTCTGGAGGCTGAATAAATAATGAACCTCGTATCAACAGACAGTTGAAATCTAGACACAATTGGATGTTCCAACAGGACAAAATTTCCAAACACACATAAAACTGGCTTTGGAATGGATAAAACATTATGTTCCTAAACTGGCCTGACCTCAACACAATATAAACTACATGGGCTAGGTGTTAAAGCAGGGTCCATGCCCAGAAACAGTACCAATTCTACCAAAAAGAATGTAACGAGCCAGAACTTTGTCAAAACCTTGTTGATACTTTCAAAAAGTGTATGGTTTCTCTGCAAGAGTATTGGGCACCTTTTTACCTCCACCAAAGGGGTAATTTTTTGTTGGCATCAGTCAATCTATCTGTCTGTCTGTCTCTTACCAAAATATCCCAAAAACTTAGCAATGGATTTGGATGAAAGAGTATAGCCCATCATCATAGAAAAAAAAGCTGACCTGCGTCAAGGACCCCATTGCCTTAGCTGAGGTCTGCACTTAGTTTTTTTTTTTTTATTTTGACCCTGTGTGGATTAGACAACATTTCCAATAAATTAAATCCTGTGCACCCAGTTGATTTTTTTTAATTGTTTTTAAAATTCATCTAAGTTGTATCAGCTCTTTATCGCAAAACAAACTTAACTTAATTAATTTAAAAGCCCAAAACAATGAGATTCATGCCCATGATGAGTGTATGTAAAACTCTGAGCACAATTGTTGCTAAATAGGCAACAAAAACAGTGTAAATATGCCTTATGGAAATATGCACTATAACCATATTAACATCATGATCCTGCTTCTGTTTCTTGTGAACAAAATAAAACTGGTAAAACATTTATCTCCATTCATCAACATTCATCTCAGTTTCCTCTGAAGTAACTGGTTTTAATGTTTAGTTGTGTTCCTTTTTTTCAGAAAATACTCAAAACACACAATTTTCAGTTCAGCCAATGCAATCAGCTTCAGTCAGCCTAAAACGTCAATAGAATGTAAAACTGGACATGGATCAAACAAGTAGCGCCTCAATTATTCAGCTTTAGTTTTTAAGTAGTGGTCATAAGTAAGAAAAAATTATTAGGAATAAAAAACTTTATTATTTAAACATTTCCACAACTCTGACTCTATTGAGCTGGGACTTAACATGGGACATGAAATCATGTTCAAAGTCAACTTGCTCATGTAAATATAAGTTGCATAAGCTTTTTGTATGTTGCTGGACTTTCATTCATTCATCCATCCATCCATCCTGTCACGGTCTTCCTCCTTTTCAGGACTGGGTTATAGAGGAAGCAGGTCCATGAGGGAAACCTAGACGTCCCTCTCCCTAGAGACACACTCCAGCTAAACAAAGATTGACCAGTAAATGGAGAGCTTCGCCCACAAGAGAGAGCCACAACGCAGATTCAAGCAGTTCATCTTTTTCCAGTCGACTTAGACGAGCTGTCTCTCATACTGCCCACTGTCACAACAAAAAACATCAGTTTTATTTTAGCCATTTAAACATCTGTGTTGGCTGTGTTCAATGTGAACCGTGGTGTTGACATGACATAGAGTTTGGTCCATTTCGCCCTTGTATAAATCCCAGCAGGTCTTCGACAGTAATTTCAGAGGTCTCTTTTGTAAGTCCACCACATTTATAATAATGGTACTCAGTTTTTTTCTATGTGTGGCAAAAATTGAAGCATTTAAGCAGATTTAAGATTTCATTTAACAGAAAGCATGAGCAGGAGCATGAAAATCATGCTTTTCGTAAAATGTCAGCAAAATGCTATAAAGGAAACTCAAGAAATCCCAACTTGTTCATCTTTATGTAAAAACTGACGTTAACACTGTAGCATAGTTAGGTGCTGCACTGAGAAAAGTACCAGTTTCTGATTCCCACAATCCATTGCCAGTGTTGTGCAGATACAGTACATGCTCAAATTACCTACTTTTAGTGTGTCATTAGCATCTTGCACTACTTTTAGCACAACCATGCTGTTTTTATACAAGATGAAATTAAACTGTCTTCCCTGTTGAAATTAAACAGTGTTAATTGAGAAAATATAGGACGATGCAGAAAAGAAAGATTTTTCCTCAGTAACCCCAGCTTAGAGATTTCTGATTATTCATACTACTTCAGGCTGTTATGTACATGTCTGGCTTTTTGGTGATTCATTATTGATAATGTTTCCCTAATTTCTCACTCTAAACCTAAAATAAAATAAAGGCTCATGCAAGATGTAGCTGAATGCTCCACTAACATTTTTCTCTAAACAAAGTGAAGGGAAGTTTAGCAGAATATAAACACCTAGGGTGCCTGGCAAAAACATTCATTTTTATGAACATTCACATTTTGTCACAACCACCACAAACTTCAGTATAGGTAAAGCATAATTATGTAAAGTGGAAGGAAAATTGTAGTTTAAGATTTTTTTTACAAATAAAAATCTAAAAAGTGTGGGGTGCATTTGTATTATACCTAATAAATGAAATTTAGAGCAAATGTCACCTATGGTCTCCAAATGTCTCCTAATTAGAAAATGGAGCTGTTCTTACCTTAGAGGTTTAGAGAACATTAGAGGTTTAGAGAACCTCAGAGGTTTAGAGAACATTATTGAACAAACAGCCAAGGAACATCAGAGAGGTTAGGGATAACGCTGTGGAGAAGCTTAAAAGGTTAGTCCATACAGCAAAAGTTGTGAACATCACAAAGAGCACTGATCAATCATCTAAAAATGGAAAACCAATGGCTCAACTGCAAATCTACAAAGAATAGCTGAACTGACTGGCCAGGCAAGAAGAGCATTATTAGCAGGAGAAGCCAAGAGGCCCATGGTAACTCAGGACAAGCTGCAAAGATCCATAGCTCAGGTGGGAGAATTTGTTAGCTATGACTTGTGCAATCCACAAAACTATCCTTTATAGAAGAGCGGCAACAAGAATGCCATTGTTAAAAGAAAGCCATAAAAATGTCTAGTTTGCAGTTTGCCCTAAGCCGTGTACGTGACACAGCAAACGTGAAAGAAGGTGCTCTGGTCCGACTAGAACATAATTTTACTTTTTGGGCTACAGGCAAATGGTGGGTGTGTTAGAAAATTAACTGTGTGAACACACCTTCTCCTCGGCAAAACAAAGTGGTGGCAGATTCATGCTGTTGGGATACCTTTCTTCAACAGGTACAGAGATGATGGTCAGAGTTGTTGGGGAGATGCACAGAGCTAAATACAGGAAAATGGTGGAAGAAAAACTATTAACTATTTAACACACTTAAGAGTAGGGTGGACATTCACCTTCCAGCAGGAAAATTATCATAAACATACAAATAAAATTACAAAGGAATGATTTGGAGCAAATTATATTTATGTGTCAATGTCCAGACCTGTATCCAATTAAGAATATGTGGCAAGACTTGAACATTTATATTTGCAGATGATCTCCATCCAATATTCCTGAGCTTGAGCATTTTTGCAAAGAAGAATGGGCAAAACATTCAGTTTAAGAGACAAACCCCCAAAGACTTCCTTGCTGGAATTTGCGGCACAAGGTAGTTCTAAAAAGTATTTAATCATAAAGGGGAATACATATTTCCAGATGTTTTATTTGTAAAAACCTTTGAAAACCAGCTATTCTTTTCCTTCCACTTCACAAATGTCCACTACTTTGTGTTACAAATCCAGTTAAAATACATTTTATTCTGGGGTTTCTAATAGTGACAAAATGTGAAAAAGTTCAAGGGGTGTTAATACTTTTGCAAAGTGCTTTATGTAAACATACAAAAGGATCCAAACTGAAGACTTTGGGACAAGTTCCACAAAACAGATTGTTTACCTAAAGACCAAAGGATTACAAAAATAATCAATGTCTTAAATTACATTATGTAACAAATACAGGACCTTTTGAAGATTGCAATCACATTGCAACAGCCAGAATATGCAAGTCTAGTACACTCTGTTTTGTTTCAGACTCAGATGTATCTCCACTAATGTGAAGAAAGATATCAACCTACACATCTTATTGTGTGTGACTTCACAGCAGTTAAATTAAAAAAGAAAAGCAAGAGAAGGAAGATAAATGGCGATTAAATCTATTGTCGCACGAACTGATGCAATTGTTGCAAGGAATAAAGATAGAGTTAGAATGAAATAAGCTGAGGATCTCCGTCATATAAAAAATATAAATCTGTCATTACACATTATGAACCTTCTGCCATCTATTTGTTCTGTTTTTTACACTTGGGTGATTTTCTTCGCCTTTTTAAACCTCAAGTCAAAGCTAGATTTTCCAAAGCAGTAAAACTTTTGGCCCAGCGCAACACCAGAGTATCAGAAGTTGATTGACTTGATGCTCAGAAGCCTTGTGAGCCCTTTTCAAGTGAAGCTCCCGTGGGTTTTCCCTCTGTGGTTCAGGCATGTGCTGTGGGTCACGCCGGCTCCAGCTGACAGGGTCCCCCTCAGGTCCCGACGTCTGCCAAGGATGAAGAGAAGGCTCCGAGCAGACAAGCAGTGACAGGAGCTGATGTGTCCGTCACCGCTTTCATTTCCTGTGCTTCGCCATTGATTCGTCAGTGGGGTGACATTAGTGACACTCTCTTTTAATCTGCTGCAAAGACCTTGGCCTATGGAGCACATCTCCTGAGGATGAGAACAAATCCTCGGCTATGGGGGCCCAAATGGAAACTATCACCTTTTTGCAGCACCATGACTGCATCTGGAGCTTGCTTTGCTTTAACAAGACATTCCGAGGGGAACGGGACATAAAAAGTTGGGCAAGAGCAAATTGCAGAATGTAGTAGGCTGCATAGGGACGGTTATTATCAAAGATGATATTGATCAAACAAAAAGAGAAAAAAGTTATAAACAATAACTCTAGAGGGAAGCTGTGGCCTATCATTTCTGATGGATATTTGAAGTTTGACAGTGACTTCAATTTAAGCTGTCAGACGCTTCTCTCTTGCGAGCAGGTAGCTTCCTCCCGTGTGTTGTCAAAGCGAGTCTGACATATTGTTTGAGAAGCAGAAATGGGGAGGGTGTTGCCAGCAGAGACATGAGCTCCCATTTTGTGGGCAAAATTAAAGGTCATTTGGAGAAAGTGAAAATTAATGTGAGCTATCAATTTCAGCCTTTTAAAAAATGTGACATATTCTGGCTTGACATGTCTTAATTAGGCCATCAATAGTATGGCAACAGTGGCTAATGGTGCTGAAGACTCAGTCAGGATAAGTTGTTTTTCAGACATTTAGAAACATTGCGGTAAAAAGAAATTAAACCAAAACAGTTTATGCTTTAAATATGGGATGATTCCTATGATAAAGTATAGCATCCTACTCATTTATTTACACTTTTTGTAAACATGTGAAAAGCCCTAAAGTAAATGCATCTTTAATTGCAGCACCCTAACCTCACACTGAAAAAGTAAAAACATTAGCAATACAATATAATAGCAATGCTTCTCTGGGAAGAATGCCAAAAACAGCTATTTCTTTCCTACCACAACTAACGTTAACAGCTGGAGCTTGTCGAATGCTACAAGGACTTTAACAGTGTGCTTTATTCAGGTGAGACTAAGTTTGAGCTCTTAAGCAACAAACACCCGAGATGGGTTTATCATGAAACAAAGGATGAATGTGCGGAATGTGCCCACAGCCAAGAATGGTGGAGGTTTAGCGATGCTGCAGGCCGGTTTTCTCTTCCAAAGGCCCTGGAAACCTTGTTAGAGTGAGTGGTATTTCCCACTTTTTAAAATACCAAGTTTAAATCTGGTGACTTCTGCTAGAAAAAGCCTGGAGATCAAGCTGAAAGGAAGAGAGCATAAAAGAGGACCAAGGACTCTGAAAGATCTGTACAAAGATCCTTCTCTGTCAATTCTTCCACCTTAAGAAATGTTACAAAAGAAGACTAACTCCTGTCCTGTTGCCAAAAGTGGTACGAGTAAGTTGGGTACACATAGTTGAATGTACTCTGTAACTGACAGTATTTTTTTTATATTTTTTTATGTGTGTCAGATTATGATAAATTCTACATTTATTAAAGTACTTTTTAAATATCGTTACCTGAGGAACCAATTAAATGTGAGAGTACCATATTGTTATATGTATTATTGTTGCACAGCAGCTATAGACGAGGAACAGCAAAACTTGCAGTGTTCTTACTTTATACTTTGAATCTTAACTATCTGCAAGGATCCAGTCTAAAGTGTCTGATTTAATTACATTTTACTTTATAAAAACTTGACAGTCTTCCACCAGGAGATTCTAATTCTCCAAAAGGAGGAACTTTCTTTATTAGCGTCACACTCTTTAAACTCTTCCTGCTCCCTCCGTCCCACCCACCCCATACCACTCAGAATAAATAAGATAAGGGAGAGCAGAGAACGCATCCATCATTCAAAGTGGAAAAGGGTAATTTAGCTGGGCCCTTCTGACAGCTTTACAACTTTGCACGCAATTCTGTTTTAATTGGCAATCATGAATTAAGTGAATGAGAGCCATGTTGGCTGCCACTGTCTGTTCTTATTGCAGCTTTTAATTGGGTTGACTTGATGAGTTCCTGAGATAAAACCACACAATATATTCTTGTGATCGGCAACCCGTTTGTCACCATATAATTAGGCCGCAGACAAATCAGGTATACGAGGGTTTCCTCCTCAGCCATACTGCATTCGTCCTTCTGACACGTCTCGCGGGATTGATGGAACATGTTCGGTTGTGTGTAACATATCACTAATGGACATTTGGTGCTGAATACAGTGATGAAACCAAACGGGTGTGATCTCCAAGTGATCCTTCATGTACACTGCTTTGCAAAAAGTATCCATGCACTTTGAACTTTTTTACATTTTGTCACGTTACAATCATTTTTATGTGACAGACCAACATAAAGTCATGCATAACTGTTCAAGCAGAAGAAAAATGTGATAAAAATATGCAAATAAATACCTGAAAAATGTGGTGTACATTTTTATACAACCCCTTTTATTCTTATTAATGATGTGACATTCACGAACAATCTGATTCCTTTGAACAGCTCCTTACCTTGAACGATAGGACTCAAGTTTTTTCAATTTAATTTAATTTTAAATTATTATTAAGGCCAGTGCAACCAATACCTGTAGAAGTCACCTATATTAAACACGCCGATATTACAGTAACAATAAATTTAACATGCATTGTGAAGCCTTACTGATGCATGCTGTTTTCTATTTTGCTATGTAAATTGTCATAAAAATAACATGCATTACGTGGGTATTAACATTAAGAAATTCAGCGGATTTTGTGCTGGGTAATTCAGTGTTGTTCTGTTTCAGGAAGAAGTACATTACTGTTCCCTTTGAGTTCCCCTTCAATATATTAAGACAGTGAGTTTTTTCATCACTGTCTTAGTATATTTATTTTTATATTTAAGGATAAACTGGCATTCTGGTAAAAAACTAAATCACTACTGTATGAATTTTGAAAACCATGAATAGTTTTCTTTTCACTTCAGCAATGTGCTACTTTGTGTTGTTCACATAAAATCCCATTCAGACAAGGCAAGTTTATTTACATATTGATTCATTCTTACATTCATACGCATAGGAATCACATTAAAGTCTGTGGTTGTAAAGTGATAAAATGTATTAAAGGTTCAAGGTGTATAAACACTTTTTTGAGGTGTTGTATTCCTCAGTTTGAAGCACATACATATTTTCTATGATTGAATGTGAGGTGGATCATACTACAGCATAAGGAAGACCTAAACTTTCTTCAAGATCTGAGATATTTTCCATTCATTTAATTTCCTTTTTTTGTTTTGCATCTGGTTCTTAATGATTAAGACAATCCCTACAGGTTTTCAGGCTCAACACACACTGTTACATATAAGGTCAAATGCTCAAAGCTTTTCCCTTTCCTCTCTGCATTTGAAAAGCAGAGGAAAAAAAGAAATTAAACATTAATGGGCTGATGAATAAATATTTTGTGTCTCCAGGACTCAGCACTTTCTCCCCTTCCTCGTTGCTGGCTTAATTAACTCTTCCAGGCGTCTTTAGTAAATTAACACGTCTCTTTCAGTGTCCTTTGACGTTGTTTGCTTCTTCATTTCTTATATTTTTCCCTGGTCAAAATTAGTAAGGCAGCTATTTAATTCAGCATTGTGCCACATAAAGGGATGCATAATAATTCGACCTCAGAGTCACTATTTTAACTTCCACTGCATTTATTTTTCTTGCTTCTACTTCAGATGTGATTTGATGTCGCCAGAAAGGGCGACATCAAATCCTACCTGAAACTGCTGGCTACGGATAAGCGTAAAAAAAGTAAGATTGTTATTCACGTGGGGTAATGACACCCGGTTACGTCAATCGGAGGTCACTAAAGTTGGTTGCTTCGGTGTGGAAGTTTTCCAAAACAATGGCGGACTCCGTAATTTTTTCTCTGGTTTTCCCCTGCCCGATCTGACCCCAGTGATGACATGTTTTTGAGCCGCATGCTGTCATTCAACCGCTGGCTGTCTAGATGGTGTCCAGAAAACAATGCGGGTTTACATTTTAAACTGGCGAACATTTTGGGGAAAAACCTGGCTTGATCCGGAGGGGCGGCATCCATCCCCCCTTTGGGGATGAAGCAGCTCTTTTTTCTAGGAATCTGGCCGAATTTTTATTAGTTCTCCAAAACCTCTGACAACCCAGAGTTCAGACCAAGGGAAAAGGGGACGTATTTTAACACTCCTCTCTGCAGTTCTGTACTGCTTTTTTTAAAAACCCCACCCATTACCCTAATTAAGACAGTGTCCTCCCCCCACGGGGCAAAAACTGAATAGATTAAAAAAATTATCTAAAAAGAGGAAAATTCAGGAAAATCTAATAAAAATTTTAAAAACAACTCAGACTAAAAAAGAAAACAATCAAATGTGGCTTACTGAACATAAGATCTTCTCTTTTAAAGACTTTGCTAGTTAGTGACCTGATTTGTGACAATCAAAATTGATTTATTTTGGCCTCACAGAAACCTTTTGGCTGCAGCCAGAGGATTATGTTTACTATAAAATGAGTCAACTCCTTACTAATTATTTAAAATTTTCACATTCCTGGAAATACTTTTTGGGCGGGGGGGGGTCAGGAAAAGGAGTAGCAACCATCTTTCAGTCCCCTTTTTTATTGATTAGTCCCCAGACCAATCAATAGCTACAAAATTTTTTTTGAAAAATATTTAAACCTCAGTTTTCCCCCATCCACATTGCAAAGCCCAAAAACCCCCTTCTGTTTGTTGTTTTGTACCGTCCACCAGGCCCTTTACTCTCAATTTTTAGATCAGGTTTTCAGACCTTTTTTTGATTTAGGTTAAATACAGATAAAAATTTTTTAGTGGGGGATTTTTTTAACATTCATGTTGACACTGAAAGTGATAGCTTAAAATAGCCTTTAATGCTTATCTTAGACTCAATTGGCTTTACTCAAAAAATTAACAAACCTACCCACGTTTGTCTTCATTCTCTGGACCTTGTGCTGACACATTGGCATTGAGTGTAAAGACATAACAAAATTTTTTCATAAAAACCCTGTCCTGTCTGACCATTTTTTTAAAAACCTTTGAGTTTAATTTAAAAAGAGTACTCCACACCTGAAAGAAATTTTCATTTTTAGAAGATCAAATTCAGACAATGCTGTAAAAACCTTTAAAAAAAAGGTTCCCCTTTTAATTTTTCCTCATTATCACAGAAAAAAAAGATGGGGGGCAATAATTTTTTTTTTTCCTTCCTTCACAAATTGATTCTCTTGTTCAGAGTGTTACTTCATCATTGCGTGGTGCATTAGAACAATGCACCCCCCGAAAAAAAAGGGAAATTTTTCATAGGAGGCAGGCTCGTGGGTTTAAATTCAGAGCTGCGTACTTTAAAGCACAATGTTAGAAAATTTTGGGGCGAAAATGGCCCTCTAACCCCCTAGAGGATTCCTACTTAATCTGGAAAAAAACCTACTGTTGTATAAAAAAAAACCACTTCAAAACCAAGCTTAAAAAACTTATTTCTCATCCTAATAGAAGAGAACAAGAAAAATCCTAGGTTTCTCTTTAGTACAGTTGCTAAACTTACACAGAGTCATAGCTCTGTTGACCCATCCATTCCCTTAGCTCTCAGCAGTCATGACTTTATGGATTCTTCCAAATAAAACTGATTCTATTAAGAGAAAATCTTTGACATACTCCCGAAGATGATTATTTCATCCTCAACAAGTGAGACAACATTGGAAGTAACTGTAAAAACCTGATCTGTGATTAGACTGCTTTGATCCTGTGGACCCTTCCTGAGTTATCAGAAATTTTAGCTTAAATCTAAACCTTCAACTTGTATTTTTAGACCCAATCCCAACCAAATTATTTAAGGAAGTTTTTCCCTCTGATTACCAGCCCATTTTAGATATGATTAATTTATCTTTAGTAAAATGGGTATATACCACAAGCTTTTAAGGTAGCTGAAAATTAAAACCTTTGCTTAAGAAACCTTCGCTTGATCGAGATGACTTAATAAATTACAGACCGATATCCAATCTTCCATTCTTATCTAAAATTCTTGAGAAACTAGTTGCTAATCAAATGTGTGAGCATTTACACAGCAATGACCTGTTTGAAGAGTTTCAGTCAGGTTTCAGAGCTCATCATAGCACTGAAACATCTCTGCTGAAAGTCACTAATGATATTCTTATTGCCTCAGATAATGGACTGGTGTCTGTACTGGTTCTGTTAGATGTCAGTGCTGCATTTGATACAGTCGACCATAATATTCTCTTAAAAAAGGCTGGAATATGCTGTAGGGATCAGGGGAACAGCGCTAGGCTGGTTTAAATCTTATCTGTCTGACAGATTCCAGTTTGTTCATGTAAATGATAATTGTGGAGTACCACAGGGTTCAGTACTTGGGCCAATTCTCTTTACTATATATATGCTTTCAATAGGTCAAATTATCAGGCAGCATAGAATAAATTTTCACTGTTACGCTGATGACACTCAGCTTTACTTATCCATAAATCCTGATGAGCCCTACCAGTTAGATAGACTACAAGCATGTCTTGAAGACATAAAAACTTGGATGACTTAAAATTTTCTGCTTCTAAATTCAGACAAGACAGAGGTTGTCGTCTTTGGACCAGAGTCTTTAAAAAAGAAACTGCTTAGTCAATCACTTAACCTGGATGGCATTAAATTGACCTCCGATAATAAAGTAAAAAACCTTGGTGTTATTTTTGACCAGGACATGTCATTTAAATCCCATATTAAATAGGTTTCTAGTAATTCCTTCTTTCATCTCCGGAACATTGCCAAAATTAGAAATATCCTGTCCAGGATTGATGCTGAAAAACTAGTCCATGCATTTGTTACTTCAAGGCTGGACTATTGTAATTCTTTACTATCAGCATGTCCACAAAATGCAGTTAAAAGCCTTCAGTTGATTCAAAATGCTGCAGCAAGAGTTCTGATGAAAATTAAAAAGAGAGATCATATTTCTCCTATTTTAGCTTCTCTTCATTGGCTCCCTGTTAAATCCAGAATATAATTAAAAATTCTCCTCCTCACATATAAAGCCCTGAATGATTTAGCTCCATCATACATCAGAGATCTGATTGTTCCATATGTTCCCTAACTGAGCACTTTGTTCTCAGACTGCAGGTTTACTGGTGGTTCCTAGAGTCTCTAGAAGTAGAATGGGAGGCAGATCCTTTAGTTATCAGGCTCCTCTCCTGTGGAACCAGCTCCCAGTTTTAGTCCGTGAGGCGGACACCCTGTCTACTTTTAAGGCTAGGCTTAAAACTTTCCTTTTTGATAAAGCTTATAGTTAGAGTGGATTAGGTTATCCTGAGCTATCTTCCTTATTTTAGCTCCGTCTTCTTCTCCCCTTGTTGGATGGAGTAAGGGGGAGTCAGGTTTAGCCTAAACCGGCTCAGTTACGGTTGAGGTGCAAACACACCCTCCATTTCTGCTACCTGTATGACCCCCTCTCTTTTCCAATGGTTATGGTCAATCTGACAGAGAGAGTTATCCCAATCGTTGTGGTTTTTAGTATAACAATGGCCATCAGTGGGCTCTAGATGGACAAACTATCTACTTTTAAGGCTAATATTAAAACTTTCCTTTTTGATAAAGCTTATAGTTAGAGTGGCTTAGGTTATCCTGAGCTATCTCTGTAGTTATGCTGCTATAGGCTTAGGCTGCTGGAGGACATAATGACCACTTTCACCCTCTTCGCTACTTTCTCACACTACTCTACAATTTTGCATTATTTGCTGTTATTTCAGCTTTTAACTTTGTTCTCTCTCTTTTCTCTTCCTAGAAGCTACACCTGGCCTGACTCTGTGTCTACCTGTAACACCTTTCTGGAGAGGGGAATCCTCCAAGCTTCTGCTGGCAACAACTTAATGCTCACCCTCTACCGATGATCCACATGGCCCTGTCTTTCAGTGTTTAACCCTTTCCCTCTCCTAGACATAGCTACTGACTGAGCTTTTACTGTAACTAACTCTATGTGCTCTCTTCAGACTCTAAACTTGAAAACTGGCTCAGAGTTTATCTGTTCTTTCTTTCTAGGTGAAACAACTAAAGGAGCTACATCCATTAACATTTACCTTTTCCTTCCCATAGAAAGTACTCCTGGATCAGTGTTTCTTTGTTCTCTTTGTGTCTCTGCTCTGTTCTCTCTAAACCCCAGTCGGTCGTGGCAGATAGCCGCTCACACTGAGCCTGGTTCTGCTGGAGGTTTCTTCCTGTTAAAAGGGAGTTTTTCCTGCCACTGTCGCTACATGCATGCTCAGTATGAGGGATTGCTGCAAAGTCGACGCCAGTGACTGTCCACTGTCTCTACATGTTCATTCAGGAGGAGTGAATGCTGCAAGTCATTGACTCGATGCAATCTGCTAGGTTTCCTTAGATAGAAAAACTTTTATCCAATTTGAATAAATAACAGAATCTGACTGCACTGTTCAATGATTAAGATTAATTGGAATGTATGTACCTGACTTTTGTGAAGTGCCTTGAGACGACGTGTGTTGTGAATTGGCGCTATATAAATAAACTGAATTAAATTGAATTGAATTTAGATCATTAGCTTGAGGCAAAAGCACACTTGGGACGTTTTTGTATTCGTCAAATTGCACGTGAATCACTTCTGGTTGTAAGACTTTAATTTCTGATTCAGAACAGTGCAGGTCTGTTTGGACATCTTGTTAATCAAAAAGACGTGAATTTGTCCCGGAGGGAAACGCTGCTCTTAAATCCCATTGCTTTTTGCATTTTCTCAACCGTCTAGTAAAGAGACTCAGATTTCTGCCTACCAAAAGCTTCCAAGATCTATTATCGAATATTTTCCTCTTTACTATTCCAGGCGGAGGTTAGGCAAAAAACCCAACCTGTAAGTGCTTTTATCTTTTTGATCTTGAACCGACGAAATGGAGGTGAAACTTGTACAATACAACTGACCTTCCACCAATTGGAAAAATGTTTACAGTTTTACAGAACGATGAATACAGGGGAAACACTGGGGATGCAGGGCTCTAAACCTTTTCATGATATTTTCTTAGATGTACCTGTACAGACTGACTTTAAAAATATAAAGGAACAGTGAAATCAGGGCTAAATTACATTGGGAAACCAGAATATGGAAACAAACAAACGAATGATGTTAACACAGGTCTTAGTAACACTACCATTTTGATCAAACAATACACCAAACAGAGCAGCCTTGTAGCATAAGATCCTAGGACTCGAGCAATGGGTAAAGTTGAAATACATGACCCAGAGAATTTCAGGGAAAAAATAACACTACCTTTCATGCTCTCTGAAAAATTGCATATTTGTACAAATCCGTAATTTAGACAGGACTGCAGAGCCTCACCATGCCAAGATTTGCAGCAGGTAGGTGTTTGGCGACTGGTCAGTTGCGTCCAAGAAGGTCGAACCGTATACCTCACTCCTTGAAAGCCTTTCATTCTCATTATTTCTCAGGCCCTTCATCTGACCTCACTCCTGCAGGCTCCTGCGCTCTCAGATAATTAAATCTGAATATGAGCAGAGAATGTCCGCTACATGAACCGGCACCCTCTGTTATAAAGACCAAACTTTTTTTTATATGCTTACAAAACCACCTTCTGAACAGTTTAGGCTACAATTGCAAACAGAGGTTAGATGTTCAGCAAAACCCAGTTTTTTCAAAAGATATTCTTTGTCCGCCTTGTTTTTATATCTAGGTATATTCCAAATGTTCTGTGATGTAGAGAAGGGGGTAACATGGTAATTCAGCCATGATCTGTGCTGTATCAGACAAACTAATGTACAAATATCCTTTGATCTAAATTCTTTGTCGTTACATGGTTGTGATGTCTAGAAGCACTTTTTCTCAAGTAGTTTGATTTTAAGGTAGATCTTCTCAATGGTGGAGAAGTGGTTTTACAATGAAGACATTTATGTTGAAATTAGCATCAGTTGATGGGACATATCTTTTTGAAAGGGTGAAATAATTTAAGCACCACCCAGAGTGACAGTCTGAGGGTTAAGGGTTCTATTTAATTTATTTCAGTTTATTTATATAGCACCAATTCATGACAAATGTTATCTCAAGGGACTTTAAATGACCATAGGTTCAGTTCATATCCAATTACACAGAATCCAATTCATTCCCTAGTCAATTCAGATCAGTCCAATTCGCTTCCATACTGTCCCATTATATAGTCAGATTCAGAAAGAGTTACATATGGTCAGATTGATGAAAGCGATGATTCTGTTGTTGGCTCCAATGAGTGCAATAAAATACAAAACACACACACAATGTCAGGATGTGACATTTTGGACTTTGTGTTTTGTTTTGTTTACTGTTAACCAGAGGTTTCTTGTTTATGGTTTTGTATTCACGTTTTCTGTTTTTCCTACAGTTCTGGTTTTCTTCTGCCTCCCAGTGTGTTCTCCTCTGCTTCATCCTCAGTTTGGTTCAGTCAGTGTTTGTTTGGGTTTGTTTACGTTTTAGTCAGGGTTCCCTTTTGGTTCCTGTTTTGTTAAGTGTTTAGGCCTTAGGTTGTTGTGTTCCCTCAAATATCTCAGTTTCCTTTAGTTCATGTTTATTCTTAATTCTTATGTTTTTATTTATCTCTGTTTATAGTTTTGTTTTAGGTCTGCTCATTGTGTTGTTAATTAGTTGTATTAGGTTCACCTGTTCCCTCTGCCTTCCTGCCTCCTCGCCTCACCTGTCCTTAGTTCCTTTGATTACCTGTCTTTGTTCTCTCTCTGCATATTAGTTTGTTTGTTTGTTTCATTATGTTTTGTGGGTTCCTTGCGTTACACCGCGTTCACTACCCTGTGCACTACCCACATCCTTGCCTTGAGTACTTGCAGTTCTTATGTAAGTTTGGATCTGACTCTGGTTTATACCTGCAGTGTTTTTGTTACGTTCTTTTGGACTTTGTGAATAAACAAGGAAGTTACTATGATGCGC
This sequence comes from Crenichthys baileyi, assembly GCA_036173005.1. Classification (NCBI taxonomy): domain Eukaryota; kingdom Metazoa; phylum Chordata; class Actinopteri; order Cyprinodontiformes; family Goodeidae; genus Crenichthys; species Crenichthys baileyi. The sequence goes on from JAHHUM010002684.1 coordinate 326,358, forward strand.
TTCCCAAGCTCTTGTCTGCACTTTGGTCCGACCCAAAACCCACCGTGACACACAAAGGCAGGAGTACTTTCTGCATGGTGATAAGAAACAAAGACTGTACACAGTCATTGGCAGCAATAGCATTGCAGTATTTTTTTTTTCTGCAAATCTAAATTTGGAAATCTGTTTTACATTGAGTAAAAAGTTTCAGAGCACATAAACAAATGTCAGCTCAAATTGAGACTGGCTTGGAGACCATAATTTGTAGGATCTGGTATCATTTGGTTATCATGGTTGTATTTTCACCCTTCTCATAGTTTACAAAGTATTCTCTTTTTTGCCACTAAGTTTTGACATTTTTCTTACAGAGAGCAACGCACAACCGTCCATCTTCTTATTTAGTGCGCCTGAACACATTTCTGTCATTTTTCTCTTAATCCTGAATATCTCCCACTGTAACTCTAAAAGAAGCTCCCGTTTTAGTGTGCGCTGTTTCTTCTTCTTCTTACTTTGGCCCATGATCTCTTCTCAGATCCCACCCTGCCACAACTGCCAGCACATGATAAATGTTACATCCCTCCATCAGAGGATCATTACATATCAGGTCCTGCCGTGACGGCGTAACGTCATGGCAGATAGTCAATGATGTGGGGGAGGGGAGTGGCGGAACATGGAGGAATTGCACCGTGGAGAAGCCTGCTGGGGAGGATCAATGACTCATCTAACACCAGCATGCTCATCGTTGAATCAGGCAAAACTTCTCAAACACTCCGCCTGGCGATGAGGTTTTCCAGCTGCGCAGAGATGGGTTTGCCCTGCCAGACTCAGCTGCTTGTAGTGATTTCTTGATGCAATGCAGGCAAAAACTGTGACAAAATGAGAATCTGGCTGCAGTCTAACTTTCGACTTTTAATCCAAATCAACGGAAAAAAAAAACTAAGAGGATGTGACAAAGTAAAGAAATCTAATCAGAGAACTGAAGTCATCCATATTGTTTGCATGGGAATTATAGATTTTATGAAAGTATTTTCCCGCTTTTGAAGCAGTTATTAGTTGGTGCTTTAAATTGCTACTTTTCTAACTACCTGGTGCACTTTAGCTCATGTAAGTGGGAAATACTAGTGGATATTCAGCTTCAGCTGCGATATTCTTGTTACTAGTTTATAGTAAAGAGACAGCTACCGCACGTCAAATGCATGTTTCAAAGAAAACAGATTGTACTTTTGCCATTATATTTAAGTTAGGTTGCAATATCATGGCAACTACCACATCATCCATGCCTACCCCCACACTAAATTTTATATTATACGTTGGTGCGTGGAATTTTGCCCCTTTTCCAATTCAAACCTACTGTTTCTTATTAGTTTTTTTTGTGTAAAAACCTACTAAGATGTCAAACTTATGAAATGGCAATGGTGCAAAATGCCAGCCATCCTTTTAAACTTGTCAACAGAAAAACAAAAAAGCAAATGCTTTTCAAACTTTTTTTAAAGGATTTTTTTATAAACAGAAAACCAATCCTTTGGGCGCCAGTCTCCGAATTACTGCTTAAAATACACTTTGATAAAAAAAAGTATTAAAGCAGGAGTTTTGATGAAAAACATCAACAATGACTTTGGGAAAGCCATTTTTGAATTTTTTTAGAAGTTCATCATTCCACAGTAAGAAAGAAAGATAATTCACAAGTGGAAAACATTTAAGTCAGGTGACATCTTTCCAGGAGTGGATGTCCCAGCTTATTCACCCAATGATCAGAGAATCAGCCAAAAAAGCTGCATCTCAGACTGCACAACGCTCACTTAGCATGTCAAATGTAAAAATAGCCTAAAGAATAGATAGCAAGAATGGCATGTTTGCACAGGTTGCAGGAAGAAGATTTGAAAATAAAAAAAAAGAAAGCTCTTATAACTTAGGTTGGCAAAGTTGGATCTTAAAATGTTGGATAATTTCTGGAACAAAGTTCTTTGGTTAGACTAGACCAGGGTACAGATGTTTGCCCATAATGCACAGCGCCATGTATGGAAAATAAACAAACATACTAACTGCTTGGCGCCTTGCAGCCTCTGAGTCAACCAGGAACTTCTCTGTATACCAAAATGCTGTCAAGTTAAACTGGATCGCCAACAGAAATCAGCCATCTGCAGAAATACTCAGATCTCTGTGCAGTTGTCACGTGTATCAGAGATGGACAAGAAGCTGGTGTGGAAAGAGTCATGTTCAATGTGAACAAATCAAAGGAGATGATTACAGATTTCAAGACAAAAACAGAAACAGGTCAAAACAGGTATTTCCGTCATGGGCGAGGAAGTTGGAGGTGGTGGGGGAGAACAAATACCTCGATGTTCGCCAGGACAACGGACTGGACTGGAGAGTGAAGCGTCTACAAGAAGGGGCAAAGCAGACTGTATGTCTTGAGGAAGCTTTGTTTCTGCAGTAACGTGCTGCATCTCTTCTATAGGCCTGTTGTGGAGAGTGTGATCTCTTCTGTCATCATCTGCCGAGGTAGCAGCATCAGAACCAGTGACTTAAAAAAGCTGAACAAGCTGGCTCTGTTCTGGAGACTATTCTGACACCTCTGGAGATTATTGTGCAAAGGATTCTTCATAAAATGAAGCACATTACGGACAACTCTGAGTTTTATCTTCATCAGACTGTCATACAACAACAGTGTCTTCAGTCAGCGGCTTCTTCATATCCACTGTACTACTGACCACTACTGGAGATCCTTCTTGCCCACAGCCATCTACAACAACTCTTTGAAGAAACATCTGTGATTGTCTATGAGTTACAACAACATTTAATTTCGCTTTGGGATTAATAAAGTATTTTTAAATTGAATTGAACAACAGAACAATACCAAACACAGTAGTAAATCTAGAAGAACATTTCTGACAAAGAAAGGAGTCACAGTGTTGTAAAGGCCCAGTCAAAGTTCAGACCTCACCCTTAATGAAATGCCGTGTTGGACAACCTTGCTGAACTGAGATAATGTTATAAAGTTAGACTGAAACAACTACTTCAAATTATTGGTGCCAAAGTTGGTTCTACAAACCCTTGAATCATGGGGTGTACTTAATTTTTTCACACACCAGTTTTGCTTTGTTTGTGTTATATTTACTAAAAAGGTAAGGCAGTGTAAATTCATTTTTATTCATTTTTGGGACTTGGCAGATAGCCAAGTCAGATGACTTTTATTATGCCCTGATATATAAAAACAATATAACTCAAACAGTATAATTTACAATCCATTACATTTTTTTTTTATAAAATTACTCAACTACAGTTTGTATAGTGTCAGAAATAGTATAAACGTGTTAGAAACTGTATATAGGTGTTCAGAATTAGTTTTCTAAAATAATCAGTAAACTCTTACTTGGGGTTGACCTTTCAGTGTGGATGTTAAATCCATCTTATTAGTTAGTGTGTTCTGCTACTGGAGTTATTTTTCAAAGAAGAGATTTTTGTTGCTCTTCACTCTGTCAAGCTCCTCTGTTCCCAACACTTCTCTCAGCAACATCACAACTTAGGTTATGTAGAGAAGAAATTAAGTAAAACAGGCCTTAAAAGAATAACCTGACATTTTGGGAAATCAGATTAATCAGCGACCATCCCGAAACTAGTCAGTCTTCCAGTGAACACAAGACACAATGGGCTAAATACAGGAAGACAAGGCATCTAGCAGATCCCATGTGGATACGCTAAACTAACTTAAAATATTCTACTCTTCTTAATATGGTAATTAGGCACTGACTGGTATATGATTCTGACATTACAATCCAACCACTCGTTAAGAAAAACCTAATCTACTGTAGGTAATTCGTGTTTAAACAAATTCAAACCAATCTCCAAGCTGAGTTTTATTTTTATCCTGAAAAAAGGAGAAAATATTACATGCCCAGATACTTTTTAAATAACAACAGAAAAAAATACAGACAGGCTGAAGAACCAGTAGCATAGAATCAGCTCTGTTTAAAGTTTGTCATGACTAACTCTACCCTTCAAACAGCGGTAAGTTTGTGTGTAATTTGTTGGATCTGAGCACAGCCTTTTACATGTTTGACTGTATATTTTATTTCTTCTCTAGGACCTGGTTTGAATTTGTAATAATGTCCTTCAGTGGTTCAGGTCTTATCTGGCGCACCATACACTGTTTAGATTAAGAAAAGACTCTTCCTCTTTAGCAGCTCTTTGTCAGAAGAATCAGAATATCCTTTATTGTCACAAGTACAACGGAACTGATAAAAAAATAACTGGTCTGTGCATGAGCAATAAATAATTTATGTAAAGTACAAAAATAGAAGTAGCTGTTAAAAAGATAAAAACAGATGTACACACATTCATACTGATTGCATATTCCTTTTATTGCATCTCTCTTTAAAGTCTAGCTGTGTTGGTTTTAGCTATTGCTGTTGATAGAAACTGTTTTTGAACCTGCTTGTTCTTAATTTAATTGATCTGTAGCTTCTGCCTGATGGTAAAAGTTCAAACAGAGAGCAACCCAGGTGAAAAGTGTTCTTTATGAAGTTATCGGCTTTTTGGAGACAGAGGAAACTGTGACGTTCTTCAAGTGTGGGGAGAGGGCAGCCAACGATCTTTCGGGGCGCCCCAATGACCCTCTGGAGCACTTTCCTCTGACCCACTCTACAGCTGGTGCACTACACACAGATGCAGTAGGTCATTATTCTCTCAATGGACCACTGACAAAAGGACACCAGCAGTCTCTTTGTGATGTTATTTTTTCCATAAGAACCCAATGTGCAGTCTCTGCTAGGCCTTTTTCAGCAGCTCAGAAGTATTGAAGCCCCAGGTCAGGTCCTCCTCGATGGGGACTCCCAGGTTGCAGAAGTCACCCACCCTCTCCACTCAGTGGAGAGGGTGGGTGATGATCAGTGGCTGATGATCAGTGAAATGTATGTCCTCTTTTTCTTGTTATCCTATATTATCTCCTTGGTTTTAGAGATGTTGAGCAGCAAGTTGTTCTCTGTGCAGCAGTCAGCCACTACACCTCTTCCCTATAGGTGGACTCATCCCCCCAAGAGATGAGCCCCACCACCGTAGTGTCATCTGCAAACTTGACAATGGTGTCGTTGTGGTGGACGCTCTAGGATCCATCCTTGGGGCAGTTTTATTTACATTATAAATGCTTCCTTTGGGTCACATCTTTCATATATGTAACATTTCAATGCGATGCAGATGATCCACATATTTTTATTCCCTCAAGTCCCGATAAACCCATATCAAGAGCTATTAAAATGAGTTTGTTCTTTCATGAATTTTTTTTTTAGCTGGTGATTTTTAAAATCACCAGCTGAAAAAACACAAGTTATGTTTAATCATAGTTCTAAAGTAAATGCTTATTGGGCATTATACAGTAATTTTGGAGGTCTAAGAAGCTGATTTTACCTTGTGAATTAGTACTGTTATCTGCTTTTGTAGCCAGGCTGCAGGGGATCCCTTTTTGACCAGTAGATATGATGACTTTTATGTTTAATCTGACAGCTTCTGGCAACAAGTAGGGGAGGGGGAAATACGCTGATATGGACAATAACCTGCCTTTTCGCAGGCATCTTGATGAAAGTTTAAAGCTGCAGAATTTGCAGTGCAAATTTTGACACATTGAGTCTTAAAATTTTATGTGTTTTAACTGTATGGCAGACAGACGTATTGAACACATTTGTTTGTTTTTTTTTGGTTTGCTTTTTTCTAGCATATCTTTCTATTGTTGCTTTGTGGTTATAAAAGGGGACAAAACACATCCTTCAACTGAATCCCAGGCAGTTACACCTATGCTGAGAGTTTTAAAGGCTTTAATCATTTATTTGATTGTAACAGTCAGTGAGGCATATATTGTGTTATTTGGTCCCAACAATTCATGCTTTTAGTCTAAATTAAATGGACAACTGACAGAATTTAAGCAGTGCTTCAACTTTAGGCCTTTAGACTAATAACAGTCAGTCTCCACACAAGTGCTTCCATTTAGTTATGTGTTTGAATTTGGTTGAACACAAGTTGGATCTGGAGTTCCGTCTCACCTAAACGTTTCAGATCACAAATTGTTTGATGCCACACAAAACTTTACAATAGTGATTCTATGAAGTGAAGGGAGAAAAAGCTGACACTATGTGCCAAACCAACCTGACACTATGCGAAAAAGTTATCTCAGTTTGTTAAATCATGAATAAAATGTAATTAACCACATTTGTTTATCCCCATACAGACTTGATACTGCCTGAGATGTTAAATCAAGAAATAACTTTTTTGCAACTTGAAGTAGCATTGAAGATCTCAAAAAGCAGCAGATCATTTCCTTTTTTAAAGAACATATGGGAAAGAATGTCATTTTTATCAGTCTGGAAAGACTTAAATAGCCATCTCTTAGGATTTGGAACTTCTGCAGACCACAAACAAGGCTGGATGAGGCATTATCCACAAATTAAAGAAATATAAAACAGAGGTTAACCTTTCCAGGAGTTGTCAGCCTACCAAGAGCACATTAACAATTCACTCAGGAGGTCATCAAGAAGAAAGAAAATGCAGAACAACATCTAAGGCATTCCCAGGTTAACTTGCCTCAGTTAAGGTCAGTGCTCACGATTCAACAATAAGAAAGAGTCTGGGCAGAAATGGTATCTATGGGAAAGTTCCAAGGATAAAACCACTGGTGACCAAATAAACACAAAGGACCATATCAAATTTACAAAAAACAGCTTTTTGATCCCCAAGACCTTTGGAAAAATATTCTGGTAACTAATGAAACAAAAGAATAACCTCGTGGAATTTGTATGTCCTAATATTAATTCAGCCTTTCAGAAAAGGAGCATCTTACAGGCAGTCAAACATGGTTGTGGTAGGATGGAGAGTCTAAGCCTGATTTGCTGCTGCAGGACCTGGTTGACTTGCCATAATTGGCCAAACCCTAAATTCTTCTCATCAGAGAATCCTGAGTTTGAGACCTTAACAAATCAGTTTATGACCTTAAGCTCAAGCACACTTGGGTAATGCACCAGGACAAAAATCCAGCGCACTCCAGTCCACCTTTGAAAGGCTCAAAAGAAGAAAATGATGCTTAAATCTGGCTGAGATGCTGTGAACAGGACGTTTATTTTCAAAATCCCTCCAATGTGGCTAAATTGAAACATTTCAACAAGAGTGGACTAAAATTCTTCCACGGTGTTGTTAAAGACTGTTGTTAAGGCCACAACTTAAAGGGAGACACGCCATGCATAGGAGTTCTAAAATATTGATTTATTCAACACAAACTAATATTAAAATCAAACGTTTCTAATATGAAGGGAATTGTTTGATGGCAGTTGTTGCTTTATTTCGTTTAATAGAAGTCAATATAACCAAATTATTCAGTTAAGCTTTATCTGATAATATAATTAGTTTTATTTCTAACATTAAAGTGGGACAAAAAAGAATAAACAAAAGAAATCCATGAGGTGGCAAATAGTTTTCACAGTGCTGTGTTTTTTTTTTATATTTTCCAAATAATTCTGTTTACAGTTGGTGCTTATGAATGTTTAAACAAATAGACAAATGCTCATTATTTTAAGCAATATTAGTGCATCTGGTTAAATTCTGTGCAAATTGAAAACAGACTCATTTTTTTACATGGCAACAGTCTAAAGGTTATTGAAACAGTAATGTACGTAGATCTCTTCGAGGACAGCCAGAAAAAAACAATAGAGATTCATCAGGCAGTGGCTTCTAAAGCTTTGGATCCTGACAGAGTTAAATGAATTGGTCTATCAGTGAGACACCTGAGAGAGACAGTCTGTGGGAGTCTGTCAAGATAAACTTCGAAGGATCTGGAGGAGGGTGCGCTGCAGCAAGGTCATCGCCACATTGCATCAAACGAGGGGCGCCGGGAGGGAAGCTTTTGTTCTGGTGTGTGAAGTCCCATTTGCCAGAGGTAACAATTAAGACTCTTCTGTCAGCACAACACCAATAAGTTCATTTGTGATTCCACACTGGAGCTTCCACACTGGTTTCATAGGCATCAGTAAAGTCGAATGTGCCCCAGCAATCATCGTTTTCTGTCGTAATTAGCTTTCATAAGTGTCTGCTGCACTACTAGGAGCTACAAAATGATTGACTGGAGAAAACAGAATAAAGGTTGCATTGGAGTGTCATACAAGTTTCACCCAACCAATCTCCTGGTGCCCTTGCTGTCGCCGGGTCGCCCCCTTGGTTCCAGTGAGCCTAATCAGATGTGACAGCTCCGGCCCAATAAAGTGGAGGTCTTTAACGAGTGCTCTTTTTGTTGAGTTTGTGTAGCGGGCAAACTGAAGATTGCATCTTCCATCTTGAGGCAATTTCTTACTTGGGGTTTTGTCATGGTTTGATGTTTTTATCATAGTTTAAGGTCAGAGTTTGTTGTCAAGGGTTATCATATAACCAACTTTACAATGCTTACAGAAGCAGCACCAGAAAGAAAACAAGACAAAAACAGCTGTTGTATGTGGAGTAAATTAGGATGCAAATGTTACAACACCAGAAATGTAAGAGGAATGTTTCCTTGAATCAGAGCCGCATTTTTTAAGCGGTAATGAAGCCGCACTTGAATGAGCGGGAAGTCGTTTGTGATTCCAGTTTGTGGGAATAAAAGACTGCGAGTCAATTCCAGCAGGTCTGTCAGAGAGTGTGGCGGCAAGATAAAGACAAGGCAACATTGAATGAGTCTTGATCCTGATGCAGCACCCTCCTCCCTCCTGCTCTGCTTGGGGATTGCTCTCTAATACATTTTCAATATTGAAAACCACCCCGCTTCATTGTCCTCTCACGCCTGCCCCACAAAATGCAGAGAGAGAGAGGAACCCGAACATTTTCCCTCCATCTCAAGATTACACTTTGGCTGTTTCCTTGCCCCCTCCCCTGGTCTCCGCTCTTATAAACTCTTTCATTTCATAAACATCTGTTGGCACAGGGGAATCCCTAATCTCTCAAAGGCTTTCTTTCAGATTTCATTATTGAGACAGAATGCAGATTTGAGTAGCTGCAGATGTAGCCCCGGTTGTATATCCCCCATCCTTATTTTATTGTAATGGATTTATGGAAAAAGTAATCTAATGTGAGCCATACACTAAATTACAAGTGTTTCAGATTAATTTGTTATGACTTCAGTGATGAGTTTACTTGACTCTCGTGTGTTAAGGCAGCTAGTCGTCATGGCTTGTTTTTCTTTCTGGTGGGAATACTTTTGGGACCAAAGTCTTGTATGTTAAACAAGACTTAAAAGGGGGAATAAAGCAATTTTTTTGATCAGTTGATGAAAATAAATTGATTGCATACTTAAAATGACGCTGATTTGCTCATTATACATTAGTAGAGACTTCAAACAATGGATTATTACTGCTTTTACAGTCTATAATGCTATGCAGTTTTTTTTTTATTTTCCAATATTTCTAGACATGTTTGATAACTAGAGTGATATGAACTAATTTGATAACCTATTTAATATTTGGTTCTTCATTTGGAAATGTTCAAATGTCAATGTTTAATCTTCATTTTTGATTTATTCCTGGAGAAGAAAGTGATTAAACTGAACTTTATCTGCTTTTCTTAATTTTAAGCCAGTTGTTTGTGGATCCACTGGTCTATTTGGGTCACTTAGGTTTAGATCTCATATTTTCCTCAAGCACTCATTGGCCCACAGTAAAATTCATCACGGATTCTATGACGGTGAACTCACCAATGTCTGGCTGCAACCAAGCATCTTCCCACCATAACACTTCTATGTCATTGCTTTACAGTTGGTTAAAAGTTATTTTCCTGGAATGAAGCTTTTGGTTTCTGCCATAAATGTTGTCTGTTCTTGTGTCCAAATAAATAAAATTTAAACTAAGCTCTCCAAAGAAAATTTTTCCAGATGTCCTGATCATTGCTTCCATTCTCTTTGGGAAACTTTAGTCTGGTCTTCATGCCTTTCTTAAAAAGCAACAGTTATTCCTTGATCTCCTCCCATGAAAGGCAAACTTGTTCAGTCTCTTTTCTGGTTGTGCAGGGATCCACCTTCATGAAATGTTTGTGTTTTTTGGAAAACCTCTTTTAGCGTCTTGTTGTACACTTTCAGGCTGAAGTTGCTTGGACACACATACTTAGACATGTTAGCGGTGGATGTCCTTCACTTCTACACCATTTTCTGTGCAGTGGAATGACGGATATTAAATTATTTTGGGGTCCTTCCTTACCAGACCCAAAGGCTATTAAAATCTTCTTTCTGAAGACAGGAGGTATCTTTTTGGACCTTATAATGATGTTCACTCTCACTTTTACAGTCCGAGGCACACCAAACTACACAGGCAAAAGCTCCTTCGAAATGTTGAGTAACAATGTCCTTTTCATCGGCTCCTGATGGGATAGGCCTGAATGAGATTGTAGCCATTTTAACTGGGAAAGGATTTGGAGGTGTCCTGATTAATATCTTGCCAGAAACTGCATATATTTAAGCTATATGTTAGTTAAGTTTTTCAGTATTGTAAAAATTACAATGAATTATCGATTGGATCAAACATGTTAGACCACCACAGGAAATTGTGGGGTGTCCTTTTTTTCACCTAACTCTCTGGCAACAGCTTTTAAAAAAAATGATGTTAAAGACTTTTATTCACTTTGGTGGCCAGCTCACATCCTGTGCTTCCGAAAACCTTAAAAGACATTTCCCCTATAGCAGTGGACTCAGGGGCGGATCCGCCCTCAAGCCGGCAGGTCCGCCGTAATAACCAACTCATATTTGACATGCGCGTAACATACGTCCCGCCTCCAGACAGCGAACTGTCAAACAGCGGAACCCGCTGCGCACTCTAAGCGGATGTGCACATCGTACGCGCTCTTTTCAAGCCGTTCTTCGGTTACAGCTGCAGTCAGGGTTGGACAGCAAGACGTCTCCAGAGGCTGGCCGTCACTTCTTACACTGTAAGTAAACTGCTGAAATTATTTATATATGCCTGTCTGTGTAGATGAAACATGGGTGAATATATAACTGTCTGTCTGCTCTTTTAACTCTGTAATGTATAACATAGCTTACCCGGTTAGCTAGCTCACACCGCATATTAGCATTAGCTAATGTATATTTGAGTAAAGCTTGCTAAACACTAATTTGAACGGTATTTGGTCTCTTGTTGAGGTGATATGTCTTAGCTACACTGGTCATTCATTTTAATATTAAGTCCTGAGCACATTTGTTGGTTGATGTATTCGCTGGTATGGTCGGTATGTGAGGTTACTGGTGAAAGGATTAACTTGTTGAAATCTATGCGTAAAACGGTTGAGCTGGCTGCTGTAACCCCTGATCAAAACTAGGGTGAGACGTCCTCTTTTGCCCTGGACTGTCCGCTTTTTACGTTCTGTCCGGAGGGGGGGTTAAATAGGTAAATGAACCACACTGCTGAGCAGGGTTGTTAGAGAGGGGACTAAATGGGGGCCTGTGATAGTCGTGGTGGCACAACAAAATGAAAAGCGATTCAGGGAAGCAGAGCCGGAGTACAAAGCGGCGGGGCCTGAATTGAGCGACAGACATCAGACTCACATGAAGGTCAAAGACTAACGTTCCCATGGATACATAAAACATATATTTCTCTTCTTTTTTAGGTTATTATTCATAAAAATTATTAGGTTGTAATTTACAATTTTGGTTGTGCTGGAACTTTTTGTTCTGTGCTACAAAACTATCAACCTCTGTAGCTCTAATGCTACAAGCTAAAAAAGGTAACATGTAGCCATGCAAAAATGTGATTAGTTATGTATTAGTTCAGCATCTATATAGATATACCTTGGAAAGAGATTATACTTTATCTTATTGTATTTCATGTTTGTGTGACTAATCACTCCTTTGTTTTGCAATGCTTCAGTACAGAAAGCTGTACATAACTGATTGGTTTTCTTTGTGTTCTACTTAACTGAGTTCACGATCAACGAAACGATAGCAGTGGTGCCACAGATCTGGCACAGTGATGGTGTTGCCTATTGGCCAAATTATAGAAGCGACGATGGAGTGAACAGAGCAGTGAGAAATACAAAGGAGCCTGGATCTGACTGGGAAACATATGATGCCAGAATACTTAATCATGCGGCTAATTATTATATATATTATATATATATATATATATATATAATATATATATATATATATATATATATAATATATATATATAATATATATATATATATATATATATATATATATAAAATAAGAAATGTAAGCAAGTAGCCAAATATATTTGCCTTATTATGACTTCATTCTTTCCTATTGTTTGATATTTTCCTTTCTTTACCTGTTTTTAGATCAGTACCTCGAGGCACGACAACACCTAAATAAGTCACTGTCGTGCAACACATCAGATTTGCAGACAGAAAGGGGAAAGGGGGATATTCGACCTAAGCGAAAACCAAAGGCGATTTTTACATCTTTTTTTTTTAAATTTTCCTGTAAATTCTCCCTTTAACTATTTGAAAACACGCATGCAATGACAGCTGTAACGGGAAACAGTATAGACGTGCACAGTTTGATGACCTAGTGGTGTTAAAAAGCTTTTTTCCCCTTTCCTAATTTCTTATTTTTTTAGTGTTTCAGATCATCAACAAGTTAAAATTTTAGTCAAAGACAACACAAGTAAACACAAAATGCATTTTTTTAAATTAAGGTTTTTTTTCGTTTTAAAGGGAAAAAAAACCAAAACCTACATGGTCCTGTGTGAAAAAAGTGATTCCCCCTAACCCAAATAACCCCCATTAGCAGCAATAAATGCAATCAAGCATTTGCAGTAACTTGCAATGACTGTTTTTTCCCTTGTGGAGGTTTTTTTGCCCTTCTCTTTTGCAGAATTTGTTGTAATTTTCAGTCACCTTGGAGGGGTTTTTCCAGCAATAATCCCTTTTAAGGTCATTCCCAAAAATCAGGATTTTGATGGGGCCCCAAAAAACTCTTCAGAGTTGGTTTTTGGGTGTTTTGGGGATCATTGTCCTGCTGCAGAACCCCCAAATTGGTTTCAGCTTGAGGTCAAAACAGATGGCCCGGATATTCTACTTCAGGGTTTTGGTAGACGGCAAATTTCATGGTTCCATTTATCACAGCGAGTCTTTCGGGGCTGAAGCAGCAAAACAGCCTCAGACCATCGCACTACCACCACCATACTTTACTTTTGGTTGATGTTCTTTTTCTAAAAATCATTTTTTTATTTTTTGCCAGATGTAAAGGGAACACCCCCCATATGGTTCATTTTTTGTCTCTTCAGTCCACAGAATATCTTCCCAAAAGTCTTGGGGATCATCCAAGATGTGTTCTGGAAACACTGAGCAAAAACTTAATATTCTTTTTTGCTCCCCCATTTTTCTATGGCTGTTGACTCTTGGATGAGTCGTCGCTGCGTTTTTTGGGGAAAGTTCCCCACTGTTCCATTTTTTTTCCCCATTTTGGGATAATGGCTCTCACCGTGGTTTTTCCGTGGAGTCCCAAGCTTTAGAAATGTTTTGTAAGACTTTTCAGACTGATAGATCTCTATTACTTTCTATGTAATTTTTTTCAAATTTTTTTTGGATCTCTGCACGATGTCGACTTTTGAGGATCTTCTGGTATACTTCCCTTTTGTCAAGCAGGTCCTATTTATGTGTTTTTTGATCAAGAACAGGTGTGGGCTAAAGACGGTGAACTCAGGCGTGAAAAAACTGCAGTTATGTTTCAACAGGGGGCAATCTTTTTTTCCCAGGTTTTCCTTGTAGGTTTGGATTCTTTTCTCTCCTTAATAATAACATCTTTTTAAACTACATTTTGGTTTACTTGTTTTTGGTTTTTGACTAACTTAATAATTTTAAATGTGTTTCATGCTGAAACCCATAAGTGTGACAAAAATGAAACAAAAATCGGAAAAAGGACACATTTTACACCACTGTACATTATAATTTTTAATAGCTCAGTCAAAAAACTAACTGCAGTTTGGTTTTTTTTTAAATATTGAAAATTTTGCTTATGTACAAATGAAGATTTTCGGTTATTAATATAGTAAAAAAAAGTATAATTATTTAGGGAGACTATGATGACAAATGAGTTTGGTTATTTTTTTCTTTTTAATTTAGTCATTTTTTTAGATTCGGATGATGACAGTGAGGAAAATCAAAAGAAGAGAACCAGTGGTCGACCCAAACCCTCACCACAACCACCAGCACCTGCTGTCCCCCCACCACCTTCCCCATGTGCCCCAAGTAGCAGCACAGTTTGGCCGCCCCCCGATGCAGATGGAGCGTAGAAGGCCAGCAGAACAGCAAACCCTCCTGTAAGCCACATGCCCACCCCCTAACTGGCGAAGGGGGGAAAATGACTCAAGCACCGCTCCCCGCACTAATGAGTAAAATCCATGTTGTTTTTATGGGATTTAAAATTAAACATTTGATTGTTTTTCCCTTTTTTTTTAAACCACCATTATAACAACTATTGGTGTTTCGTATTATTGGTATGTATACAACATTAAAGACTCCTTTTGGCCTATGTTTAAAAAAAACTACTTATTTTTTTCCTTTCTTTCAATTTGTTTTTTCAGGTTCAGACTGAAGCTGATTGATTTGATTCTCCAACATTCTTCCAAACAGCTGCAGAAGTCCCATTTAAACTTACTGGAGTATATAAAAACCAGCAAGAGTAAAATAGTTGCCAAGGTGAATTTTCTGACCAGCCCGTAAACCAAACTGCCCAGGAAATGGAATGCCTACCCCTACAGTTTCCCTTTGGCATCAATGGAGGAAGTGGAAAGCTTTGAGGACTTGCTTAAAGATCCTTCATTCTCAACTGAAGCAGAGTTTGGTGAGTTTTTTGTTTGTTTTTTTTTTTTTTATTACAGTCTCTCTTTACATAATGAGATTCTAATCTACAATTTATGCTCAGTTATTTATATACCATGATATGTATCGATATCGACTTCATACCAAAAATATTACCATAATAGGCCTTTTTTCTATATCGCCCAACCCTGGTATGAAGTTAAAGATAAATAGTATTTACATGTGCAGAGATATTTGTATTTACAAAGGGAAGTGTCAGCGGGGGACCCAGGCCTTGTTAATGAGGCTAGCTGCAGACAGGAAGAAGCTGTTTTTGTGGCGAGAGGTTTTGGTCCTGGTGGACCGCAGCCTCTTGCCAGATGGGAGAGTCTGAAACAATTTGGGTCAGCAGCAATCTTTCCTGCTTGCCTCAGAGTCCTAGGGGCCTACAGTTCCTGAAGAGAAGGAATATTGCAGCTTCTCTGCAGAGCGAATGATACGTTGCAGCCTTCCCTTGTCCTTGGTGGGGGCAGCAGCGTACCAGATGATGATGATGATGATGATGATGGAGGAGGTGAGGATGGACTCGATCATGGCAGAGTAGAAGTACACCATCGTTGTCTTTGGTTACATTATGTCGCTGACTTTGTAGCAACACACTCATACTGAGCTAGCAGTAGCGACAGTGGAAAGGAGACCTCCCCTTCAACAGAACCAGGCTCAGTGTGAACAACCTTCTGCCATGACCATCCGGGGGCTTAGAGCATACACACCAAAGGAACACATAAGCACTGATCCAGGGGTACTTTCTATGTGAGAGAAATGTAAAAGAGTTAGTTGCAGTAGTAGATCCATCTAGGAGAGAAACACTGCAAACAAATGACCTCTGAGCCTCCACTGACCTCTGTTGAAGTCTAGAAGATGAAAGAGAGCACACATAATGTTAGTCGCAGTGAGAACCCAGCCATTAGGGCTGTTAGAAGAGAGACCGTTTTAAACACTGACAGACAGAACCAAGTGGGTCATCTACAGAAGAACATGAAGTGTCCGGCTGCAGCAATAAAATGCTCGAGGTTATCCAATGCTCATATGCTAAAGGATCAAATCTTCCTTGGGTCTTTAGAGGGATACATTTCATAAATGCCATAAGCCATTTACGGTTTTAAGGGTATTAAAAAATTTCTTTATAATAGATTGAGATGATATTTTAACTGTCACTTTTTTCTTTGTTTCATTTTAGATTTCCTCCCTGGCAGTAATCAGGGGGCCCATGACACAAAACGTGTAACGGGAACATCCTAGCCCTATTTTCCTGATGACGTTGGGAAGACGATCAACTGGAAAAGGTGTCAATGGAAAAAATCTTTCAGCAATGGCATCAAGGACATTTTCTCCTGCGTAAGTTTTTGTCATAAATTTAAAAAAAATTCTAATGTCGTCTTAGCAAGTGTTTAAACAGACACTATAAATGTGTATCCTGTTAAAATTTGAAATTTTGTTTTGGGTTTTTGGACGATGATCACTTAATGAAAATCTGCTTTGTGATAACAGATTCTGTAAGAAAGAATCGTTCGCCCGTGGTTCTACTGAGCATGACATCTGTAAGCATGCAATCCGCTGGTTCAACCTGGCAGCAGATAGGGGAAGCTCGATGCAGTACACAGGAAGTTCAACCTGCTGACCACAACACATCTATGTAACACATATTACAGAGTGTTATGCCTGTTCTGTAATCTTTGTGAAAAAATTTAAATTTTGGGGACCCAAATTCATGTTTTTTTCAACTTTGCATGAACATTAAAATGATATACTGTTATGATTCCTGTACCAAACATTTATAATTTTCATTACTTTTTCATGGTTTTTGTGTGTATTGCCTTGTTGTTGGCCACTTATAGTGATAACATAGGTAAAGTGTCCGTGCCAGCTCTTTTCAGTGAACTTAACTTCACCTTAGTACAAGGCAGAATGTTAGGATCTCAGGAGCATATGCAGTATCAATTGTGCATACAACCAATCATATGATCATTCACACGAGTATCATATTGTAATGCCTCATAGTTTTCCAGGTTAATAGCAGAGACTGGTGGAGATGACTGTCCTACAGAGCAAGAGGGAGGCAGTGAGATAAGTACAGCAGTTTGTGAATGGCAGATGAAATAAATGATAGCATTTGTAGGCATTTTATTTAGTTTGCAAATACATTTATGATTTTTATATTATACATAATGTAGAATTATTGTTATATGACAAGGTGGTCACAGACAAATAAGTGGTCAAACTAACAAATGTGATGAGAAACTGAAGAACTGTGTGGAGGCCAAAACAAATGCCAAAATGATCTGTCTCAATACAAATTGTCAAAAGATGGACTGTTAGTGATTTACAGTAAATTACATTTATATTCCTCTGGTGTTAGTACTTGTATTTGGCATCAGTCTCACTGATGCACAATGGCAATAAATGGGAACTGCGCTATCCATCCATCCATCATCTATACCCGCTTATCCTTGCAGAGTCACTGGGGAGGGGGGGCTGGTGCCTATCTCCAGTGGTAACCCGGGGCAAAGGCGGGGCAACACCATGGACAAGGTCTCAGTCCATCACAGGGTAGCACAAAGACACCAGGACAAAACCTACCATACACACAACCGTGTGGGAACCCAAGCATTCCCCAGAGAAAACATGAAAAATCCATGGGGAGAAAGACCCCCCCGCAGAAATTTTGGAAAACCAGGCCCTTCCTGCTGCAAGGCAGCAGTTTTCCTACCAACTGTGCCATTGTGTAGCCTCAAAACTGTTAATTTTAAACTGCTAATGATAACCCAATTTTAGGTCTGCAGCTTCACCAAAGAAAGAAGCGTTTTCTTGTGTTTAAAGTTTTACTGGAGGGAGGTTCTTTTTAATTTTTATAGAGCAATGTAGTTGGGCAAACAAGGGTTTTTGTCTGTATCTAGTTTTGGCAGTTAAATCATTAAAAAAAGTCTTGGACCAAATGAGTTCAGACCAGATATCGGTATCATAAACGGGTCCAAAATGGACCCGGGCCAGACAATGTGCATTATGAACGGGTCCAAACTAGATCCGAGCCGTTTGATATATGTCCTTAACGGCTCCAAGCCGGATGAGGTACTTAATGAGTGGATCCGGAGAGAGTCCGGGCCAGATCTGATCCGGATCCATGATCATGATCTGTTCCGGATCTGTTCCACTGTGCAAGTGGACTCCGATCCGGGTCCGTTTTGTGGATCCATTCCAAACCCTACACTTCATCCTGATCGGATCCGGTCTGGAGTCCATTTGCTATCTGGGTTACATTCCCCTCCACGCATATTAAGGTCCCTTGTAAAGATGTTAAATCCCCTTAAATTAAACTCATCTGTTTGGCATCAATAGGAGTGTTCCAAAGTGAAAATCACTACTGACCAAAAAGGATCCAAAGGCTTCACCTGCCATTAAACATATTGATGATCCCCAATACTTAATACAAAAGTGGAATTTGTTGGAAGTTGTCCATCCAGTTACGGGTGGTGAAAACTAGCAGAGCATTTCAGAAAAAAGAACATCATGCTGACAGTCAAAGATGGAAAGTAGACTTTTATACAAAGGACCAGATTTGGTTGGACAATTTTTTTCTCCTAAAAAAATGTCATTGGTTTTCACAAGTTTTGTCTTGCATTTACACAGGTTACCTTTTAAAAATTTTAAATATATTTGGTGATCTGGAATATCTTTGACAAAAAAACAAAAGGAATCTGTAAGGGTGGAAATACTTTTAATATGTAACTGCTTCAACTGCTGTAACACAGTTTAAATTGCTGTTTAATCTGTTTCACCATTAAAAAGAAGAGAGCTGAACAGATCAAGGACACTTTTGGAAAAGTTCCAATTAACCTTTTTAACACAAATATATTGTAAAACGTTTAGGAGTTCTGAATAGACACTGAATACAAAAGAATGAAGGAGAAAATTTGAACCCTAACTGAACCGTAGTAGGTCAGTTTACCAGGTTTGAATGCAACTCAAACTTTTCCTTTTATTTCTCGTAAGATGGAAAAACAAAATCACTTTTCTGACTACTTAACAGCCAAGGTACATTCTGCTTTTCAGAAGTAGTCCTAGTTGTTCTCTGTCATTGTGAAGCGCCTCAGGCACATGAAAATTCAGGTAAATTTATATTCTTGTTAAATCTCATCTAATGGGGTTCCCATGACACAGTTTCCTTTTATACCTACTGTATATGTAAGAAGAGAAATGTTTTATTGCTGTCAATGTCCAGCTCATAAAACACTGCATTAAAACTTGTCATAAGAGCCAAAGCGGCACAGGTTCTTTCAGTCTCCCTCTGGGGATCGAACAAAGCATTGGCCCCTCATCCCACATCAACTGCATCGCCCCGACTGGGAACATAATTGGGAAGCACAATAAAGCGAGCAGAGGATGAAGTCTAAATGGAGATAGGCACTTATAATGGAGTCTCATGACATTTGGAATAAATTGACTTGATGAATTAGTACATTAAAGGGTCATTTTAGCTTGCACTTCTGCTTTTGGTGAATCCAATTAAGTGGATTCACACTTAGAGTAATTTTGATTTAAAAAAATTTGCCAATGTGTTTAGGGACTGCAATTTATTTTTTTAAAACCAAACAAACATAGATGCATTTTGACATCCCTGTTATTATTCCCCAAACATTGTTTTTTTCTATATGCACAGTGGAGATATGAATAAAAAAGAAGATGGAGTTGATTAGTACAAACATGCATAATATCGATTTGGGCACTATGAGTGTTAAGAGACAACCTTGGGGAAGAAACTGTCTGTGGTGGCTCGTTTTTGCAAACAGCGCTCTGCAGCGCCGACCTGAAGGTAAAGCTCTGAACAGTTTGTGTCTAGGATGGGTGGGGTCAGCAGAAATGTTAATAATAATAAAATAATAATATTTATGCTGTACCTTCATCACCAAAATCTCAAAGTGTGTACAGGATTTTAAAAACAATGATTAAAATAACATTTAAAATCATAATCGACTATAACAGATTGAAAGCTTTACTAAACAGAAATATTTTTAGTCCTTTTTTAAAGCCGTCTGTGGATTGTGGTAACCTCAAAGTGTCAGGGAGGGTGTTCCACAGACGAGATGCAGCAGCACAGAAAGTTCTGTCTCCCATAATGCTCAATCTGATTCCAGTTACATGAAGCAGGTTTGCGTGATGAAGTGGAGGGAGCGTATTGTGATTTGTGGGTTAAGTAGTTGTTTGAAGTAGGGAGGGGCATTTCCCTACATGTTTTGATGAGTGAGGAGAGAGATTTTGTATTTAATTCTGGTGGTCGATCATGCAATATATTGCTGGGCACTGCATTTGCTTTGAAATTCTGTGGCAAATTTGCAACAGCATTTCAGTTTCTTAAGGCTTGATGAAAATTGGTGGTTTGGTTGAATTTAAAGCTCTATGCATAATCGTCTGTGTGTGTGTGTGCGTGTGTGTGTGTGTGTGTGTGTGTGTTGTGTGTGTGTGTGTGTGTGTGTGTGTGTGTGTGTGTGTGTGTGTGTGTACAAAGATAATCTTGGGATGGCCCATGAAACCTAAAAGATGGCCTGGTCTGAGTATCGCAGAGACTGCCTTTCTAAAGGGATTTTCACACAAATCTGTCTTTCTTGTTTAAAGAGAATGGTGATAAAATACAAAATCGTCAGTGATCTGTGGTTGTGTGGGAAAATGGTTCTAAAAAGGCAAAAGTAGTTTAAATAAATAGTTCTTACAGCCAAGCTATGTAGAATATGATCTGTGAATGCACATTAAACCTGGAAGCAGATGGAATACAACAGCTGAAGGTGCCACTCTGTCAGTTAATAACAGGAAACTGGGGCTAAAGTTCAGACAGATTACCAAAGCTGGACAATAAAGATATAAAAAATGATGTCTGGTCCAAACAGGCTTCATTTCATCTGCAACATTTAGATGATATAATCAAAATTTGGCCTAAACAACAAAACAGGATCCTTCTGCCTTGGATCAACAGTTCACACTGGTGGTGGGGGATATTTTCTTGCCACGCTTTGAACCCTTAGTACCAGTCCTGTTTCAACATAGTCTACTCATCTTCTTTTAATTATTTGCAGCATTATATTAACATTAACTCAGACTGGTGTGTTGAATATTACCATAGATTCATTGTCCTCCAATGGTGTCAACAGTCACTGGATCTTAATCTAACAGAACCATTTTGGGATGTGGTGGAATGGGAAATTCCTATCATGAATAAGAAGCTGACAAATCTGCAGGATCTGCACGATGCTCTCATGTCAATATGGACCAAAATCTTATTGGAAATTTTCTAACACATGGTCAAGTCTATGCCATAAGAATTAAGGCAATTCTGAAGAAAGGTGGGAGTCTAACTTGAGACTACCAAATTGTACCAAAATAAAGTGGCAGGTTAATGTATATCACAGAACTTTAACTTTTCGCTTGCTGTGACAAGGGCTGGTTGGCTGTTACACCTGCAATGTTACAGAGCTTTCACAGAAATTGCCCCAGGACTTTGGACTTTGTTGTATCTTTTTTAAAGAGGCACTTGATTTCATGTAATGTAATAAATTACATTAATAAATCTTCAATTTTGTTTTCATCAGGCCACAGGACAGTCTTCAAACATTTATGTATTTGTCCCTAAATGCATTTTAAAACTGTAATCTGGCCTGTTATGTTGCTTTAGGAGTAATTGCTTCTACCTATCTGAGTGGTGTTTCAGCCCATTCTGGTAAACATCTCGTTTCTCTGTGGATAATGACCCTCTCTTACCCGCTTCAGCCATCATCTTCACAAGGTCTTTTGCTTTCGTTCTGGGGATGATACACACGTAACACCAGAAAAAGTTGATCACTGTGACCCAGTTCCTGTCTCCTTTCTGCATTCTATGATTGTTGGACATCCCCTGCTTTTTATTCTTGCTTATTCTTGGCTTTGCTCAAAACATTAACAAATCTACCCACCTTTGTCTTCTTTCTCTGGACCTTGTGCTGACATATGGCATTGAATGTAAAGACATTACAATATTTTCTCATAACCCTGTCCTGTCTGACCATTTTTTAATAACCTTTGAGTTTAATTCAACCGAGTACTCCATTCGTGAAAGAAAATTTCATTATAGTAGATCATTATCAGACAATGCTGCAACAACCTTTAAAGAATCTGTCCCACTTTTGATTTCCTCTTATCTGAGAAAAACACAGTGGAAGGCAATAATTCTGTTTCTGCCCTTTCACAAATTGATTCTCTTGTTCATAGTGTCACTTCATTGCGTGGGATTAGACAATGCCCCCTTGAAAAGAAGGGAAAATTTTTCATAGGGGGCAGGCTCCTTGGTTTTAAATTCAGATCTG